>JARFXV010000968.1:72500-487500 GCA_031761425.1 Cosmopolites sordidus
AAGAATGAGAGAAAAATTTCAAAATATGTCAATGTTCTCTATACATGCGCCTACAGAAGGCAAAACAAAGAATGAAACAGCGAAAGGGAAGGAAAAATTGTATACCCTTATGCTGGAAAGTCAGATAGATAAGACCCCAGACACGACATTAAATTAGTATTGGAGGATTTTATGTCCAAATGGAAAAAATCAAAATATACCCAATAGTAATAGTAAGTACACAAATGACACAACAAATTACATGACCACACAAATGACAATAAAGGCAGAGCAATATAATTTGCTGGATGCAAGGGCATTTAGTGATAAATACAAAATTTCTATGCAAAAACATCCATAAAGAAACATAGGTCCTGATGGACATACAGTAAATCAAATAGAACATGTCATGGTAGATAGCACATCATATCCAAATATGCTTGACGTGAGAAGCCATAGAGCATGATCAGAGTCGGACCACTACCTCGTAGTAACAAAAATATGATAAAGGATCCAACACACAGGAACCAAGATAAAAAGTATAAGCTTCAGCCAGGTATAAAACCATTTACAACGAGCAGTAGTATACAAGGTCATGGAAGAAATGGAAATACCAGCTAAGCCTATTGGATTAGCCCAGATGAAGATACTGATCTTTAAGGCAATTGTATAAATCCAACAATATACCACGGAAAATTTTGAGATCAGGGATGGTTCAAAACAGGGGGGTGGATTTGCATCAGTCCTATTATGGTAATGAACAAAGTCGTCAGTGAAACAAACAGACATAAATGGAACAGTGATAAATTAAGAAAAAGAAATGGTATGGTATACACATGACGCGATGGCATTAACACGATCGAAAAGATAATTAAGAGACAAATAACATGCAGTAAAGGTATAACAAAAGAGTCGGCCTAAAAATAAATATTGACAAAACAAAAATAAAGCAAAAGAGTGAACAGAACTGGATAATCAGTGATGACAACATTTGGAAAGCCGAATACCAAGAAGAATCATGGAGAAACGAATAATGGGTAACAAAAAAAGAGTTAGAATAACTGAACTGGACATTAAAAACTAGCAGGGGGCTACTGGAAACAAATCCAGATGGAGACGAAAGTTGACGAATGTTAAAGCTCACTGATGGGCGATAGTGACGCGTGAAAATATGTTTACAACAGATTTAATCGATTTAAAGACGGCCAAATATTATCTATAAATGATTACAGCAACATCGCGAGAGAAATCAGAAATGGTACCAAAACTACTTACTCCCTGCAGTCTGTACTAAAATTTTATACAAGGGACACAAAAATTAAGAACTATAAAAAAACTCATTCGACTAGTAGTAACTTATCGACTACGAAACATGAACCCTCGCAAAGAAATCAAAAAAGATACTTGCGGTATTTGAAAGAGTACTCAGAAGAATTTTTGGTGCTGTAAATGGTGACGGAATTTAGAGGAATCAGGTCTAACTCAAGCAATTATACAAAGATCGAGATATTGTAGACTATGCGAAGGTCCAGCGACTCAAATGGACGGAACAAGCGACGAGAATGCCGGAAAGCCGAATACCAAGAAGAATCATGGAGAAACGAATAATGGGTAACAGAAAAAGAGTTAGAACAACTGAACTGAACATTAAAAACTAGCAGGGGACTACTGGAAACAAATCCAGATGGAGACGAAAGTTGACGAAGGTTAAAGCTCACTGATGGGCGATAGTGACGCGTGAAAATATGTTTACAACAGATTTAATCGATTTAAAGACGGCCAAATATTATCTATAAATGATTACAAAACAATGACATGTTCGTCAAAGACTGGATAAGAATCCAAATGTGACCTGTAAAATATTAGCAAGAGCTGGAAAAAATTGTTCCCGTATTAATTCCGTACGCTCTCTCTGATGAACAAAAATAGCGGTCCATTTATGGCATTCATTAGTAGGGTAGTAAATATCAGCCAAGTATCTTAATGATCGACCATATTCGCCGAATGTGATTACCTGGATCTACTGTTCCCGAAACTTAAAATTCGGTGAAAATCACTCGTTACGATCAACTTTCCGAGACTGTAATCACAATAAGCGCAGTACCAAACAAAAAACCAAAACAAATGCTGAAAATATAATTAGTAATATTCAAGTCGTTTTGCACGTTACAGTGCTACAAATGGCGGTTATGGGAGATAAATAAATTTCTTCCCCGAGCCTATAATTAGTGCCTTGTTAAACAATATGTACAGTTGTATTATATAATAACCATACGTTTAAACGTAATTAAATATAACTACTTGTAACTTAAAATGTATATTGATTAATACTACTGAAAAATGAAAAGTTACCTTAAGTCTTGGGTGAAGATCATTGGGCGGAAAGACATCTTCCAGAGGTACGCCAAAATCAAACCTGCAAAATACATTTAGTTAGGACAACCCAATATTAAATAAATATCGAAAAATAATAAAAGAACTCACCGGGTATCAAAATAATTTGATGAACAAGTTTGTACCGGCATTTTGACTTGAACTTTGAACAAAGCGCAACTGTCAATAAAAAGTTAATTTCCCTAAACGGATAAATATCACTATAAAATTTAAAGAAACCTGTAAAGGCAGTTTATATTTGGAATTTGCACCTCCACCAATTTGACGAAGGTTCTAACCCCACTTTTTACATAACATTTGTGATCGTAAACAACCGAAATAATGTCGAACAAACACTTATTTTTGAAGCCAACATTTATAACAACTCCCGGACAAAACGGAGTTGGAAGATATGTTTGCCAACTACAAAGGATCGTATTGAAATTTTGTAAAAACAATGGCTCGAGCAGAGGCATGCGGTAAGGTTAGAATTAACTTATTATATATGAGTTTTATCATATATATTCGTTTTAAGAGAGTTTGTCGAAAATAAACTAATAGATTTTGTTAAGAAGAGCCCGGAAGTTGCAGTTTATATGAAACCAAGGCGACACAGGACTCCAATAATTAAAGCGGAATATTGTAAGTTAATTAAGGCTGGTAGAATTATTTCTTGTATTTATAAAATCACACACATTTCCAGTAAATGGAGATACGCAGTGGGTTAATGCAAGAAATTTCACTGATGATGAAGTACTGAAGTGGCTTCAATTATTGAAAACGCAAAGTTCAGATAAGACCGGAATTCGAATTAGGAAACTTGTTCATACGGATCATCCATCAGTACAAGGACCATGGACACCTTACACATTCAGGGACCCAAAATTGAACTTAGCAGAATTTCCTTCTCCAGAATTAACTGGACCATATATTTTTGCAAAATCAGCCACATTGGAACTGTTGGATTTATATGAAAAGCAAAAAATAGAAGACTTAAATGAAAAGAGAGCTGAATAAAGAATTATTTTGTTATTTATAGTTTGATAAATATAAAAAGTGAAGTAGAATAAAAAAAAACACTGAAAATTATTTGTTTTTAGGTAAATAAAAAGATTCTTCTGAATTCAAATTTTTGCACCCTCATGATTTTCTACAGCTGATAATGATAAATCTGTTTGTATCAACCTGATTTGTTTTGCAAACTGTATGTCTCAACAGCAAAAATGAGATCAAGAAAAGTAGTTCAAAGTGTAGAACTTTGACAGCAACTCTTGATGAACTTTACAAAAACATAGACATTCAATTTTTACACACCAGGTAACAAGACGCCTTAGTAATCTTGGTTTATTTAAATGTAAAGTACGTCACAGACCTAATTTTTCAGAAGATCACTAAAATAAAAACCTTATTTAAGGATCAAAAAGAAAGTTGAACAGTAGGTAACTAGACTAAACATAAATCAATCCATTATGGTGGTATGTAGGAAATCTCTTATTGTTGTCGTGTTTATACCAAAATGTCAGAAGTTAAAAATATTAAAACAATACTTGCTTTCTGAAATCCACAATTAGCTACACTCAAAGAAATTTACCACTAAACACTCAATCACTTTTTCTCCAGGCTTGTTTTTCTAACCATGTTTAAATATTTATTAGTTTATCTCGAAAACCGTGAACTGAAACTTTACAAAATAATTTACTGGTGGCAACTAGTAAGGGAAGGCGTTGGGGCGCCGCCCCTCCAGCATTTATCACAGTAAACAATTTTTCAGAGCAAAACACCATAGTTTCACCTCCTGTGAATTCCAGAATTCCTCCAATTTTCTTCCACGCCCTCCCACTTTAAAAACCCAGGAAGCGCCACTGTAATTTACTATGATTTATTTGACACAATTTATCATATCTAATATCCAAAGCCTACTAATATTTTGCTGGTGTACTGCAGAGTTATTGAATATTTTAATTATCTCAAAAACCGTGCCTCCAGAAAAATGTAGAAGATACTTATTATGATTAGATACTAATAACTTTTTTCAATTTCTTGACACGCGCGTATCACTAACCCTGTCAGCAAGACGAACATTAGGAAATGATTCAAGCAGGCTAGCATCCTCAAGACTTTGAATCATCTCCCAATGATGCCAACATGCATAGCGAAGCATGCATCTAGAAATTGAAAAATTGACTTGATGTTTAGTGGTATAATTCTTTAAGTTTAGTGTTTTGTACTAAAGGTTCCAATAGAATAGGTAATCTACAAATAAGTGTTAACAGATGTGATATGGGGAATGTTTCCCATAGGTGCTGTGAGATATATTGGCTGTAAGAAAATAGTATAGAGCAAGTTTCTACGTGATTGGGATACATAGAAAGATTGGAAGAGGAGAGAATAACAAAGATGGCTCTTTACAGAAAACCAATGGGCAAAAGGAAGACGAAGAAAAAAATGGATGCAACAAGTGCAAGAGGATTTGAGACCGTTTGGAATTGGAGACTGGAGGATCAGAGCAACAAATAGAGAAGAATGGAGGGGAATTGTAACTAAACACATTTCTTGACCTTACCATCACTTTATAGTTTGGAGGTTCCTATCTTCGTTAGGTAGAATGTTACAATATTCATTAAAAATAGTGGTTTTCTACCGGTAAATTCACATAAGATCGTTGAAGATAATATATATTACAACGAAGAAAAGCTGTACAATAAGTTACCACAACAGTTTAAGCATATTCAACATGATGAGTTTGAAATATATTACCCGGCAAGTTTCATACAACCCAATTTTTTTTTAAATTAGATACATATTTAATAGAATATATTTCTTATTAATAACCAAATTAATGGTTTTTTCCTGATCTAGTGCTATTCAACATTATCTCAGTTTTGATTTTCACTTGATCCATAAATGTTCTGTATTGTCGTGAATTAATTATTATTGTTATTAAGATGGATCTTTGTGGTATACATGAATATACCAGGTGTAGCGATTAATAACTATTAATTTTTTAGTTATTAACGGTAAAAAATGGTTCAATCTAAGTATGCGTTTCTCATCTCTCTGGCAATTTGTGAATACCCTCCAAGAAAAGTCGTATATCTTTTGAAGGGATCCAGTCATCAAGCCATTTTTCGACATCTCCGTAATTGTTGAAATGTTTCATGGGAAGTGCGTAAGACATCGGTAAAAACAAGTGGTAGTCGGAAGAGACCAAGCCTGGTGGATACGGCGAGTGGGGTAAGAGCTCCCCTCTCAAATGACCGGTTAATACCGATGGTAGCAAACGGTATTAACTATTTCACGTGGTTTCAGAGGCTCATAGTACACGACACCCTTCTGATCCACCAAATCACAGCAGTGTCTTCTTTGCAAAGCGATTCGGTCTTGCGGTCGAAGTTGATGGTTGTCCTAGGTCAACCCATGATTTTCAGCGTTTTGGGTTCTCGACATATATCCATTGTTCGTGTCCAGTCACGATCCGATACAAAAAAGTATTTCTTTCATGCCGAGAAAGTAAAACTTCGCACACCATTTTTCGCTTTTCCATCTATCTGTCGTTCAGCTGATATGGTACCCATTTTCTTGCCTTTTGGATCTTTCCCATAGCATGCAAACGATCACAAATGGTTCGGCGACTAATCTAACCTCTCTGCAATTTGTTGTTGAGTTTACATAGTCTTCTTCCAACAATGCTTATTATTCAACATCTTCAAATTTTTTCGGTTGACCTGGATGTTCTTTGTTTTTCTAAACCAAACCTTTATTTATCTAAACCAACGCCCAGGCGTCTTGCATTGGTCAATGTTACTGTAAGTTTCCACAAGTATACGACGGCTTTCACTCGAGCGCCTCGGTTTTTCTACTGACGTAGAAACAAAATAATATAAGAGATTGGACCGAGAACAGACCCTTGTTTCCACCGCCATCTCTTAAAGAAAAAAGAATTATTAACCGCCACACCTGATATATAATATCTTGTTCAGATTGCACGGAACATTATCAATTTAAAGTATTGAGAAGCCTATTTGAAGCTAATTATTACAGAAGAGAAGAAAAACCCTTGTATATTTACAGATTTTTTATTTCCTGCAAATAAAGTGTAATACAAAACTATTTACAAGATGCAAATGTTCTTTGATATCTCTAACTTAACCTAGTTACAATGGTAAATTGCCTACAAAGAAAAGGCCACTCACTCAGCACACAATGTTCAGACTTATACAAAAATAAATGCTTCATCATTTGAAATCAGTCCGTGTTCATGCATAACTAATGTATAACTTCTCTTCTCCACATTTAAATTAAATGCTTAATTTGATTTTATATATGATAATTATTAAGGGAATAAAATTAAAGGAAGAAAGATTATGTATAATTCATATTTTTAGCCTTAAATATATTTCAAGAAACAAGATTATTGTCTAGTAATGTTGTAACTGTACTCTTAACCAGACTAATAAATTGAGCATTAAAAAAAATTAAGAATAAATATATATCAAAAGAACAATGACTAAATAACAAGAAGACTCACAATATTAAAAACAAAAATTCATAATGGAGTATTTCTTTATTTCCTTAAGAAGTGTGCTGAAACTTAAAAGAAGATATAGAAAATTACAATACCTGTAAAAGACCACACAGCGCAAATTGACCTTCTGACTATATAAATTAATGCGGAAACATATGCAAGGGTGGATGATAAAAGTCCAGTTTTCAAGACTGGTTAAAGATTTTCAATTACAAAATTAAAAAAGAAGGAAATGCGACAACGACCAAAAGTAACCATCACCCAGAAAGCTTCATTATACCCAGGTATCACATAAAAATGTCCCTAAAATCTACATATGCCATGACTAGAACTGATCCTTTTAACAATTAACAACCACTATGGCCAGTCTTTTCAAGTTACATTCATTGATCCAGAAATATCAAGAAAGCATGCAGACGAAAAAAAAATTAATGTCCATTCTCAACAATAAAAAATATGGATTTTCTTTTGGCGGATTGGATATAGAAAATGACGCGACAGATAAAATGAATGGATTATAAAAACTATGAGATGTTTCTGTTTTAATACTACTCGTTTCTAAATGTTTAGGTTTATTCCATTTTTAATCGTTTACTAAATTCTTCCTGTTGTCGTTCTTTCCATTCTTTTTTCGCTTTGTATCTTTTTAACTGTCCATCCCTAAAATAAATAAAAAGTCAGTAAGTAGAGTAAGTAAGAAAAGTAAAATGTTCATAATACAAACCAAACAAGGTCGACCAGACCACCCTGTTTCGCTATAGCACTTTTTACTCTATTGGCGAAATCTATGGAACTCTCGCCCTCTTTCTTTTGCATTGGGGGTAAATACCACACATCACAAACTATTGCCCAACTTGTCATCATCATATATAAATAGTGAAGCATCGAATATTTGCTACTGTTCCAAAAGGCATCGCCAAATCTAAAAGGAAATAAAACGAGAAATTGAGACTATTTTTAAGCAAAAGCATATAAACAAAAGGTCAACAAAAGGACCAAGCGACAACTCACAAAATACAGATTTCTAATTCGTCGAAAAGGAATCAACACACAACTTCCTTTTAGATATTTATGAACTGTCACTTAGTTCTTTCTGAAACTCTAGTTTTGCGTGTAATAAAAGTTAGGTCTGTGTGCTTGAGGATTTAGTGCTGTATGTATAAAATGTATACATTATTTTTGGACGAACACAGACGGATCCAAACCAAATGTGTCATATTCAAGTTACAAAAAAAATTACTTTAATCTTTAAACACTTTAATCTAAGAAGAAAACTACCAAAAACAGACATCTGTAACATAAGTGATAAATTTCATTAAAACAAAAAATGCAGTGATGAAACAAAAACACAACACACTCACTTAGATAACGAACATCTACTAAAAATTATGAAAGAAGATATCGAAAGAGCAACCCAGAATCCAACCTTTGAAGCGGTAACATATGATATCGAGAAAGTAATAGGCCTGCCCAAAATACCAACAAACATTGTGTATTATGAAAGACAGTTGTCATTATACAATGAAGGGGTACATACAGAGTCTATTAATGCACCATATTTTTATTGAGGAAAGAGGGAATTGCCAGAAGAGTGACGCAAGAAGTTGCTTCTTTCCTTAAAAAATTCATTGAGAAACACTTGCCTCCTGGTACAAAGGAATTAATCGTATGGTCTGACTCACGTGGCGGGCAAAATAGAAACATTAAGGTTGTATTAATGCTTAAAACCGTTTTAGGATCACATAAATCATTAAAACATATTTATTTTAGTTTCTCATGCCTGACCACAGTAGCCTTTCCAATAATACAGATTTCGGTGAAATAGAGAGAGACCTAAAATATAAGGTCAGAGTATATGTTTGAATGAGTATAAGAAATCATCAAAAATTGCTCTAGAAAAAGCATTGTGTGAAATGAAAAAAGATAATTTTCTGATTACAGAGGACCTGGAAAAAAAGCATTCTGAAACAAAAGACCGATTTAAACAGCGAAAAAATTATCTGGCTGAAGGCAAAGGTAATAAAAATTAGTAAGAATAGTCCATGTTCTATATTTTTGAAGTACATACATGAAGAAGAAGAATATAAAGAAACAATTGAGAGGAAAAAAGCCTTCAGAGTTATGTTTTGTTGTGCCAAAACTGAAAATGTGGTATCCAAGAGGCAAAGCTATATCAGACAAAAAACTTTCTGATATTAACCCTTAATTAGTCACGTCGGGTCTATATGACCCACAAGATTTTTAACCAAACGTTTTTTGACCAAAACTTTCCTGTACAAACTTGTCGATCCATCTAATCTCCTACAAATGAGTGACCTAGAGACCAGTATGCTGAAAGCCGCCGTGCTGAGTGCTCATTTTATAGAATTGAGTTTTTGACCCGAGGTGACTATTTACGTTATAAAAAATTTTGACCCGAGGTGACTATTAAAGTTGTTAAAAAAAAATTATTTTGACCCGAGGTGACTATAGTGTTTTCAAAATTTATTATTGACTTAATTTTTTTTTTTTATTTGTTCCCCTAAATTTTTATTTATCATTTTTAACTTGGGATCTGTGACTTTTTTTAAAGTAAGTACCTAAATATTACTGTTTTTTTACTTTATTATGTACGTAATTTTGGAGGTCCAGTGTTCTAATTGAAATATTTTTGTTGTATTTTCAGAATGGAAGATCGATGATCAGAGATCGAGACTGATGATCAGCTTTTAGCGGAGCTCAATAGAGTAGTTTTAGAACACCCGGAGGATTGTGAGGATTCAGCTGAGGAAGATGAGGAAGATGAATCGGTGGATCAAAATGAATGCGAGGAAAGTGATCATGACTCAGATTCAGTGATTTCTGCCGATGAGTCCGATGAGGATACCCCATATTTGGAATTGGAGTCAGCTTATTATTGGTCCAAAGATAAAACAATAAAATGGAACAAAGAAGCTGTACGATCATCAGGTAGAACTGCAAAGCATAATATAATAACTCATCTTCCTGGTTTTCGCTCAGGCTTTAAAATTTCTGACACAGAAGTAAGTGCATTTAACTTATTTTTTACCGATGAAATAATTGATATGATACTCAACTACTCAAATATGTACATCAGAAATTTAAAAGAGAATTTCAAAAGAAGTCAAGATACTAAAGAGACCGATTCAAATGAACTTTGAGCTGTTCTAGGCTTACTTTTCCTTTCGGGGGCCTATAAAGCTGCTCACTTGAACTACAATGATTTGTGGGGAACAGATGGTCCCCAAGTTTTCTCGCTCACTATGTCAAAACAAAGGTTTCTTTTTCTTCTACGCTGTTTGAGATTTGATGACAAATCTACAAGAGACGAAAGGAAAGAAACAGACAATTTAGCAACGATGCGTGAGTTGGTAACAACTTTGGGGCAACGTTTCGAAAAAGCATAGTCCCCCCACGAATATGTTACCATTGATGAACAATTGGTAGCATTTCGTGGCCGTTGCACTTTCAAGCAATACTTACCTAATAAACCTAATAAGTATGGTATACAAATATTTGCTATGGTGGACGCTAGAACCTTTTATTTAATAAAATTTGAAGTATATACAGACAAACAACCGGAGGGTCCATATAGTCTCAAATTCTGCTGAGTCAATAGTCCTGCGACTCATTGAACCCATTAAAGGTTCAGGGCGAAACATTACAACAGATAATTGGTATACAAATGCACCTCTTGCAAAGTCTCTGTGACAAAATAAACTGACACTTGTAGGAACTTTAAGAAAAAATAAAGCTGCAATTCCTCTAGAGTTTCAACCTCACAAAAGTCGTCAATTGTATAGTAGCCTGTTTGGATTTAACAATATTATGACCCTTGTTTCGTATGTGCAAAAACAACGACAGGCAGTTGTATTGCTCTCCACGCTACACGATGATTCGAATATAGATGAATCAACAGAAGACAAGCAAAAACCCGAAATAATAACTTTCTATAATGAAACAAAAGGAGGGGTTGATTCGAATGATCAATTGTGTGGAAATTATGGAGTTGGTAGAAGGACCAAAAGGTGGCCGCTTTGCTTGTTCTATCACATGTTAAATGTAACGGGAATAAATTCATATATAGCATTTAAGACAAACAACGCCTCTACAGTTGATAAAAACTATTCAAGACGAGTATTTCTTTGCAATCTGGGACATCAGTTATTACGGCCATATCTTATCAAAAGAGTTGAAAATCGCTACATTTTTAGAAGTTTGAAAATTCGCATCAAAACTTATTTGGAAGGTCAGGGTGTTGTTCTTCCTGACCCTGTTGATACAATAAACTCGACTGAGCAATCCAAAAAGAGAAAAAGGTGCATTGTTTGTCCAAGCACCAAGGATAATAAGTATTCAACATTTTGTAAGAATTGTAAAAGTGCAGTTTGTAAAAAACATTCCAATATTATTTGTCAAAATTGTACCTAATTTCGCTTATATATTTTGAATTTTAGTTTTTATTTTTAATTTAAATTGTTTCAGAATACTTCAAAAATATGTTTGTTTTAAAAAATATTCTTTTGTTATACAAATTTTTCCCAATTTTAAATTTTTTTCTCGAAGTTTTCAAAAAATATAATTTTTTTTTATACATAACTTGAAGATACATAACTTGATAAATGAGCAAAATAATCAAGTTAATACGTCCAAATATATTATATTCTACTTAAAAAAATGTTGAAAAAAAAAGAAAAATTTAAAAAGCTGAAAAATATTGACTGCAATAGTCGCCCTATGTGTTTAAATAATTCGGGTCATAATGACCCGACTAAAATCAATAACTTTTGTTTTTTTTTTTGATATAGATAAGAAGCTAGTTTATATCTTATATTTTTACTTCTTTGTAACAAATAAATGTAAATTTAAAAGAATATCTCGTTTTATTTGTTTTTATCAGCCCTAAAAGTGATTAAAAAAAATATATATTTTTGGGGTCACTATGACCCGACGTGACTATGAATGTATCTTTCTTTAGGTGACTAATTAAGGGTTAACAGTTTAATATCACTTGTTCAAGCAGGCATTAGAAGCTTCTATGAAAACCTTCAATCAAGCAACTTCGAAGATGATGTGGACAGATTTGGACGGACTGTGGACTTTGAAATAGAAGACGACATCGACGATGTATAAACATAATATACATAATTATTGTTATTATTAGTAAATGCGTTTCGAGTTAAATAAACTCAATTATTGTATCTCTTAAATATATAAAGAATAATGAAAAAGACCCAAGTTTCATTTACAGCAAATTTCCAAAAAAAGCCACAACAAATTTCCAAAAAGAGCCAAACGCCAAAATGATCAAAAATCTATTTTGGCAAAAAACATTTAATTTTGAAAAACTGACATGAAATAAAATCGAAAGTATAGCCTTATCCACTGTTGGTATTTTGATAATAACTAATACCCGATTTTTTAATAAGATAAAACTTTAGACCATAATTACTCAAAAGTTTAAAAATGTCGCTTGGTTCCTTTTGGTATAACGTTATCCAGATGTTGGCCCGCCTTCCTTCCAAAGGAGAAGCCAACAGGGTTGCCAGATCGAACGGTACGCTACCAGCATTAACCAATACTTTATGTTCACACCTCGCATATACATTGAGACGAAAAATGTTTCCTACTAATAGATAAAATGCATACAAAAAAATCACAGAATTATGCAAAAAGCAAGTTAAAAAGCAAATTGGAAACAAGCATTTGTTTTTATTATAGCTAATCTATATAAATAAAAATGAAATGCTGTTCGTTGGTAAGCACATCACTTGGCTAATTTTTTTTTTAATATTCATAATAGTCAGAACAAGGTTTTTAGGAAAAAAAAATTGAAAAAGTTGCCAAGAAATTTGGAAAATTCGGGAAAAACAAACTGCTTTTTTCTATGGGGTTTTTGTATGAACTCAAGACTATAACTTCGAACGATGGATATGAGTATTTTTTTGTTTTGTTTGCTATAATCTTGAAAAAGTTTTCAGGAAAAAAAATTCGAGACAATTATAAAGGAAAGTCGAAAAATTCGGACAAACTGCAAAAAACATTATTTTTGTATGCAATTTATGTATAACTGACGATAGGAACGACATATTTGGTTGATTCTTTTTTTGTTTTGATCGTTATGCTCTCTGGATGGAAATAACTCAATTGAATGTTTTCAATTGAAAAAAAATCTGGAAGAAATGGAGAAAAATTTGGAAAAACGCATTCCAGCCTAAATTAAAAAAAAAACACTTATTTTTACTTTTGTATTGTTTCGTGATCTGTCCAACAAATTTTATTTCTATTCCAATTTTTTTCGCTACGTGCTCAAATGTCGTTTGACAGCTGATTGTCAAATTGTGAATCAAGCCATTCGATTACGTAATGACGAAAATTGATTAAGTTGTTTATTTTCAGTTGAATTGTGATTCTGTTGTAAGTTCATTGCAATCGTTTCATGAAATGAATAAGTTTCGTCGTTATATCTCAAACAAATTTACAGATTTACCTACAAAATACGATGAGCTTTGAAGTGACAAACGATTATACAGTAAAAACAAAGTGAATTAGTTATCAATTTTCAGTTGAATTGTGATTCTTCGCATCACACATTGTGTCGCAATCAACATAATTGAATTGAATTGACACAATTTAATCGCATTGCAATGCCGCCAATAAGACGGAGCAATTTAGGTTGAAGACGATTTTCGATTTAATCGAACTGCAAAGCAACGAGAAGAGCACAATGAAATTGAACGGAATCGATTATCACAAACACGTTCAGCACGTACACAAGAAGAAAGAGAAAATGCCAACGAAGATGATATGCATCGAATGAGACATCGGTTAGTAGAAACCAATCCCGCGACAATTAATTTGAATAATCGTGCAAACGCCTTTTACTTTGTTTACACATTTCCAATAGCTTTCCACAAATTCACAAAACGATCACAAACAACTTTATTGAAATGTGGACAGGACGTCTGTTGGGTCAGCTAGTATTATTATAAATTTATCCTTAGAGACAAGAAAAACATTTGTTTATATACAGATTTCCTGTAAAGAAAATGCAACACAAAACTATTTACTACGTGTAAATCTACTTTGCGAATTAACTTTCTAATACTATTTTCATACGTCTATCTAGTATTTAGTACTAGATAATCAATCTAGCGAATAACGATAATCAATCTAGCGAATAACGATAATCAATCTAGCGAATGTGGAAAAAGGTAGAAATTCCCAGCTTAATTATGCCTCGATCTGACATTGGCTGTTCCAATACCAGATTCTAATTCTGATCATTAAGTCATAAAAGGTTTTCCAATAAGAATAATGACAAGAGATAATTCCATAATTTTTATTTTATCTTGAAGAACAAATAATGGCATTATGTTTTGAAAATAATGTCATTCTAATGTCCCCCTCGGCTTCGTCTTCTCCTTCAGCCCAAAAACCGGTCACTTCCTGAGGATGAAGAGGTAACTTGTTCACAAACCCATTAAATCAGAAGTGCGCTTTGTCGGAAATGATAATTTTTTTCCCCAAACGGGGATCGCCTTCTAACTGCTCTAGAGCCCCATTCGTCTATCGATGAATTCACACAATGTACTAAAGACACCAGTGTGTAATTCTACCAGTGATATTTCCAACATGGCTACACCCATTATTCCGTTTCAAAGTTCTGACACCCTTATTGGGAAACTCTTTGTCATGGTTATATTGAAATGTTGTTTTGGCGCGGATGGAGTTAAGTGATTTACGCGAAAACACCGTAACTGACAGAAGTTGCGCTTCAAAAACAGACATTCACGAGGATGGTTTCATTGTTTTTGAAAAAACTCTCTATTCCTTAGATGGAATGGCCGAAAATGTAAATTTTTGATTACGTAAGCTGAAGGATCTTTTGGGGGAAACTTATTTTTCTGGCGAAGAGTTAATTATTAGTTAAGGAAAGTAACCTCTATATTCCTTAGATGGAATGGCCGAAAATGTAAATTTTTTATTAAGTAAGCTGAAGGATCTTTTGGGAGAAACTTATTTTTCTAGCGAAGATGTTAATTATTAGTTAAGGAAAGTAACCTCTATATTCCTTAGATGGAATGGGCGAAAATGTAAATTTTTGATTACGTAAGCTGAAGGATCTTTTGGGAGAAACTTATTTTTCTGGGGAAGAGTTAATTATTAGTTAAGGAAAGTAACCTCTATATTCCTTAGATGGAATGGGCGAAAATGTAAATTTTTGATTACGTAAGCTGAAGGATCTTTTGGGAGAAACTTATTTTTCTGGGGAAGAGTTAAATATTAGTTAAGGAAAGTAACCTCTATATTCCTTAGATGGAATGGCCGAAAATGTAAATTTTTTATTACGTAAGCTGAAGGATCTTTTGGGAGAAACTTATTTTTCTGGGGAAGAGTTAATTATTAGTTAAGGAAAGTAACCTCTATATTCCTTAGATGGAATGGGCGAAAATGTAAATTTTTTATTACGTAAGCTGAAGGATCTTTTGGGAGAAACTTATTTTTCTAGCGAAGATGTTAACTATTAGTTAAGGAAAGTATGTTGAATACAGTTAGTTCAAACGTCCCTGAGCCTCTTCTATTTTACACTAGATAGAGATTTAGATTTTACAGATCTTAGTTAGGGACAATAATTCGTGAATTTTCCTTAATTCAACTAACTCTAATTTAGTGAACTCGGTTATTCTGAATGTATTTTTTTGTTGTATTAGTGTATAAATGGACCCGCCAATAAGTACATAAATATGTACATGCAGCAATTTACAAAAATATTAATTTTATCACAAATAAACAAATGGTTAGCGCATTCGCATAGAACGAATAATAAGCACAAATTGTGACTTTGAACCATATCATATGTTAATACATATTGGACCCAATTACACACTTTCAAGAATTTTCATAACGGGTCTCTCAAATTGAGTGTTTTTTTTATTCTTGAATAAACCACAGATGGCGTTGTGAATTTGCCTAGGTCTAGTCTCATTTCAGAAGTGTAATGTGTGATGTTTATAAAAATTGAGTCATATACTATATAACAACAAGTTAAAATTGTTGAATTATTTTATGGGAATGAGCGTTCAGTGAAAAATGTTTAAGAAAATTACGTTATATTTACCATTTGCACAATCGTCCGTTTGAAAGCACTATAAATCGAATTGTTCAAATATTTCAAGAAACTGGTTCGGTGGAAAATAAAAGAAGAGCAATATATAGTCGCAGTGGTTATTCACAAGAGCATATTGATTTGGTACGTAAAAGTGTTTCTGAAGACCCTGAAATTTTCATTAGTCGACGTTCAGAACAATTTCGACTCAGTTAAACCACAACATGGCGTATTTTACGAAAGGATATAGCGTTGAATGCATATAAGGTTCAAATAACACAAGAACTAAAGCCACTGGATCATTCAAAACGCCGTGCATTTGTCAAATGGATCAAACAAAGAGATAATTTTTCTCAAAAAATCATGTGTGGGTTTGACCCACACACAAGCAGTGCTTTGTGGGTTGTAGGTTAGTATTCTTATTACGTTAGCGTAGGATCTAGACATACAGGCTGTATTATATTGTATTGAAAATTATTGTATTGTATATTGTAAAAATTGTATTGTGATAATCTTAATAATAATAACAATAAAAATGGAAGCCCAGAATAATAAAAATGGAGCCCCAGGAAGAATGGAACGGAAAAATGGAATGGAATGGAAAAATAAGCAGCCCCGAACCAAGGCAAAAAAAACTAAATCCACTTAGCGTCTGACTCTTATCAAGCGGTTGAGTGGTCAGCGTTTGTTCACCAGTGGTGCGACTGATATTTAAATTCTGGAACTAACCCCTCCAGTTTTAACCTCTGAACCGTCATGGTTCTAACATTTAATTCAAAGTACAAAATGAAGCGTTCTAGTAATTACAAAATTACCCTAGGAGGTAGACAATCCTCTGCCAGCTTTGCTGGTACAACCGGACTTTCGGATTCTGAGGCGTCCGGGCTTAAACGCAAAATCTTTCAGAGGAAGTCTTAGACCTCTGGCCAACGTCTGAAACCGAAAACAAAAACTTTTTTTGGAACGGTAAGTATCAATTCTCTCCTGCGTCCAGGAAAACTACACGAATTGGGGCGAACATTGAATCAGCAAAAAATCCAAATTTTAGCTTTGCAAGAAACCAGATTGACAGATGATAACACCTTGGAATTCGGCAACTACAGACTTTTTAAAAGTAAAACGGATAATAATACTTAAAAATATACCACAGCTCGGTATTGCTTTCGCTATCTCAAAACCCATTCTTGGTTCTATAACTAATGTCCAGCCAGTAAATAATCGACTTATAACAACACTATCCCTCAAGTGTGCTAACAAAAACTATACATTAATCTGGAAAAGATTATCTCTAAAATTCCCTCTAACCATGTAAAAATCCTATTGGGTGATTTCAACGCCCAACTAGGGAAAGAAAGAAAATACAGGAAAACAGTCGGCAGTTTTCCCGCTCATAAATGGACTAACCATAATGGTAGAAGATTGGTTGAACTATGTTCGTAGTTTAATCTAAAAATGTTAACCGATTTTAAGAAGAAAATAACAAAACAAAAGACCTGGAGGTGCCCAAACGCGTACATAGATGAATTTCAAATTGACCATGTTGCCATTTCGTACCCCAATTACAAAAAGATTTTGAATGTTCAAGTCAGGAAAGGAGCTAATATAGACACGGATCACTACTTGACTAGAATCAAACTTAGCTTAAAATCTCGAAAACTTATTCAACAGAGACTGCTAATACCAAAGTTCGAGCCAACGAAAATAAAACCAGCCCTAACAGAAGAGCTTGATAAACAACCAACACAGAACTGGCGAGAATTGAAACAAAAAATTATTAAAACAGCCTTAAAGTTGGTCCCTTTACAAAAACGTAGAAAACATCCGTGGTGGGATCAAGTTTGCGAGCCGTTAAGCAATATTAAGCCGAAGTAAAGCATTCAAAGATTGGATATCAAACAGTCAAAAAACAGCAATAAACTATAACATCTTTTTAGAAGTCATCGAAGCTAATTAGACAAACTAAAAGAAAATATGAAAATAATCAACTTAATGAAATAGAAAAGGATTTCCAAAAAAAAATAACACCCTAAACTTTTATAAAACATTTAAAACTAAATTAACAGGCTATCAACCGCAAAGTCTTTGTTTCCAAAAGGAAAACGAACAATTAGCTCTAAATAACCAAGATAATTGCAAAGAACTTGCGAAATATTTTGAACAACTACTAAATTGTCCTGAGCCCTTAAGCAAATTACCAACACTAAACCCTAAACAAACCCAGATTCATTACCACCGAATGAAAATGAAATAATTAGGCAAATCAAGCGGCTTAAAAATAACAAAGCTTCTGATGAAGATGGAATCACTGCTGAACTTTTGAAATCTGCTGGTCCAGCTACAATCAAGGAAATAACGAAAATTCTACAAGAAGTTTGGCGAACCGAATGGATTCCGGAAGATTGATAATGCGGAAAGATGCTCTAATCCATCCACTACACAAGAAAGGAGACAGAACGGATGTAAACAACTATAGAGGATATCTCTTCCCCCAGTTTGTTACAAGATTCTATCTCAATGTCTACTAGACAGAGCACAGGGATAGTTAGAAGCAGGTTTTCGACCGTGCAGATCCTGAATCTAAAGTTGATTCTAAGACATCAAAAACTGTACAATAAAAGTCTCGTCTGTACATTTGTGGATTTCAAAAAAGCATATGATTCTATTGACCGCGAATCTTTATTCCAAATCTTGAAAGAACAAGGACTAAATCTGAACACGCTGGCAATTATTAAAGCAACATTAACTAACACAAGGTCAAAAGTTAAATTCATGAGTGATATCTCACAGCCTTTTGAAATTAAAACTGGAGTGAGACAAGGGGATGGACTCTCGCCACTCTTATTTAACTGTGTTCTAGAAAAAGTAATACAGGAGTGGCGTGAAAAAAAGTCGGCCCTGAATATTGACCAGCCCATTAAACTGGGCAGAACCAACATCAAAATTGATTGTCTGGCGTTTGCTGATGATCTAGCAATTTTGGCTCAAGATGCATTAACGGAACAGAAACAGATTGAAATCCTAAAAGAAACAGCAGTAAAGGTAGGACTCCAAATTTCCTTTGAAAAGACACAATACATGACCTGCAACAGACTAAGAACACCATTTCTAAAAACAAAATATGGTAACATCAGACGAGTCTTCCAATTCAAATATTTGGGTGAAATAATCATGGAAAATGGGTTGGAAAAAGCGGCCAATAACGGTAGATGTCAAAAAATGGAAACGGCATTGTAACTTACACAAAATATTTACAACAAAAAATGCCTATTACAACACAGTTACTAAGCCAGAATGTCTATATGGGGCAGAAACGCTCATTTTGAATAGAAAGAGAGACATCGAGGACATTGAAAAGAAGGAAAGAAAAACTATAAGAAAAATCCTAGGCCCCAAACAAATAAATAGCACAACATACCGACTTCGAGAAAACCAAGAAATCAAACAATACACAGATATATATAGCGATATGAGAAAAAGAAGACTTAAGTTTTACGGACACATAAAACGGATGAATCCGAGTAGGCTAACCAAAGAAATAGTCGAATTTTATGAAAATAGGAGTAGAGCTAAAGTAGAGTAAAATGTAGGAAGACTGAAACAACTTGGTCTGACGAAAGAAAAAAAGCTCATAGCGAAAGAATGAAATTAGTATGGATGCAAAGGAAGGCTAATAACAACAAACGCTTCTAATTGTACTTCGCGTGGTCCAGCAGGGCCTATATGTGAATAATAATAATAATAATAAAAATGATTTTAATAATAATAAAAATGATTTTAATAATAAAAAGTATTTAACATTTTGTCAGGTGATAACCTAGTTTTGCAGTGGACGAAGTGTGCAGTGTGTGAAGCGGACGCCTTAGTGTTAACCATTTTTTTTTCTTAACTGGATTGCAATATAGAATTGTAGCACTTCTCGTTTTCAATAAAAATTTGCTGAAGGACCTCAGTCTAACCTGAACTAGGTGCACTGCAAATAGTTACAACCGGCGGCAATGGTCAGATGGGCTAGTCACTCGTCTGGCAATCGAATGGTCCCGGGTTCGAGTCCTGGTACGGGTATGGATTTTTCTATAGTCTTATAGAAAATTAATGGGGCACATTGTAAAGTTATGGATTGGTTAGTCACTAAAGAACGTTATAAAGTGGACGTGACTTAAATTTTATAAAAAAAAGTTACACATTGAACTTTGTTTTCAACTCAAAATTATATATGGTACCCACATTTCTTACATAACAGACCATATGTTATATTATAAAGTTAAATTATTTTCAATTGGTGGCAAGAATTTTAAAATTGGAAAAAAACGACATCACTTATTAGTAGACCTAATATTTATTCTTACCTGGCATCATATTTAATAGCAACAGGGTAGATAACACTGCCTACTTCAAAGCTGCCTTTTTTAAACTGCATGACTGAGGTGTTATTGATACAAGTTCCTTCAGGAAATATTAAAATAGGAGGATTCTTTGCATCTGAGGTGTGCTGTTTTAACCTGCAATTAATTTCAAGACTTATTCACAAATAGACAAGGAAATGTTACCTTTCACATACCTTTTTATGACGAATTTTTTATCGCGAACTTCAGATCGTTCGAACCAAATATGAGGAGATGCTCTTGCTAGTGCTCTCTGAAGTATACCCAAGAAACCTCCATGCCTTTGTCCTATCTAAATTTAGAACAGTTTACTTTTACTTTAAAAACTAAATATTTATTTATCAATTTAAAGCTATGAAAGCTGTTTAGCCCCCTTATACCACCAAAATAGTGCCTCAACAATTAATGTCCTTTAACATTTACAGACATTTAAACCACTAGGTGTAGAAATTATATTAATGCCTTTAAATTTGTTGCTTTACAACTTGATTTCAAATCTAAATCGCACCCAGCCAATTTCTACCTTGAAAAAGTTCTCGTTCTAACTTATTTCTTATAATATATTGTTCTATAAGTTCCCGCCGTTTTGATCATTTGTTTTTTTTTTCGTCCATTTTTTTTTTTTCTCCAAATGTATATATACACTCGAAAGCCTTTTTCTTGCTCTACAAATTTATTGGCAAAAACTTAATTTTAATTAATTTTCAGGCTTTTGAAATGGAAATTCCAAGCGACAAAAAATGTCATATTCCACACTTATGCAAAGTAGTCACTGCCTTTCGTCATAATCAAAAAACTACAGAAGCAGTTCGAGATACTTGCAGCGCATATGGAGAAGACGCTATAGCTGATCGGATTACTCGACATTGCTTTGCCAAGTCCCTTCTCGTCGACCTTCCGACTTAGACTAGGAGCATCTTAAAGCGCTTTTGAAGGAAGACCACCGTCAAACATGCCAAGAATTGGCTGAGAAGATGGACTGCGGCTTTGTGACTCTCTCCCAACAGAAATACGCGGCCACAAGCAATGGTTTGTACACAAAATCTTTATGGGATATGAGTGTCTCTTCGTCAATACGAGACAAAGAAAGGAATACTAGGAAGTCTAGTGTACTGGGAAGAGCAAAACGGTCGATAAGGAACACTACCTTACCCGACGGCACCGTATAAATGAGGTTATTCAATTGAAACAACCCGATCGACAAGTGTGAAGTCATCTTCACAACCTCACACAGCAAACATCATCAAAGAGACCCAGAACAAACTTGAATGGGAGGTTCTTCCGCATCCGCCATACTCTCCAGATCTTACACCAACCGATTATCAGCTCTTCTACTCGCTCTCCAATCAAATGAGGGACATAACCTTCGCCAATGATAAGGACGTCGAAAACTGGCGATTTCTGTCGAAACGCCATCAGTAAATTGATCGAGATGTGAGGGTAGGTCGTGAACAATCACGGAGAATATAATTAATTAATTTATCATTGTTGCTTTTTAAAATAAAACGTTTTAATAAAAAAAACGGAGGGAACTTACGAAACCCAACAGTTAAAAAACTGGACATTAAATTTATGGGAGCCCTATTGTCTCCTTACAAGTCAAGAAAAATGTTGCTCAAGGTAGGCAATTTGCGACGGTCAAGAGAACATTGACAACGAAAAGGAGAAACTCAATCTTTAAATTCAAAATTTACCTGAAAGTATTTTTGGAGAGTTCTGTCAACCTGATTCACTTGTACAAGGCTTTGGAACAAAAATAAATCATTTTAAGGCTAGATCAAATCTAAGGATAAAATGTATGCGTAGGGCTGGTATTTTTATATTCTCTCTCAGGATTATCAGCGGATCCCACTCCGTTCAACGATCATCTATCCGAGTGTCATTTTTTTTACAAAATTAATTTAATTATCATGTCACAAGTGAACTTTATGAAAAAGGCCATGAAAAAAATGTCTACGCATATTAATTCATCAATGAAATGCAAAATATATCAAAAATATATAACACTGTTGAATAACCGGTTCTAACGTCCAACTAATTTCAAATTCCGCTATCAAAAATTTATTTTTGAATTGCTAATGTATTATTGTGTACTTGGTAATTATAAAAAGACATGCCAACATACGCGGATGGGCTAAAAAACTTCGTGGAATGACGTATAGATGGTGTTGTTTTAGAAGTTGATAAGTTTATGGATTTAATTAAGAATACCAAATCTGCGCAGAAAGTGGTTCGAAATGAGTCTGTTTTTACTTAAAAATGTTGATTAACAATTGCAATTTACTTAGAACTGTAGTAACATTTAAAATAGAAGATGGTCTTTAAAGTTCAGATGGAATGTCAAAAAAAATAGAGCTGTTAAACGGTTTTTGTGACGGACCTGTCAATTACAATACCGTGTCAAATTTATTAATAGATGATTAGAATTTAAATTCATCAAGTGAGTCTTCTATGCAATTTGCCTCTGCTGTAAAACATCCATACTAGAGTATTCCCCAAGCCTCCAATCAACTACACAGCTTACCATTCATATATAGATTCGTTACTGTCCGCTCAAGGGGTGTTTAGCCCGTGAGATACAAATTCATGCAGTTCCATAGCAGGCGAATTTAGGACTTAGAATTTCTTGGATATTTTACTCAAAAATGGTGAACAACTAGATAGATAGTTAAGGCATAACTTCAGTGCATCTTGCTCAATGTTTTTTGAATGTATTCTCTATCCCTTCCCTAAAATGGGTTTCCAAATGGTGCAAATACGCCTCAATCGCGAATTAAAAGTCAACCACAAAGAGGTTTTCTAAGGTTTGCACAATGAACAAAAAAAGCCAAATCTGGTGAATATGCTGAATGTTCCAACAATTCGTACTTTAAATAATTCAAAACACGTTTAGGAGCAGGTACATTCATTATATTTATTAATAATTATCTTTTTTTCTTCCTATCGGGTCTTTTTTCCATTTTTTTTTTTCATCCAAGTTGTCCAAAAGCCTTCCTGTAAACTTAGCTCTTATCGTTTTACCTTTCTCAAGAAAATCAAGCTTCAAAATTCATTTTGTATCTCAAAAAATTGATATCATGACCATCCCATGCCTACCGATGCAACCGTTTTTGGTGCACTTCCACTGCTTCTGCAGACTTCTGCCCAGCTTTGACTGCTGTTTAATTCTGTGTGTAATGATGGATTCGTTTCTCAACCATTGTTGAGAAATAAAAGGTGTACAAATAAGTTTCCGCCGTTTTCTATCAAAAATTAGGAATTTATTGTGAAAGAACGGTACATTACGTTTTATTCAAAGTATTGTCCATCACTAGCCACTACTTTTTCCCACCTTTCTGGCAGCATTCGGATAACACGTCGGAAGAACTCTTCATCTTTTAAGACTATCCACGAATCGACCCAATTTTTGGTACCTTCATATGATGTAAAGCGCTCCTCAGACAGACCATGTGCCATCGATCGGAACAAGCGATAATCGGAAGGGGCAATATCTGATGAATACGCTGGGTGGGGTAGGACTTCCCAATTAAGTGTTTTCAAATAGATTTTGACCGGCGCCGCAATATGCGGGCGAGCATTATCATGTAGAAGAATAATTTTGATCCCACCAAATCCACCAAACACACCAATCTGATCCCACCAAATCCACAGCATGAGTTTTTTTTCCATGAATATTCGGTTTGGCTGTCGATGTTGAAGCATAGCCAGGTGGTCCCCATAATTTTCTCTTCTTTGGGTTATCGTAATGGATCCATTTTTCATCACCAGTGACTATATGTATATGACTGTACAGTGTATATAGTCATACAGTATATGACTATACTATGCAAAAAACACCCTTTCTTTATGCCTGGCAAATAGCATTTCACTCATGCAAAATCGGCGTTCAACCTCTCTCGGTTTCAGTTCATATAGAACCCAATTGCCTTGTTTTTCAATCATTCCCAACGATTTTAAACGGTGTGAAATTGCTTGTTGAGTCACATATAATGTAAGGGCAAGTTCTTTTTGCGTTTGGAACGAATAATCCTCCAATAATATTTACAATTCCGTGTGTTCGTACGCTTTCGGCCTTCCACTGCGTTCTTTGTCTTCCACGGCAATGCTTCTACAAGCAATTGATGCCCCTCAACTGCAGATTTCTTCGAATTAAAGAAGTAAATCAAAAGTTCCCGCAAGTGACGCTTATTCGGCACAAAATATTTTCGCGCGAAAAAAATGATGTGATGCTGATACGGAGTCACTAATACTTTAAGGTTATGTTGTTCCCAGATGACCAAACTTACGATATTACGTTTTCAATATAACCTTTGGTGGACCACCTTTTGTCAAACGACGGAAACTTGTACACCTTTTATAAATAGAGGTATAAAATGATTCTAACATTACTGATAAATTTACTTTCAAATGCCTTTTTGTTTCAGCGAAAACAAATGCCACATCCATCTAACGACAGGTACTTCTAAATCATCTGTCCTCTAAAACCATAAACAACAGTTTATGAATAAACTCTGCTGTTGTAAAACTTTTTGCCTCTCCCTCGACACTCATACGACCACGTTTAAAAACATCAATCTAATTTTTTACTCTTACAGTAAAAATTCGATGATAGCACGATTTTTGAATATTTTCTTTTAAAAAACACATCTACTTTCAACAGCTGTTAAAATATGACCAAATTGAGATAAAATGTAGTCCGATGTGTTCAAAAGAAGAATGAAGTATTCTAGTCCACTTTTTTTTACTAACAGTGCTATCTTTGTATCAGGCTAGAAACTTTTTGTTCGAAGTATGCATATGCGAAAGGACTTTCGTAGTGCACAATGTACATTCTGTCAAAAAAGTACCGAGAATTGATCATTTGAAAAGCCCGCTTAAAGAGATTGTCACAATTTTATTTATCGCTAAGTTGGCACAACTGTCCTCTATACTGACGCGGAGTTTGAGCGTCATCTGTCATTGAGTTTGTTTACAGTGTACATAAAACATCGAACAAAGAATTTGTCTTAAATTTTGCATTGTAAATGGAATTTCGTGTGCCGAGTTGCTAAAAATGTTGCAGAAGGCTTACGGTGAATCGACTTTATCAAAAACACGTTCATATGAGTGGTACAATGCATTCAAAATCGATCGAGATGTGGTGGAAGATTTGCCTCGCTCTGGTCGGCCATCAACATCTTCAACTGAAGTTAACATCGCTAAAGTGAAGGAAATGGTGAGTGAAAATCGTCATTTAAATTTGAGAGAGATAGCCGCTGATCTGTGCCACACGAATCAATTCGTACCATTTTAAGCGACTGTTTGTGCATGAAACGCGTTGCCGCTCGATTAGTGCCGAAAGATCTGAATTTTATTCAGAAACTCAATCGCGTAAAGATAACTGAAGACATGCTAGAACGAGTCAATTCCGACCTCACATTCATAAGACGCATTGTAACGACATGTAAGACATGTGTCAACAAGCTTCAAAATGGCACCTTCCAACTGAACCGAAACCGAAAAAAACACGTCAAAGTCGATCAAAAGTTAATGTTGACTGTTTTCTTTGATTATCGCGGTATTGTGCACTCGGAATTATTGCCAGGTCAGACGTTTTAGAGAGCAAATTCGTCGAAAAAGGCCAGATTTGTGGAAAGAAAACTATTGGATTTTGATTTATTTACTTTGAAGGCGATACAATAAATTTGGATTAATAATAAACATTTTGTATTTTATTGACCAATTCCCGGTACTTTTTTGACAGAATGTATATCAAAATCGATTGGCACAAACCAAATAATATTCCGACATTTTCAAAATCGAATTCTAAATTCGCTATTTACATGATTTATTCATGTCATAATTTCTACACTTTCGGAACAATGGAATTTCATCAGAAATCAAGTGGTTGTTTGTTAACCTATAAATTTAAAGCAGTAAACGATATATTACGAAGAAACAAACTCAAACACATTTTTCTGAGTAGCAGTTTTAAAATTATCAGAACTACTTTGCATAAAATCATAAAAAAATATGCAAACAATCCTATCTAAGAACAAATTAAAAACTATATAGATTACGGAAAAAACCCAAACCAGATAAAGATTGAATTAGTTTTTGTTTGCTCCATAACAACCTCAAATAGAAATTGATTAACATCCCAACACAACAATGAGTCATTTTTATTGTTCTATTTAAACTACTACTTCAATGAGGCAAAAAAATGCTAGAGTTCCCATTTTAAAATATTTCGCTGCCTAGATAAATTAAATCGATATTAAAATGTACTTAAAAGAAATCCGTTTCAACAATTTCTTTAAGCATTATATTTTAAAGCCACCAAGCCATTAACCATTAACTACGTTGTGACACTATTTTTACAAGTGGTATTTTCCAACTAATTTTACCCAACAAAAGCAGTCAAAGCATTCTACTATCAACTTGGCTCATTCAATGCATTCCATAAGTTCGTAAAATTAAACCGATTACAAGAACTGCCTCATTAATTAATACATTATCTACCAGATATCATTTGAATTTGATTAAGTATATTTTTTAATACGTAAATATTTCACTATTACATTTGAAAACTAAACCAGTAGTGGTAAAACTATCATTTATTTAATGATAATGTTTTTCATCGGATACGATTCTTTATCTAAAGAAACCTATCATTAAATAGCTAGTGAAAACAATATTAAATAAAGCATGGTAGGAGCCTAAAAGAGTAAGTGATATAAGTTAAGAATTGTATTGACATTTTTTTGAACGGAAAATTAGATCGATAATCGGAAAAAAATAAACAGTTGCAGTTCTATGATGTTTTTAGGGATCCTTTATTCATTTATATCAATTTTATTCAATGGCAAACACATCATAAATTGTGAATGTACAGGGTAGCTAAAATTAAACCTAATTTATCCAACTTAGACGGAAAAGAAGTAGGTGCAGTTATGAAGGAATTCTAACAAAAATTACATTAAAAATAAATTAAATATACAATAAAGACTGGGATGTATGGGAAAATATAGTGAGGAAATATTAATCAATAATGGAAGAAGAATGGTGGAATAATGTATAGAAATCAAACTGGTATGTATGTATATGTATATGTATATGTATATGTATATGTATATGTATATGTATATGCATATATATATATATATATATATATATATATATATATATATATATATATATATATATATATATATATATATATATATATATATATATATATATATATATATATGTATATGTATATGTATATGTATATGTATATGTATATGTATATGTATATGTATATGTATATGTATATGTATATGTATATGTATATGTATATATATATATGTATATATATATATATATGTATATATATATATGTATATATATATATATATATATATATATATATATATATATATATATATATATATATATATATATATATATATATATATATATATATATATATATATATATATATATATATATGTATATATGTCTGTTTAAAAAAAAACGACTTTTTTTTCTTAAAGGTATCAAAAATATTGTTAGAAATGACGAAACAGAAATACTGTTAAAGTTAGAGCTCTTAATATTAATATTAAGAGGTTTTATTTTATGGAAAAATGTTATTCGACCGTTTCAGTAGGTCATTCCATTTCCTATAAATTTTCATTAATAAATTTTTCGATACTCCGTCAGGATCGTGAGTTATATAAATATTTTATAATTATTAAATTATATATTATATATTATTAAATTAATATATAATTAAATGTATCAATATATAATATATAAGGGATATTTAATCAGTACGGATGTGTTATATAAATTACACAATACAAAATAATTTTTTTTTAGTTTTTCTGTTTCGCTCGTCTTGACCTTGAAATTATTTCGTAGAAGTAAGTAAATCAGTATTTTTTAACTTAAATAAGTACACGCTTTTTAAAACAATTAATTAGATATAATAAATAAACAATTTTAGGTTGAAAAATTTAATAATTTAAATTTTTGTAATCAAGTATAAACAATAAAAATCCGGTTATGTAGAAAAATTCACATATTAATTTAAATTACTCACTATCCTTACGAAGTTTCGAAAAATGTATTAATGAAAATTTATAGGAAATGGAATGATCTACAAAAAAGGTTGAATTACATTTTTTCGATAAAATTGATAGTTTCGTTGAAAAACTGAAAAAATGTAAACATTTATTATGCACACAACTTTAGCCTCGAATAACTTTTGAAAAAGTAATTTTACCGAAAATTTTTAAGAGACCTTTTTTGAAGAACGTTCAATTTCCTACAAAGATATGTGTAGTCTTTCCACAGTAATGTTCCGCTGAAGAGCTAGAAAAATTCCAAAATTAAAAAAAAATCCTATGTTATTTAAATGAGAAACTGAAATTTGCGATGCGGCACCTCTTAATATTAATATTGAAAGCTCTAACTTTCACAGTATTTTTTTCGTCATTTCTAACAATATTTTCGTTACCTTTAAGAAAAAAAAAGTTGATTTTTTTGAAACAGCCTAAAACATGGCACGGTTGAAGTTGCGACATATTAAAGCTCTTGAGAAAGAAGAAATAATATATGAGAATATATAAATACATAAATTGAAACTGGAGATTTTCAGAAAATCTCAGTACAATTTAGATCAAACGCTAATTAATTTAGAAGAGACAAAAACAAAATCGGACTTAAACAACTTTGAGAAAAACGCTTTGTGAGATTGCAGTAATTGCGAAATGCCAATAAAACCAAAACCAACCCAGCGGAATGCTGGCCATCGAAAATAAAAGAAAAGGTCGAAAAGAAAAATCAAGCATGGAAACAAAACGAAAAATACTGGTGACAAGAATGAATATATACTAAGGAGAATGGTACGCAATATGATAGAACAATCAATCACATTAAAATTAGATAAGAGACAACTAAACTGATATGAATATATTATTCCAATAAACCCAGAAACACTAACAAAACCCAGAAACAAAACTTAAACAAGCAATCGAAATAGGAAAGACTAGAAAAAAAAGAAGTAGACTAAGAAAACCCTAGATAGAGAGAATACAGAAAATATGATTAAAATGGAGAAAAAACAATACAAGAGATGGGAATAATGACAGAGGATCGACACAAATAGAGAGACTGGAGTTATTCTTCAGAATCCGACGCCTTAACGAGCATAAGGAAATAAAGAAGAAAAAGGAATCAAGAAACACATACTAGAAATATTTGTGAAAAAATAGTTATTTATTCGATCTAAGTTTATTGTGTACAGACACAATTTTGTACACACAAAGTGGGAATGCATCTGAATAAAATTTCATAAAGTTGTTGGCTACAGAAAATATTAACGAACAAATTAAAATTCGTGCCAACCGGATTTGGTCTCCTGTGATCGTTACGAGCAAGTGCTAAAATAGACGCTCTAAAAGTTTTTTTGAAGTGCTCATTCGAAACGTTCTATTACTGCAAATAGATCTTAACCTTGGTGCGTTGTTCACATTGAACCAGACACCAAAACGTGCAAAATAGCAAATTCTGTCCATTATAGCCAAATGTCTTGATTAGTACCATTCCAACATCAAAAGTTAAACTGTTAAACCACCTATGTATACCAAGGATACATATTTGTAAAGTAGTTTTATTGAAATTAATATATATATATATATATATATATATATATATATATATATATATATATATATATATATATATATATATATATATATATATATATATATGGGTCATTCTATGCCAAATCGACCCCCCCCCTCCCCACACCCCAAAAAACGTTTCTCACAATTTTTAAGTTTTTTTACCCAACCCAAAAAAGTTATGGGTTTTTGGAAACAATGGCTCTTTTTTTTTCAAATAGCCAAAAATTGACCTATGAGACGTTTTTTTTTAAAATTTTAGTTTATAAAAGCACTTTTTAGAAAAAAATAGGAAAACAAGTTCAGAAATCAAGTTCTATGAAATTTTAAAGTTTTTTGAAAAAAACGGTCATTTTTTCGAATTTTTATTTTTTTTCTCACAAAAAAATTAGATTTTTTCTGTAAATATTCCCGTGTTAAGAAGAGGTCCTAGAGCAATCCTGTAACGATCACGTGCAATAGGCGTGAATATGTTTGGGTTCAGTTTCTTTCTTCAAGAAATAGGCTATAAATGCGATATTTGGATGCTAAAAAAACTATTAATGGACAGGTATGATCAGCATCTCTCTCGATCCATAAATTGAATAACGTCTTGGCAACATGATTTTTCAGAAATACGGAACTCTGTTCTTAATTTAAGATAAAGGTAAAAATAATAAAGATTATCAAACGAACATTAAAGTCGACAGATTTTATTATTTAGCCGATAGATCATTTATTTCAATAAAACTCTAATCCCTCGTTAAAAATTCCATTTTATGCTATCCATTATATTTACTAATAATTAATGCTAACGTAATCAATATGGAAGACATTCCCAAAAAAAAACGAATCAAAGCACTGTAAAAGTTTTTACTACAACTGATAAATACCAAATAAAGCAAATGAACCGAGTTGAACTCTTGAAGGTTGAAACAAAAATGATCCTTAATATCATAACAATATGTAATTTGTAGTAAATAAATCGATGGCTCTAATAGATAACAATCCATTTAACCTAAAGAACTTATTAATTTGTATATATGATAATGTATTAATTTATATGGTATTTTGTTTGTAAATATAAGCATAAGACAGCGTGTTTTAAAACGAACTTATGACACGTTAACACATACACACACAAACATTGAACTCATAATTAACGAAACCTACCAAAGAATAACAATTATCACACATAAGAGTGAGTACGTCTATGGGGGACGTATGATTTGCCACACATATACCCCCTTGCTTGGGTCTATTCTCTACGTTGTGATATGTGATAACCGAAGATATAGACCTGGACAATATACCAAAACACATAATGGCCACGTATTTATTCACCAGACGTTTAAAATCCCCTTGCGGTATGTATCCCACCAGTGCTGTGCAGATAGTCAACCACAGAACCTGTAAAGAAACCCAAGCGTTGTGTTGTAAAAGCTAGACTGTGGTATAAAAGTGTTTTTCGTCATAAATATGTGGTGTTTCAGTGAGTGAATGCATTAATATTAAGATGTTTTTTATATTTACTGAAAGCATGTATACCACAATTGTACATTATACCAGGTGTCCAGAAATGTCGTTCATATTTAATTACTTGTTTGCCCCTAGGCAGCGCAGAACGATTTGGTCGTGTTAACTTTACATCGAAGCTTGATTCAGGGAAAATTACTTGGCATGGAGCGTTTCACCGGACAACAACGTACTTTCTGTGCTCGCGCGTATTATCAAAACAACAATTCTCTTATTACGGTTCGTCGTTTTTATAGGGCCGAGTATAATTTACACGACATAAGCGAAGGCAGGCACCAAGTGTTAATTTAATAACGAAGTGGATAAAAACAGTTTGAAACTACAAAATCAACTCTAAATTTACCGTATAAGGGTCGTCCAAGGTCAAGCAGAGGTGCAAAAAACATTGAACGCGTGGTGAGTCGGTTAGAGAAAATCCATCCCCATTCGTATGGAAGCGAAGTAGACAGTATTATTTTTGCTAAATAAATTTCCGAACACTGTACTATAATGTTATAATAATAAAAGTATTATACCTTAAATCGACTTCTATTAATTATACCTAAAAAAATGAACCACCATATTGGACACCTGTTGTATTACATATAAACTTTGTGGTTTGCTTGAGAACTAAGGTCCGGGACAAAAATACCAAAAGTCAAAAACAAAAAAACATTTTAAGCCTTTCAGGAGATTTTCTCATAGCGCTCCGGACTTTTTGGTAAATTTGAAATAGATTTCTACTCCTGTCGATATTCTTGGAGATTTCGCAAGGCGATTAATCCTCGCCTTGCCTCATTCGTTGAATAATATTTTGCTCAACTGATGTCAACGATATTGCACATCTCCTTTTCATACAGACTGTATTAGCATAGTGTGTTTGCTAAGTGGTATTTGCTTTTATTTATAAACAAACAACAGTGTGTTATATTTTATTCCCACCTAAAAAAATAATATTTTTAGTTTCTTCTGAGATTTTTTCATCTTCAAACGAACATAATACAAGGAAAGTCCCAAAAGAAAGTTTCTTTTTGATATAGCGATATAAATATAAGAGAGACAGCCATCAAAACAACTTTTATTAATTATTGAGATGCACATTTTGGAAAATTACTTTTCAAAAATAATGTCTTCCAATTCGGGTCCGATATTTTTTTAACTGCGCCAAAGAACCTGGTTTATTAACGTAAACTTTCGATTTTAGACAGCTCCACAAGAAAAAAGCCATAAGGCTCAAATCAGGATTACGTGGAATGTATCATCTCTAGTAACGATCAATTTGTTTGAGAAAATTTTACGAACTCGTGGCAAGAAACGTGTTGGAAGGGTGAGACGTTGCTCCGTCCTACTGAAACCAGGTTCTTTGATTATAACCAGCAAAGTTTTGCAGTTCAGGTACCAAAAAATTGTCCAAAATTTTCACATAACGTTCTGATTGACTGTAACTGCGCATTCGCTGCGATCTTCAAAAAAATACGGGCCGATTATTCCTCGCACTGGCATATAGCTTCTACGGTGACTTTAGGCCAATGCTGGAGTTTTTGATGCTTGTGTTTCAAGTTCGTTGCACTCCAGTAACGATAATTCTGCTTATTTACATGACCGTTGATGTGAAAATATCTGCGCTACAGTTACCCAATCAGTGTTTTTGGAAAATTCTCGCACACAGAACGCACGGTCTGATCCCGAGAAATGCTCCATACAGACTAAAATCCTAAACGGGGGGCTATCGATTGGCATGCACCCCGCACCCCCCACAGTTATTGGGTTTGCACAGTGGGCCAATAAAATAGAAACTTTTTCATGGGATACCTGTACTTTCTTTGATAAACCGAGCTGTTTATGCAAAAACGTGAAAATTAAAATAATTTGAAAAAACAAGGTGTGTTATCTTTTTGTTCCGGACCTTATCTATTCTTATAGTAAATCAATATGTGTACACTAGTTGGCAATATAAATTAACATATATAAACTAACATTGCATTAACATCCTGAATATTATTTCAGATTTATGATAAACAATATTGTTTTTTAAGACGGTTATTAAGGTTTTAATTTACGATATAATATTCATCGTTGACTTCTTCTCCTATTTCTCTGACAAAGTTTCTACTCCCATTTCGTAAAATGAGAGTGATTCTGCAGTAAAATATTCTTCTAGCACAGTTTATATATATTTACTTCCTATCTTTTCAGAATTTATAGATATTAATATAATTTAATTTTAGGTTCGTTTTGAAAACGAGAGGAGAATACTTCCCAAAACGTTGGCATTAAAAGTTTGTATGTTTTAGAACATTTTAATATTTTTAAAATTTTGTTCGTTAGGCAATTTGGAAATTTGGATTGAGAAATTTGTCTCCATTTGGTTTTGTGTTTTTTACCCAGTGATTATGTATATAAGAACAGATATTTTTGATATTTTTTGAGTTTTAGATCGTGGCGAAAAACCAAAATAAAGAAAAAAATATATATGAAATATATATTTTTTTCTATGTGGATACTATTGTTTCTAAAACTATATTTTCTAAAAATGGTGGTTCACTTTTAATCTACCATAATAATTTTTTAAAAACAAAAAGGATCTTTGCCTAAATCGGACAAAAGGGCATATCTTCTCTTTGTACTTTGTCCACTTGGTTTAAACAACTTATTATGGGCCAAGAAGTTTCAAGCTTTATGAGTTGTTTGGAATCAGCTTAAATTTCAGCCAGAAAGATGTCAAACTCAACAGGTCTTCCGAGAAGCAATTTTATGCACAGCATGATGTAAAGAAGTTTTATACCTTTCCAGTTTAGTAGCTTTTACCCACATGATTCCAAAGAAACATCCCCAACCATCAACTGAATGTCATTTAAGAGAATGTGTTATTGCTTCCATGAATCATTCCAGAAAGACTTTGAACCATCTAGACGATGAGTTTAGGAAAACTCATTAACCGAGATCATGACTCGTTTGGGAAATTCTAGCCATTGAAGTTTATGCCTAAATAACAAATGAAGCGTAACCAACTTATATATTCGCGCCCTATTCCGTTCCGCCTAAACCAAACTTTCCGCTTGGTTAATCGATTTGCAAATAGGTTTTCCAATTTCTCTGATTATTCCTGTACTGAGTGATTGTATATGTAATAATATAGTATTTTCTAGGAAATTTCCAGCGTATGCCAATCGCAAAAGAATTCTGTCATGTTTAGCTCATTTGTTCATGAAGCTTTTTTAATTTAAAATAGCTGGTAACAGTTTTTAGTCTTGTTGTGTTGTTCCTACAACGCTACAACTTATTCTATGAAGAAAATTCTTTTTCGGCGTTTTGTCACATTAATTAGAATACTGTAAGACCCGAAAAATAATTTATTGGCCTTCGACTATATGAAAAAAATCAGTGAGACTTTGCACCATTCACTATATATTTACTGTATCCTTGTTTTACACAGATTTAAAAGTTTTATAGCCATATTAAAATTAATTGTCAACAATACACAATATTTATATCAACAATAATAAAAGTAAAGACAAAATAATAAAAACAGAGAAGGAAAAAATGGAGTAATTGCAATGATTATATTTATAAAATTGTCTTGTCCTTAAAGGTTTTGCACGCATCTTAAAAGTAATAACTATTAATATGGGACATGTATGTGACTTTAAATTGGTGCATAAATAACGAACCCAAATCATCCAATTGAAATGCACGATTAGTAGCAATTGCATTGCTAAAAGTTTCTTTTTGTCATTGTATTATCATGCAATTTAATAATGAATCATTTGAAACCAATCGTTAGATTAAAATATTTAATTTTAAAGCAATGACTTATCGAAGCAGGACGAAAATAGAGCTTCAGCAACTGGACAGTTTTGAAATATATATATATATATATATATATATATATATATATATATATATATATATATATATATATATATATATATATATATATATATATATATATACTATATAATATAAACTATATAATATAGTATACTATACTATATAAATCGACTATGTCGAATGGTGACTGCAATCACATGCAGGAGACCAACTTGCAACAACATGCAGGAGACCATTTTAAGGAGACCAACTCCAAATCAGAACCCACAAAAATCGGGATATTACAAAAGTTTCAATAAATAATTTAATATGATTTAATAATAAATGTGTATACTGTTATCGACCGATTTTTGTTTTATTTAGTGTTTCAAAAATTTTATATCTCGCTAAAGTTACACGTTGGACTAAATGGGCAGCGTAAATTGATACTGATATCGATAATGTTCTTAGTTTTTCATTAATAATTAAGGTAAGTGCATAAGCATAACTCCGAAACTTATGTTCTTGTCAGACACGAAGTTGAACATAATCTATACCCTCGTTACCATAACTGAAAGTCGAACAGGATAGAAAACTGCCTTTTTTGGATCTCCTTATCACAAGGAAACTGGAATCCTCGAATACACAGTATATAGAAAACCAACTCACACTGGTCGATACCTCAACGCAAAAATCCCATCATTATCCTTCTCAAATCCAAGCAGTAGTGAACACCTTGATTTCCAGATCCTTCCGACTGACACTACCAGATACACGAAGCGAAGAACTAACAAAAATTTCGACAGTCCTTAGACAAAAATGGATATTCAGAAAATTGTATCAGGAAGGCCATTCGCCGTCAGGAAACCGAAACACGAAGAACAATAGAGGATCATGAACCAAATACACCAAAGGTCCTGCTAACATACGTAAAAGGAATCACAAATAGGATAGGCAGACTACTAAGGAAACATAAGATCAGAACACCCTACAAGCCGCACAAAACTGTCGCAAACATCCTAAAAAACCCCCAAGGACAAAGTTAGACTGGAAAATCATGGGGTGTACAGTATATCTTGTTCCGACTGCAACAGAACATACATAAGACAAACAAACAGACGGATATCGGTCAGAATACAAGAACATAAAAACAACTTAAAAAACAAACAAACCACTTCAATACATTGTATTTATGTATTAAGTACTCACTATTTAACACAATGTTTAAACAGCTGTTTTTGTATGCTTTATATAATCATATGAAATAGTTCAAATTATATTTGTAATAAATGTACAATGCAATAGTTTAAGGACCTATATATTCCCATACCTTGGTAACGTTTTCATCACATAAAAATTGAGCTCGACAATAATATTTAGAGTAAATAAAATGATGATTTTGACCAATAACAAATTAATTAATTGGCTACTTTCCTAAAATTTCGTGATAACTTAAAATTGTCCGTACAATTTTAATCTACAAAATTCTTCGATCGCTCTATAACATAAATCTTTATACTTTCATGACACACACTCGAAATGTTACGTTAACACATCGTAGGACGTTTTATAATTTCATGTTATAAATATATACAAATAAATGTATCGTGGATTTAAATCATAATCATAAACATAAGCCGTCTTTCGAGGCACCAACCACGTCTATTATGAAAGTTAGCACTAATTTGACTAATAGTTTTTAATTTGATTCATATGGATAAAAATTGATGACGTATGGGTAATATTTCGACGGTTCAACTGTAGAAGAAATTTTAGAAATACTTTTGATACCACCTTGAAATAATTCAACATAAAAAATTAAAGTTGCTAACTTTAAATAAATCACTATTCACGTGGGTTACATTTCTATGTTCTCTAGTATATATTATTGCTAATGTAATAAATTCAATGATCAAAAGAAATAAGTATCTAATAGCAGTCTTAATGAATGACGCCTAAGTACTTCAATAGTAGTATATAAACCAGAAACACTCGCATGTTCAGAATAATATTCATGTGTTACGTAACACAAACTCATTTTAAGATAACACATATAATTGCGTTGTGTATCCAAACAAGTTTTGTCAATATAATGATGTTAATGCATGTTAATTTAGTACTGCCTTTAATAAAGAAAAGATAAATGTTACATTAACTGTAAATATTTGATACCTGAAAACTGCTAATCGTCGATATATATCAAATCTCATATAGTTTTTATCACGTGTTTATTGATAATTATGTGGTATACCGTAATCAACTAATCAATACAAGAAGCATATTGCAAAGTGTATATAACAGGTCTTTCAAATTGAGCGCTTTTTTTAATTCTTGAATAAAACATAGATGGCGTTGGCGTTAAAACAGAATGACAATTATTGTCATTCGTGTTTAAACGTTATACACTATGCTTCGATTATCAACAAAAAGTTTTATTCAAGAATTTAAAAAACGCTCAATTTGAGAGACACTTTATGTAAATTCAGTGCGGTTTTGTGTGGATAAAGTTTTGTGGCTTATTGTCAATTTGTCCTCGCCCACATATAATAACCTAAACAAGAATCATATTAATAACAGGCAAACAAAAAAGTTCGTACAGAAAACAGACCAGTAATAAGATAAATAATCAGCATTATACTCAGACTCGTTTTCATAGATGATACACGTTACAAAATAGTTTCTACAAAACCTAATGCTCTCAGAAACGAAAAACTACATTCTAATATTTCCCTTTTCCTATAAATATTCTTATTGATCACATGAATATGCGGTGCATCAGAAAAAAAGCCAAAAGAATTGAGGAATATTTGGTATTGACACAGCAATTTTTCCGAGATCTGTTTTTCATGAGTCACTTGTATTATCTTTCAAAAATACACACATGCTTCATCCTCGTTAAGTCCCCAACACCCCCCTCCCCTCATTAATTAGGATTAGAGGCGCATTAGCAACTAAAGCTATTTAGCGACTAGACTCACACACTTAACGTGAGTTCCAAACGTTAATTTGATAGTAGTTTTACTTATCTCCATGATGAAGCTTTTCCAAAACAGTATATACTTTGGGAAAGCAGATGACGTAATCTCACAAACGTGCAGCGAACACGATGACTGTAGATAAGCATCATTTTCATATTTCAATTAAAGAAAACCGCCGAAGAAACTCCGGCAATGATGTATGCCGTTCTAAAGAACAGTGTTATACGAGGGTCGTTCGAATAGTACTGGGGTAGAGATGGCACAACTACAATGATATTTATCAAGTTGGATTCGTTAGATGCCGTGCTGCGAAGTTTCACAAGCGTGCATTTAGTTGTGCTTGTTTATGGCCATCGAGTAAAGCAAACATATTTTGACATCTTCTAAAAAGTGGATAAAATCAAAGTTCGAGCTATTACTAAATACTTTGTTTTTAATGGTCGAACCAAGACCGTTAAGAAAATTTATAAAACATGACTTGCGTTACAACTAAACATATTACCCAATAACGCGTGTCCTATCATCATATAAATGGCTAATAGAATAAACAGTTCACGAAACATTGCGTTAAAAGTTTTATATTTCATCACAACTAAAAGCAAACGATCAAAAATAAGAGTAAAAAGAATAAAATCACAGTATAAACGAATCGTTTATTTGTTCACTTTGAATTAAAATATCGTTTTAGTTATACATAATATCTAGTCTTTACAAACGTAGGATTTCATGGAATAATATTGGATTGATACAAAAGTTAGTACCATCTTTTTGAGAAAATCTGAAGAAAATTTTTCTGTTCGATGACATTTCGTCATCTCTCCGGTAGCCCCGGGGAGAATCCCGTGCTCAAATTAGTTCTAAGGTTTCTGGCTAAAAAACTGATCCAGGTGATTCTTCAAGCCTTCCAAGGGAGTAGATTTTTTACCATCTAAGCTGTTTTGAAGCAGCCTAAATAAATGGTAGTCGGAGGGCGCAAGGTTGGGATAGTATAATGGATGGACTAAAACATCCCGGTGAAGCTGTAAAAGACACATATGGTCTAGTATTGTCTCGATGGAACGCAACGTCCTTCCAGGTATGTATACCAGGTATGTAAATATGAAACCGGAATGTTTGTATAGAAAATACTCGTTTATTGTATGAAAATGATAACAAGTATTTTATTCGAAGTATTGCCCATCGCTAGCTATACATTTTTCCCACCTGTCTGACAATTTGTGGATGACACACCAAAAAAACTGTTACTCTTTTGATGCAAACCAGTCATCGAACAATTTTCGTACATTTTCATAAGAAGTAAAACACTGATCAGCAAGTGCGTGACCCATCGATTCAACTAAGTAGTAATCGGACGGAGCGAAGTCTGGTGAGTTAGCCGCAGCAGTATTTCCCAACTAAACGCCTCAATCGTTTCCTTGACCAGTTTTGCCGTATGTGATGGTGGAGTATCATGAAGCAAAATCACTTTGCGTTACCTTTTTTGATATTCTGGTTGATTTTCACGCAAAGCTTAATTCAAATCGATCATTTGCTGTCGGTAGCGTTCAGTATTAACAGTTTTGCCAGGTTTTACCACCTCACAATAGACCACATCGTTCTGATTCCACCAAACACAGAGCATAGTCTTTCGTCCATAGCGATTTGGCCTTGCAGTCGATGTCGATGGTTCGCCTGGAGTTACCCATGATCTTTTACGCTTAGGATTCTTAAAATAAATCCACTTTTCATCGTCAGTTACAATTCGATGGAGAAATGACTTTATTTTGTACCTGGGGAGCAGCATTTCGCAAGTGGTTTTTCGGATTTCCTCCTATCTTTCGTTCAGTTAACGTGTTCATGTTCAAACGTATAGAGACGGCTTCTCGTTTCAAATTTAATTGACCCACGAGTTGTTGTTGCATTTGAGCGTCATCCTCATCCAACAATGCTTGTAATTCGCTGTCTTCAAACTTTTTCGGTGGTCTTCCACATTCTTTATTTCTGGCGTCAAAATCGCCACTTTACAATTTTTTAAACCAATCAATGCGCTGTGATTTACCAAGAGCATGCTCACCGTTAGCTTCGACAAGCATTCGATGCGATTTTGCAGCAGTTTTCTTCAAATGGTAACAGAAAAACAATGCTGTCCGCAAATCATAGTTTCCAGGCACAAAATTCGACATGTTCAGCGCTATTACAAACTATACTATTGAATCAAACTTGTATTGTTGTGAGTCGAAAATTTTTGTTAGATGTCTACAAGGAAATGGCATCAATGTTGGTGCCATTTATGGGCAAATTCCTGTTTCACATTTACAGACCTGGTACATCCATTGCAATCTGGCCGATAGCTCGCCTTAATGCACATAGTTGTGAACAATGTTTCGCTGAATTAATTGTCTGGTTATCAGGTAACAGCTTTTAATATCCAGTTCTTCTATTGGAACCTCCAGTGTGAAACACTAAATTCAAAGAGATTTACCACTATACATCAGATCTCTAATTTTAAAATTCTAGACGTACGTTTCACTAATCATATCTGCATAATCAGGAGAGGAGATTGAATCATCTATTGATTATATTAACGTGGTTAGCGACACGTGCGTCGGGATGCTTCCAGTTCCACCAAATGCACAGAATAACTTTCTTATTAAAGGGGGCATTTTTTATCACCTGTAACCATCCGATTCAAAAAGGAATCGCAAGCAGAAATTCAATCTATAATATTTTTCTCCGTTAACTCACGCACCACCCATACATCGGTCTCGCTAACTATTCCGAGATGACTTAATCGCCTTTACACTCTTGACTGGTTGATTTCCAAGAATTTCTCCGATCTCTGGAGTTGTTCTATGCCAATCACTTTCAATGCATCATCATCTTCATTTGTGGTTCTAAAATCCTCAAAGAGGCTTGACCTCCTCGCATAGAACGTCGCGCCATTGGTTCATGACTTTAGTTTTCCGATTTATTATTTTAAATGTTTTCATGTCGCTTAACATTTGCTTCCCTTGGGTCTTTTGCCTATTGGGACTTGACAAGTTAGTTACTTAGTGGGATTACTGTCACTCGATCTTAAACATGGCCTATGCATATCAGTCTGCCAACTTTGATAAACGTAACTATATCGCTGTCCTGATATTCTCTTCTCTGTATAGCTCAGAGTTGTATCGTCTACGCCACTCCCCCTTCTCCTGAGTTTCTAAGTAAATATGTCTGCGCATCTTTCTCTCGAATATGCCTAGCAGTTTCTGTAGTTTTACGTCACTATCTTTTGTGTCAATAATCAGTGTCATATATTTTACAATTGTTGGTTTTTGACTCAACGTTCGATTTTAAATGCTTGGCAAGTACGAAGTAGGTTCTTTTGTTAGATATATTCTTCTCTTTACTTCTGCACTGGCATCGTTGTTTCTAAGTTAAGAGCCGAGTTACACAGACTCATTCACGGATTCACCACGTGATCGCAGCGCAGGGCGCAGTCTTCCAATATATAATCACTTTCAATTAGCACTAATATTTCGCTGCTTCAGCCGATCGTCCAGAACGTGGTGGGTGCATCACTAAAATTAAAATTATTTTCACGAAACTTTCTGAACCACTTCAGCACGTGGAATCATCAACGGCACCCTCACCGTACACAGCACATATTTTCGTTTGCTTCTACGAAGTATTCGTGCCTTTTCGAAAATAATAAAGCATATGTCGAAAATACTCCATATTTTCTACCATTTTTAATGCTTACAATTTTAAAAAACAAAAAAAAATTGTTTTCCGACGTAAGACACTTGCTTACAGGCGTTGGTTTTAGACGATGCAAAAGTGGTGATTTCGACTTGAACGATAAAGAACGATCAGGTCAACCGAAAAAAATTGAAGATGTCGAATTGCAAGCATTGTTGGAAGAAAATTATATGCAAACTCAACAACAAACGACAGAGAGGTTAAATATTGATTGCCGAACCTTTGTGATCGTCTGCATGACATGGGAAAGATTCAGAAGGCAGGAAAATGGGTACCACATCAGCTGAACGACAGACAAATGGAAAAGGGAAAATCGGTGTGCGAAATTTTGCTTTCTCCACATGAAAGAAATACTTTTTGCATCGAATCGTGACTGGAGACGGAAAATAGATATATTTCTAGAACTCAAAACGCAGAAAATCATCGATTGATCCAGGACAACCATCAATATTGACCGCAAGACCGAATCGCTTTGGAAAAAAGAAAATGTGCAATTGGCGTGGTCAGAAAAGCGACCAGAATGGATTACAAAACACGAAAAGTCATTTTGCAGCCCTATAACGCCCCGTCACACAGTGCGCAAGTGGGCAGAGACACCATTTCTGCACTTGGCTGGGAACTCTTGCCCCACTCGCCGTATTCGCCAGACTTGGCCTCTTCCAGCTACCTTGTTTTCATCGATGTCTCACACACTTTCCTTGAAACACTTCAACAATTACGGAGATCGAAAAATGGCTTCATGACTCTACCACATCAAACGGTGTTCTGGAAGGGCATCCACAAATTGCCAGAAAGATGGAAAAAATGTGCAGCTAGCGATGGCGCATACTTTGAATAAACCATTTTTTACCTTTCTCCCAAATTACACGTGATTTTTAAAGAAAAAATAAGAATTATTAACCGCCACACTTGATTCAGTCAAACAGTTGTCGCACTTGGTACTCAGTGAAATCCCCTCTGTCAAACAACATAAAAACTTTACATTTGTGAAGTCGATAACAGTAGAGTTTTGCGATGTAATGCCATCTTGCGTCGAAAACGGATCGAACTTTTGCATCAACTGAATGCAACTCCAGTAGAAACATTTTATAACGTTTGTAGGTTCCTTATTTTTGAACATTTTAAAAATTACGTAGGTCGACATGATTTTTGTAACATTAATGAGAATGCTCTTTTTGCTTTTCATTTAGGAAATTCTTCTATTGGAACCTTTGGTGTGAAACACTAAACTTGAAGAGATTTACCAGTAAACACCAAATCACTTTTTTTAAACTGCTCTATGCACGTTTCGCTAACCATGATGATGCTAACATGGTTAGTGAAACGTGTTCAAGTTCAAAAAAAGTGATTTGGTGTTTAGTTGTAAATCTCTTCAAGTTTAGTTTTCATTTAGGTAGTTATTAAAACACCTTTTCACAGAAATGGCCTAGCACATCCCATTTGCAAGTATTTGCTTCTCCTTTATATCATGGGGTCATTGGAATCATTTGTACCTGACTTTAGAGTACAAAGATAAGGAGTATTGCTGTTTTTTGTGTTTATAGAACAGTAGGGTAACAAAAGAACATTACAGTAGGAAAGATTGGCATCATAGAACTTTTTTTCTCCTTTATTTGGGTTTTTCACCACTGTCTAAAACTCAAAAAATATCAAAAATACCTGCTCTTATTTAAATAAAGAATCACTGGGTAAAAACAAAAATCAAACGGAGACAAATTTCTCAGTGATTCTTTTTTGTAATAAATTTGCCTAACGAACAAAATTTTAAAGATATAAAAATGTTATAAAAATATTTACCAACTTTTAACGTTAACGTTTCGGAGGGTAATCTCCCCCCGTTTTCAAAACTGAACTAAAAAATAAATTATATTAATTTGTAATATATAAAGTAACGAGTGAAAGTAAATATATTTTTTTGTATGTCAACGATACTTACATTGACAACAATGGATTTTCATGACAGTGACATACTACCAAAAAATATATATAGGTAATGTTTACTGTGTGATTGTTTATTGTACTGATTGTGTATTCAAATATTCAAATGTTTTTAATTGTATTCTTTAGAATCGGGAACCATATTGAATTTAAATCTACCGAAGGCATATCAATACAGTTATTTTGTTACCGATTCTTTTAATACCGTTTTGGAATTATTCCAATTGATTTTATGACCCGATTCCCATGCGTGTTGACAAATTCTAGATTTATTAAAATCGCCCTTTCTAAGAAGGTTTTTATGCTCTTTTACTCTAACATCTAACGGTCTAGATGTCTCGCCTATATAGAATTTGCCACATTCGCAGGGAATTTTATAAACCACATTTTTGGTATTTTGTTGTATATTGTTTGGTTTAGTCTTTGTTAATAGAGATCTAAGAGTATTTTTTGTTTTAAATGTCGTTCTTATGTTGTATTTATTTCCTACTCTTTTAATTGTGTCAGAAATACCGCGGATATAAGGGATTGTGAGGTTGATTGTTTGTTGACTGTTTTGTCTAGTATCAAAATTTTTAAGCGATTTATCTATAAAATTTTTTGGGTAATTGTTTTTTATTAAAATGTCTTTTATGTGATTTGTTTCTTTTTGTAGTGTATCACTGTCGGTACAAACAAGTTTTGCTCTGTCATATAAACTTTTAATTACTCCTATTTTGACCAATTTTGAGTGATTTGAAAAGAATTTTAATTAATTTAATTAATTAGTTTGAATGTGGCAAATTCTATATAGGTGAGACATTTAGAACATAGCATAGGTTAGTAGCTTGGTTTAGGTAGCTTGGTTTTTTGTTTTTACCCAGTGATTCTTTATTTAAATAAGAACAGGTATTTTTGATATTTTTTGAGTCTTAGACAGTGGCGAAAAATCCAAATAAAGGAGAAAAAATATATGAACACGCCACAATCATTCAGACATTAATCATAGAACTTCTTTTGAATCTGGTACTTCAAACATAAAATATGTCTCCCTTGTTAACCCAAAAAAGGTGTTTCTTCCGCCTTTCCATATTAAGCTTGGACTAATGAAAAACTTTATCAAAGCCATGGACAAAGATAGTAATGGTTTTTAAATACCTAAAAGAAATACTTCCTCAATTAAGTGATATAAAACTAAAAGAAGGCATATTATATGGATCTCAAATAAGGAAGTTTCCAAGTGACTTCTGATTTTCAAGAAGAATTATATAAAAAGCAATGGTCAACTTGGAAGTGTTTTGTAAGTGTAGTGAAATGATTTCTGGGTAACAAGAAAGATGAAAACTATAAAAACCTCATAGATGAACTCTCGAAAGGCTATAAAATACAAGGGTGTCGCATGTCCTTAACCCCTGTAACAAAAAGAAACTGTACCGTAAACTGGGGACATTGGCATCCGGGGTGACATTCGCACCGAGCCTTGGGAGCGAATCGCAAGTGTGGGAAAGAAAAGCGCGGGCGCTAACCTGTCGGTGCGTGATTTGAGTTTTGTTACGGGAGGTTGTCTTACGTTACCTTACGATGCCTCGTAAATACGTTAGTGCATTAGGCGCGCGTAATTATCGCAATTATAATGACGATAACCTGAAAAAAGCACTAGAAGCTATTAAAAAGGTCAATCCAAAGGAAGTAAAATGTCGAAAATACCTCGTGGCACTATTCAAAATAGATTAAGTAAAAAAGTTGGTAAGTAAAAAAGTTGCATTAAATCCCGAAGAAGAAACTTTGATTGCGGACACTTTACGTCAAGTTGTAATACGAGGCTTTCCTATTGAACCTCGAGATTCCAACATATCTGGATAAATACCAACATATCTGGATAAACAAGGCAGGGCTATTAAAAAATTCAAAAAAAATTACCAGGGCCCGATCATATCGTGAATTTCATGTGTCGGAATAATTTCTCTATCAGAACAGCATCTAACATCAAAAGAACTAGAGATTTTCATGAAGTCGTTGAAAAAATGGACTAACTAATACAGTAAGCACTTCCTCGTCTCACGCACGTGTTTTGGATTCATCTCTCATTAATCTCATATGAGAAACCCGGGGTGTGGCGAATAAACGAAGTCGTAAACGGGATAAAAAAATTAGGCCAGGTCAAGTGATGCAACTGTCTGACGAAGAACCGACGCAGTCAGTTGGGTCTCAGCCTAAACGAAAGAAGATCCTTCCTCAAAGAAGAAAAAAGATGACGATGTAAGCTCTATTTGTAAAACAAAATGGAGCACATATAAACATAAGGGAGTAGACTGGTTACAGTGTATCACATGCAGGTTTGTGGTATCTGTCATAAAGAGAGTAAAGATTCATATTTTTTATGTACATTTTGTGAAGATGATGATTAATTTTTTGTTTCTTTTTCACTAAACCTTTTACTTTTAAGACTTGTAATAAAGATATGTTTACTACTTGATATTGTTTACTTTTACATCCATTATTTTAACTTACCTAGTCACAGTTAATTATAAATGTGCATTTGTGTTCACATGCCAATGACCCCCCAAACCCGGGGGGTCATTGGCATGGTTGTTTTAGTGATTTTATAATTTTAATATCAATATCACATTTTTGTTAGAATGAGTAAATCAAACGAGTAGCAAGTGGCATGCGAACATTAAATAAAAAGTATATTTATTAATAATTGTTTCAAAAAGTTTAGAAAAATCTGCCAATGTAACCCCAGTTTACGGTACGTGTTACAGTAATTAGCTCATCATTTTCGAATTTAGAACTACAAAATACTTATGCACCTATTCTCATCAATGTTACCTCAAAAAAGTTTAAATTTGTTGACTTGTGTTATTACTGGGCAAAAAATTGCACACAGAGAGTGCTACGTATCCTTTTTTTTATTAACCAACGCATATTTATTCTATACATAACCGTAGAATATCATAAACATTTCTAAACAGAAATCTGCACGAACTTTTTTGACTACCTGATATATTCACATTACATTTCTATATGTCCCACACATTATACACTTAATGATGCCATTTGATATGCCCCACATATTATAAACTTAATGATACCAAGCAGATCCCAAGATTCGTAAGCCCTCATTGAGGACTCACCATAGAATAACAGTTGTCAGTGGAGAGAATGGCAGTATCCACAGGACTGGTGTGATTGGATACGCAAATAGAACCTGGTTTTGGTCTCCACTGCTTATTGTGTATCCGAATAACAGCCGAGGCCGAACGTATCATTATTCGATAAGACATTAAGTAGATTCTGTTGTTTATCCACACTTTCAGCGGACTTGCTGGGAGGATACCAATAATCGGACTCGAAAGCACTAATACCGCAACCTATTACGAGTCGATAAAAATTGATTATACACCTGTTAAAACGTTCTGACTGAAATAGGCTGATTGATCAGTACTTACCCCACAGAAGCATATGACAACACGTAAGGGAAGCAGAAGAAAATAACGGAAGAAAAATCCACACAACCAGATGAAGGTCAGTTTCCAGGATATGAACTCGTATCCACGATTAGTCCGGATAAGAAGATTCCAGTTTTTCAGTTCTTCAGCTTCAAATCTAGACGTAACCTGGTCTTCAATGATGGCCTCCATGCCCGCTTTAGTGTAGTCCAGAATTGTGCTCAGCTGAAAATTTGATATCTTTTCCTGAAAAATAAAAAATGTTGTGAGTTCATTCATTCAATAAAAACACCCCACTTATACTTTTCTTTCTTTGTACTCGTCATCACTGACATGTTCTTCGGTTTTCTCGTCGACAATTGGAACATTAACTGGATCAGGAAGTAAAATGTGTCGATCTTCTCGACTGCAAATACGAAACTAAATTAAACACAGGGCGCAATGAATCAGCAGAGAACAAACCTTATAAGATTATTTCCTCCGTTCTTCATGTGTCCATTAGTTAACCCGTTTGGTTTCAAAATATTCTTCAAAGGCGTTTCAGACAAGTCCTTTATAAAAGGCTCAGAATCGCCAACTTCTTCGCTATATCCTTCATCTTCGGATTCGGTTTTATTTTTTCTTTTTTCGTTTTGTGCCAATTCAATGTCCTTCCTGCCATACTAGAGAAAAATTATGAAATCAATTAACTGTATGATAAAATATATTGTGTTCCTGTTTGAAATAGTTTTGCATGAATGTAAATAAAAATATTGTCACTTTTACGAGTCTCTCACTCTATGCGTTTGAAATACTGGTTATATAAACGTTAAACTTTGCCTCGTTAATCACTGTCTTATAAAAAAATATCTCGCAGCTAGTATATTGGGTATATGGGGGTCGTTCGAAAAGTTTTCGACCTGACAGAAATTGCGTAAGAATGGCATGCTGGCGTATTTTCTAGATATAATGCTGCGAAATTTCAAACGTAAAGTTTTTTTGAGTGTTTTTTAGTTTTTTGTTGTATAGAACAGGGGTCGCCAAGCTTTTCAATGTGTTAAGCTACTTTAATAATATCCAAATAGAGTTATCTGAACTTGTTTAATGCAATAATGGAAACACATTTTCAACGTATAATATTTATTTTACTCTAACTATATTATACATTAAATATGATGTAATGTAATTTTGACGCAACGGTATGTCGTAATACCCATGTAAATAACAAAAAAGTAACATAATACTTTAAATACATAAAATTTAAATAAAAGCAAATGTAGATCAAAATAACATTTTAATAAGGAGACTGACACTCAGACTCCTCAACATTTTTTTTTTAAATTGGCGGTATAGTTTGTTACAACCATTCGAATACGATTATCCAAATGTTCATCTGTAAGTCGGTTGCAATATTTGCTCTTAATCACTTTCATATTGGAGAAAGAAGATTCACACAATCAAGATTTGCACCACTGCTGCGATGACGTTGGAATCTTTAAAACGAGATTTAAGGGCGTCCTTCCAGTTCGACATTATTTGGCCATGAGATTTACTGTCGTAAGGTTGCAACTGATTTTGAGATATATTTTCTGAAAGAACAGGGAAATGCTTGGTGTCGCGGTTGATTAGGTTTTCTTCCCAAAGCTCAAACTTTTTGATGAACGCTTTTATATAAGAAATCATTTCCGTTAATTCTTTGTCTCTCCCTTGAAGCTGTAAATTAAGTTATATCTGTAATGTCCACCAGAAATCCAAAATCTAGTCAGGTTGAGTTTTCCAGTTCAGGAATGGGTGTATCGCATTGTTTAAAAAATTCAACAAGAGCAGGTTAAAACGCTTGAGTACTTTTCCTCTACTTAACCATCCGATTTCAGAGTGAAGAAGTAAGTTCGGAACCCACATTAAGCTGTAGGTCCAGTCGCTAAATAGCCTAGTTGCTGATGCGCTTCTAACCCTAACACTTTACCTTTTTTTTAAAGAGCTTAATATTAATTAAAGGTAATTAGGGGTCTAATGTATACAGTAAGTCGGAAAAATTTAAATTTAAAGGAACTTTTTAAATTTAAAGAAAATTACTAGGGCCATCTATTGAAACAATATATAATCTAAAAGCTATATATTTCCTCTATAAAACTAGATTGCCACTAGTAAAATCGATCAACAGGTTGTCAAATTATAATGATTAAAGTGACACTACCTGTTGTCACCTCGTCACAAAACACAATGGAACAAAGAGCTAATAGTAAACTTATTAAACAGTTTATGGCGATGATTATTATCGCAAACGCTTGTCCTCGCGTAGTATATGCGATTCCACGACAGTCGTGATACTTTGGAAGACGACCCAAAACCAGGCCGGCCATAAAAACAAAAATGGTTAGCGGAGGAAGTAAACACAACCAAAGACATGGACAACAAACGGAAACTATGTGCTCGATTTGTTCCTAAGGCCTTAAATGAGGACCGTCGCTATTCGTGAATTTTTGGCATAAAAGCAAGTCTATGTGCTTCAATATCCTCCGTATTCGCCTGATTTATCTCCATCTGCGGCAAGAGGCATTTAGAATCAATGTTTTGAATCCGTACATACCGATGGGAAATACATTCTTATTTACCATAAAAAATTTGGAAACCTGTTGTTGCAGATTTGGCCATCATGATTTGCCTTTTAGTTCGCTTTCGCATTCGTTATGCATACACCTAAATAGGTGACCTCGTTTTTACGCTGACCACACTTTTATCAGGTATATAAATGACAATTTTTGGCTTTAGGTATGTCAACTACTATACATATACCGGTTCTATGTTGTTCATTTCCACGTATCTAGTAAAAAGTCATTAGAAACCAATCACGCGGCAATAAATTTGAATAATCGTGCAAGAAGACAAACAAATGTTGCGTTGAATACTCATCAAACTGCATTCCATTACAACATGACTACTGATTACAGTGCAGACCAATCCGTTGCTATTGAATCGATGAGCATTGTGTGCCCACATTGTAAGGCATTGAAATACATAAATGAAACCACTGGATTGTGTTATGTAAGTGGCAAAGTTCAATTTTTACTTTGTATACACATTTCCAATAGCTTTTCACAAATTCACAAAATAATCATAAACAAATTTATTGAAATACGGACAGGACATCTGTCGGATCAGCTACTTAATATATAATTTACCCCGATTATTACAAAACACTCTAAACCAAAACATAACTAAAGAAAGTGTTCAGACATCTAGATCGGTTTATTGACTGGTCTTAGACATTTTACGACCGCGACATGAAAGTCACTCCTCTCAGATCTCTGGAGAAAATACTTTCGTAAATTTAACCAACGTTTATTTACATAAGTTGGAACAAAAAGTTTTCTTAAAACATGTATCCAAACCGCAACAATTTCCGCGGAAAACAGATCAGAAATTTTTTAACAATTGTTCATGTCGGTCGAACGAATTTCAGTTTCTTGTTTCACTGGCCTCTTAAGGTATTATTTGAAAATAAAATGTACTATTTTTATAGTAATTTATTCTATAAGTTTCAGCATAAATTTGGTTTTTTATGTTACAAAGAAAAATCTGTACATTATTGTCATTTAATGTCGAGATGAAATCACTGGCACTAATTTTTCACACCATAACACGTTTTAAACGATTCACGTCATATGAAGAAACGCACGATTAATTGTTTTATTAAATTAAATGTTCAAAATGTCCATCATTTGAGTTTATGCAAGCCAGTTACCGCTTTAACCAGTTTTCCCAAACACATTGAAAAAGTCCTGGTATAATTCTAATCTGGTCGGCACCAGCAAAAATACGTTCTTCCTAGTACGAGCTTCTCCATAAGTACGAAGCATATCGTGATATTCGCGTACAGAATACATTTTTAATTTTAAATTAAACTTAAATACTCGCACTGACATTTTTGTCGTCATTCGGCAGCTATCGACTTTGACAGCTATCTGGTGAATAATGATCTGTACTAAAAACAAACCATTTCCAATGCTACCAGCGCCATCTCTTGCATTTTCTAAGGACTTATTGAACTACCATCGTAAATACGTTACGATATAACACAGAAACAGATTAAATTATAAAAGGCAACAATATATACACAGAACCGAAGAGATCTAACACGGAGTTTGTGGTTTCAGAGAAATCATTGATTTTTCCACCTGTAAGGGGGCACTCAGTCACAATGTGATGAGGGGTTTGAAGGGGTTCTCCACAGTCACAAGCCGGCCAACTACTCAGTCCCCACTTGTAGAAAGAGTCACGGCATATACTATGGGACGTTCCTATTTTATTGAGTATCTTCCACTCATAGCGGGGCAACTCCATTAATAGTAAGGGTGCTGTTGGGTCGATGACATAAGCCGCCTGATCCGGTCCCGAAATATTCCAGAATTCCCTGGAATGGTCAGAATTCCCTGCTGAGATGATTCTTAATTTTAAAAATTGTTTTAAACAATATTTATTAGTTCATAGTTTATTCGTTAAGTATTAACAAACAAATATTCGCCAAATATGCTTTTACACATATTTGCTTAAAATGATAATTCTTATCATGGTTTATCAATTGGTGATTTAATAATTATGCAATTTTTTTTCGCGAAAACACTTAAGTTTTTGACCCTTGTTGTAAGGAACTTTTTTCTTTAAAATGATGTAAAGAATAGTTGGTTAAATTTACGGAAGTACTTTCCCTTACACCCTGTATAGTTGTTTGGGATTTATACTGGCTACTAAAAAAATTATAATTCATTACACCCTCAAAACACCTATCCAACTTACCAGGCTAATTTTAAAGTTCGCGGAGCGACACATATAAAGCAGTAAAAAAACTATATAGTATACTACATTTTGAAATGTCATCCTTCATATGAACATATGTGAAGTTTCAAGTCGATCTGTCAATTCAATCATACATAAACAGCAACATAAAATAAACGTATCAGTGTTATTTTTCAAAATGGAAAATGTGATTAAATTCTCTGTAAAAAAGGTTGAAAGGCAATGGAAATTCATAATGAAATGGTAAATGTATTAGGGGACTGCTCCTTCAAAAACAATAGTTTGTAAGGGGGCAGATGAGTTTCGACGGGGTGTACAAGCCTGGATGATGATCAAGCCTCGATCTGGACGTCCAATAAATGCAACTACTGAACAAGGAATTAATTATATACATGATATGGTTATGGATGACAGACAATTGACTTTGAATGAAATGGCTTAGGCCATGGACATCTCAACGGAACTGGTGTTTGATATTTTGATAAAGGAATTGGGCTTGAGAAAGCCATTTGCAAGATGGATCCCGCATTTGTTAAATTCTGATCAAAAACGACTTCAAGTAAAACTTTCTAACCAACATTTGGATCTTTTTCGAAAGAATAAAATCGATTTTAAACGTCGTTTTGTAGCTATGGATGAGACTTGGGTTTACCACTATGATCCTGTACTGCGACAACAAATGGCACAGTGGACTGAGCCCGAGTTATTCAGCCCCGAAGCAGCCAAAGTAGTCAAAATCGACCAAAAAGGTTATGGCATCAATTTTTTGGGATGCAAAAGGCATTTTGTTTATTAATTACCTTCAAACCGGTAAAACAATAACAGGACCGTATTATTCAAACCTTTTGGATCAATTGAATGTAAAAATTCGTGAGAGAAGACCTAGTTCAGCGATGAAAAAATCATTTTTCATAAGACAATGCACCGGCTCACAGAGATGTTCTTGGAATGGCCAAATTGAAGGAGTTACGCTACAAATTGTTGGAGCATCCAACAGATCTGGCCCCCTCTGACTTTCATCTGTTCCCAAACCTCAAAAAATTCCTACGTGACAAGCGTTTTTCATCATATGAAAAAGTTATAGCAGACGTAGATGAGTATTTTGAAGGACTTCCAGAAAATCACTTCGGAGATGGAACAAATGAATTGGAGAACCGCTGGAAAAAATATATTGAGCTTAAGGGAGAATATACGGAAGAATAAAGTAATTTTTTCAACTATAAACTTGTTTTATCATTTCCGCTCTGCGAACGTTTCAATTAGCCTAGTACTAAGCTGAAATATAACAAAGGAACAAGTTGCAAAATGTAATAAATATTGGACAAAAACAAAAGTTTAATTACTATTAATGCAATATTTTTTTATTGACAAAACAAGCTACTTTTATCTAACTTATTTTTATTACTAAAATGATTAAAAAATTAAAAAAAAACAAGACCGCTTATCGGACAATATTCCAACGTCCATTTTTTTGGAAATCCTTACCATGATTAAATTGGTTGTCAATTTTGTTAATACCGCGTGACATCTATTGCTTCTAAATAATTTATTACACCCAATTAGGTGAAATTTATGTTTATCATTGCTATAACTGGCATGTAACAATACCGCAATAAAAACGAAACAAATAACTTTTTTTCTTAATTAAGTAGTATTTTATTGTTATATTAATGATTTTTTAATGTAATGACCTATACATGCGCAATATATTATACAGTAAGTTTGATGACAAAAGAAAATTATAAGAAATGTACTGATATTTTATAATTCCCAATTTTCAAAGCAAAAATTTATAAAGATTATATGTACTCAATAGTGATAGCCAGAAATAACGTTTTATTGTTCCAATAATCTTTCTGAAGTGCATAAAATTAATGATTATTGGGTAAATGTCGATGTGAAGAATCTCCTTTATTACAGAATACCCAAGTACTTCAAATTGCGTCATTCTTAGAAATATCTTTAATTATTTTACAGTAAAAAAAATGAATAGCTATTTTTTTGCTTCCTCTTTATATAGGATATTTCTTAGTGCCCTCCTTTTTCAATACACATTCCATAACGATTGTAATTACCAGGTGTGAAGCTTGTTGAAGTGTTTCATGGAAAGTACGTGATACATCGATAAAAACAAGTGGTAGTCGGAAGAGGCCAAATCTGGTGAGTACGGCGGGCGGAGCAAAAGTCCCCAGTCATGCGCAATAATGGTGTCTCTGACCGCTTTCGCTTTGTCGTACTGCAAAATCACTTTTCCGTGTCTTGAAGTCCAATCAATATGTGGTTCAAATTAATCACTTGTTGACAGTAGCGAACGGTATTAACTGTTTCACCTGGTTTCAGAAGCTCATGGGACACGACACCCTTCTGATCGCACCAAATGCACAGCATTCTGGTCTTTCCAAAGCGAATCGGTCTTGCGATTGACATTGATGGTTGTCGTGGTGCAACCAATGATTTTCTGCATTTTGGGTTCTCGAAATATATGCATTTTTCGCTTCCAGTCACGATCCGATGCAAGAAGTATGTCTTTCATTCCGAGAAAGCAACACTTCGCATACTATTTTCCGCTTTTCCACCTGTCTGTCATTCAGCTGACGTGCTACCGGTTTTCCTACCTTCTGAATCTTTCCGATGGCATGCAGGCGATCACAAATTATTCGGCGATCGAGATTTACTCTCTACCATTTGTTGTTGAGTTTGCATATCGTCTTCTTCCAACAACGGTTGCAATGAAGCATTTTCAATTTTTTTCGGTTCTACCGAACCTAGGCGTTCTTTGTCTTTCAAGTCAACTAACGACCACAAGCGTCTTGCGTTGAGACATTATCACCGTAAGTTTCTAAAAGTATACGAAGGCTTTCCCTCGCGTTTTTCTTTTGAATAAACAAAAAAAGCAAATGCTCTTTACCACACGAAAAGAATATGACGCTAACTCGAAATCGTTTAAACATCAATGGGGTTTTGGAAGGGCCTGTTGTAGCAACAAACTGACATGAGGTTAGACTGTGAACTGACCCTTGTTTCCAGCGTATTCTCTTAAAAAATTAAGAATTATTAACCGCTATACCTGGTAGCCCTGCTAAAAATTCTGCCTCTTAAACATAAATGTGTTTTTTTATGTCGTTTATAGAAAAACAAAGAGAAATTAAGTTTACGATATTATGTTTCTAACTTAGGACTGAATTAAAAATGTCAAGTTTTCACACACTTTTTTAAACGATCAAGGATATTGACGCTGTTTCTTTCGCCAAATCAGCTTTTAGGGTCTATATATTGCGATGATGTCTAGAGCTTTCTGAAAGCCAATCTTATCAGCAATTAACTCGGGCAAATTGGCCTCCAACTTATCATCCGTGAAAAGGATTCCCCTGTGTCCTCCATTTGCATGCCGCTAGTTACACGTTCCCTCTCATAGCTCTTATGCTAGATAGAAATGATATCAATGACTGTACGCTAGATCTTTGGTAAGTTCCAAGCCGTAGGTCATTTTTAATGATGCGCAAAATGGTCCTCGATGATATTTTCATATTTCAGAAAAATGATTTTCTTTATTACTCCAATCAATGTTTACGGCTTGATGTATTAGAACGAACTGATTTGTTTTGTTAGAAAATAACCGCACGAGTAATACTTCGAGCGTGCCTTCCAAAGTGGGAGGCAGAATTTATGGCATGACCACGTGTAATGACTGAAAAATACGGAGGACTTAGAACCGCACAAAAAGAACCAAAAAACAGAAGACATTTTTGCAGATGCCAGATGCCACAAAAAAAATGTCTTGAAACCTTTTAAACATAAGGTACAGTGCCAAATTTCGTCCCCGAACCTAATTTCGTCCCCGTCGGTTTCTTTTTTGTTCTGACTAAAGTCACCTCATTTTGATAACCCGAACTAAAGTTAGTGACCTCAATCGGTCATTAAAAACAATTCGCGGCGAGACGCCACTTTTCTTTGACAAGATATTTAAAAAAGGAAAAAACTGTTCAATGTGAGTTTTTGATTGAAATATTGTCGGAATGGTTTAATTATTGATATGTTTGACATACTGAAATAATTTTCTTGTCAAAATAAATTGTTATTACATAGATTCAAATTGATAGGAAAACGTTTAGGTTATATTTGTTTTGTTTTGAAGGGATCTTATTAATACAACTAGCGAATTCTTAATATCGTCCTCCAGTACGTCTTACTGACAAAAGTATTTTCTGTAACTTTTTCTATATTAATTTAGTTTATTTTTAGGTACCAAGAGGAAAGCTGTGGGATCTTGAAGCAATGAAAAAAGCTGTTGAAGCTGTACGAACCTAAGAAATGGGTTATAAAAAGGCAGTTAAGTTATTTAACGTTCCGAGAGCTACTTTGAAAGATTACGTAAAAAAATTTGAAAAATCTATAGAAGACATAGTTTCTAGGAAAATGGGAAGAAAACCAGTATTACCAGTAAGTTAGAAGAGTTGGTAAACTATTGCTTGCAAATGGAGAAGAATTACTATGGTGTCACCGCTTCTGATTTAAAACGAATGGCTTTCCAATTGGCTATTAGGAATAATATTCCTCACCCATTTTCACAGATCAAAAAAATGGCAGGCAAAAATGGATGAAGCTATTTATGGCACGTCATCCTGACTTGTCATTTCGTAAACCAGAGTCATTATCACGAGCCCGTGTACAAGGTTTTACTGCAGAAAAGGTCAAGACTTTTTTTGATATTTGAAACCTGAATTGCAAAAGATTAACTTCAACCCTAATAAAATATTCACCGTTCAGCATAAAGTTAGAAACATCTTAACCATGAAAGGCAACAGAGAAGTTTACAAATTATCGTCTGCTGAATCGTGCGTCGTGCGTCTTACTCACTACCAAGTTGGAGAAATATTTGGAAAAGCTTATTCAAAAGCCTACAAAATCGATACGGCTGTAAATGACTTTCGGAAAACAGGAATATTTCCACTTAAAGAAAACATTTTCGTCGACTCACCACATGCTCCCTCTTCCACCGATGCAAGTAGTACAAAACCTTCGGTAAATAATGTCGCGTTACCTTCTGACTCCACAAGGTCAGCCCCAAAAACTTAAACTACCTTCATACGATTAAGAAACACTCCATCCCCATTGATAGTTCCAGCTGAGGTGCAGCCAATTTCTATCGTTGAGCCACCTACGACGTCAATTAGACGGGGCAAAGCCATGATAGTCAGAAAAGAAGCGGAAGGAAAAAGACGAAAGAAAAAAAAGGAAAAAGAGCTAGAAACGTAAAAACAGGCAAACCAGTAGGAAACAACAAAAACAGAACCAAGAAGCGACGAAGGAAAGTCTTCTGATGAGGACACGTCTGATGATGACTCAATTTTGACCCAACAAACCTCTACTGACGAAAAAGACTGTGACAATGATGACGCTGAATGCCTTGTTTGTCATAAAAGCTTTTCCCAGGATAAAACTGGAGAGAAATCAGGATGCATGAGGATTGCATTGCCAATCCAGGACCTAAATTTGTTTGTACAATGTGTCTGGAGAATTAAAATTTTTAAACTATACCAATGATTACTAAAAATCTAATATTATATATATATATATATATATATATATATATATATATATATATATATATATATATATATATATATATATATATATATATATGGAACTGTTCTCCCTATTCTTTGACGTTTTATTTATTATTATACACGTAATTTTTTTACAAGAAGGGGGCGATATTTGGTGACTGTACCTTACTGTGTAAATATATAAACTTATCAATTATTTAATATTTAAAAAATATATATGCAAAGATTTTATTTGGACTATGTTCCAAAGTGTAACTAAATAATGCGTTTACATAAAAACAAGTTGTACATTTACTACACATTACAGATTAAAATTTAACAAAACATTTGTATAAAAAACAATGAGACAACAATGAGAATATGATAACAACCATATTATATTAAAATCAAATTAAACAAAAATAAGTAGAAACACGTTTTTTTTTGTAATTTGAAGAACAATGGATTCAGTTATACAGGGTGGCAAAAAGTGTAATCCGTCTTGCCGTACCCTGATTTGCTCAATATCCTGATTTGCTCAATAAAACCAAACCAAAGATACAGTAAAAAACCTTTAAAAAAGTTGAAATGTTATGTTTAAAAATCACCTAATGACGTCACTTAAACGACGGCCATTATTGTCAATGCAGTTTTGAAGCCTTTCTCGAAAGCTCGCATTGCCCTGCGAACCACGGTCTGCGGAAACAGTAGTTTTCTATGTTATTACGCCGTGAGATCTTTCAAATTTCGTAGTTAATATTAATACACTTGTGCCTTTAGGTACCCCACAGAAAAAATTACAGTTGTTCAAATCAGGCGAACACAGGGGGTCACCCAATGCTATTGTAACCCCTGGTCACCCAATGTAACCCGTAAAGATACAACATGTATGAACCATGCATCTTCTGGATCGAGATCCTTAAGTAACTCTTGTATTTCTAAACAGTGAGGTGACCGTTACTGTTACTCCATCCTCCTCGAAAACAGCACCCCTCGAAACACATCGAAATCACCTACCTATCGAACCCCAGAAAGTCCCTTTTTGGGGTTCGATAGAAATGAGCTTTGTCGCAAAGCAGCTATTGTGGAAATATCCCGACAGATGCAAAATTGTACGGGTTTCATATCGTACCATAAATTTGTACAGATGCATTACGAGAAACCTGTGTAGAATTTTTATGCGCCTCACACGGTGCGGCTCGCCTAAGCTGTGCAATATTTTTCGATATATACCTTTTCAGGGCTAGTTGCGCGCATGCGCGTCCGCCATGTTAACGAAGCAATATGAAAGTTTCGGGCAGTTTTTATAAATATGGCTGGATAACAAGGATCATTAGTCTTATTATCAGTGCAACTAAATGAAAAATTAATTGATGGGGCTTTATTAGTGCATCCCACAATAGAAGCACACAACTGTATTTGACGCAACGATGGTTAAAATACCATGACCGTCCCCAACGCGAAAATAAAGCAGAACTTGTTAGATTAGGATGAATTATATTCATATTAGCTTTACATTTATTATATTTACAACATAATATTTATTATATTTATATCATTATATCATTATTTTTAACTTTATATTTATAACATATATTTATTTTTATATTAAGTTTGGGGCAAATTTTAATGTTCATTTATTTTAATAGTTTTATACTCTATAGGAGCAATTAGCAGCAGTTAAAATAATTAACTTGCGCCATGAGTTTGTTTATATTTTTCAGCCAAACATGCACTTGCTACTTTTACCTACAGAAACATTAATCGTTTGAAGTTATAGCATGAGCTATTAGATTAACAATTAAATGGATTATGAATACCTGAATACATGATTTTTTTTACCCAAGTGATGGGATCAGGATATTCTGTTGATAGACCAATTTATTCTTTGAAAGAAAGTGAACAATATACGTATCTCTATTAATATGATCAATCAGTTGGAATTGACCATCACTTCGTCCACATTTTTTAACTCACAAATCACATTTAACAGACTGGACAAATTTTCATATGTTCTTGTTTCGTTGATTTAATACGTTTTCGACGATATTCAAGACGAGGCTTTGGGAATGCTCCGAAAATGATTTACTACACGTATAGCTGCGACATATTCCATAACAACAACATTTTTTGCACTTTTTTTACTGATAACATTAAATATTTTTATTAAAATGCTTGTATTAATATTTTACTTCAAGTATATAACAATTAAAACTATAGTATTGATAGTGAATTAATAATTAAATACTTTTTTTGTTAATTACATTGAAAATATAATATTCACAGCTTATAAACGCATAAAGTGCCCGAAAAACATGGAGGAAGTTGAGGCATGCGTACAAAAAATGTTCTATTATGAAAAAGTCTATTGGCACAACATTCTTGCCACAGCCTGTATTATGTTCTAAATATGAGATCATGTAAATAGCCACCTTGATTTCGTTTACGGACAAAGTATTCGCAATTTGCTTGCATAAAAACCCATGATTTCAAGTAAGTCCATAAAAAGTAATTCAACTGAGTTAAGTTAAAGCCAAACTAAAAGACACTTCTGGACGAACAACAAACATATTTTTGAAATTATCGATTTCCCAAACTTTTGTGGCAATATTTACAATTGGGTTTTTGACTGGATTAAATAATATTGATAATCAATGCAAAAATTTTTTAAAAAATTGTTTGCAATTAATTATAAATTAATTAATATTTATAAAATAAAATCACGTGACTACGAAAGCGCCACGATTGGCTGCCATGTTTGTGACGTCATTATGTTGCAGTGTTTTCACGTAAGTGAAATAAATAATGCGTAATGAAATAATATACCTGCGTATATGCTGTCAAAATTATTGAAGTTTGGTGCAAAAAAATATTGTTGGTTACTAATTTAATTCAGTAATGTGTGACAAAGGGTTCATAAAGGCCAATTCTAATAATTATATTCACTTTAATTAATTATGAAAATCTAAGAAGAGTTCAAGACGCTCAATGTCACGATTGTGTAACTTCAGCAGGTAATAAATACTACATAAGAAACATAAGAAAATTAATTTAATGTTATAAATAATAATCTTTTGAATATATATTTGATGCCACGTGGTTTTAAAATTTTGATGTTATTTTAGGATTAATACGCCGTGCTGCGTGGAACCATTGATTTCGACGTTTGACATCTTGTGGCACATTTAATAACATTTTTTCGGGAGTTGTTTTTATAGTACGAAACAGGCACGATAATTTGATATTTTTGATATTTCACAATTTCAACAAATTTGTCAATACACTAATAATAATAACAAGAATAAGTTGAATAAAAACTAAAACACTCGTATCAGCTGTCTGTAATGTTGAGGGGAGATAAACATTGTGACGTCACACGCGCTCGGCTTTTTTCGGGAAATGTCGGCACGTCTTCGGTACTAGGTTTGAAAATGTATTTTCAATTTGATATAACTTTTTAATAATAAGAAAAAAAATTAAAATAAAAATAATTTTGTTATAAAACTTATACACCTTGTTGGAAACACGTTTCATTCATATCAAATTCTAGAGATATCGCGTATCATTAACCGTAACTGCAAGATCCTTCCTTATTTTGGAGAAAAATAAGGTCCATTAAAGCCGCCATACCATAAAGTACACCACGTAGTGATTATTTTGCGGCAGCAAAGGCTTTTCTTGATTTCACAAAGCCATGCAACCAAAAATTAGCTTCATCCGAAAAAAATGCTCGAAAATGCGATCAACAAACTCACGATTGCTACAATTTTTGAATGAAAATAATCTTATAAGGGTGTGAACAGACACTTTTTTTCAACAGTTTTTCGAAAAATACGCCTAGTTATCATTGTTAAAATTGCCATTGCCAAATTCTTGAGAACGCCGAGGAATCAATGTGTTCATTTTTCAAACTTTGTAGAAGTAAGTATTTTACCGTGATGAATTGTCAGAGTATACTAAACACATATAACATATTGTCATCTTCTTCTTCCTATGGTGGTATAGCCCGTTAGTGAGCCTTGGTCTCCGTCAACCTTCGCCTCTAACCGGATCGATCCACAACAGCCCATTGTCAGTTATTGTTGATGCACAACATCTCTTCTTGCATTGTCCTGCCATGGTATTCTAGCACTCTCGCTAGGTACCCTGTCCATTTAAATCATTGAAACCTTCACACAGTCTACAATATCCAAATATTTATATAATTACTTAGTGATAAATATTTTCTAGTTTAGTGATCCACACCAATCGTTCCAACAGAAAAATTAATTGAATGACAAAACTGTCAAATACTTCGTTTATAGCAAAACTGCTTGTTAGCTTCTTCATTTCAGATTGGCTCAAATATAACAAAATTATAAAACAAAATGGATAATAGATTACTCAATACCTAATTAATTCCATAAAAAATATTCTATTTCATAGTAAAAAGAGGAGGAAATAGAAATTTACTTCAAAACAACAACATAGTTTTGTACTCTGACTTTCTAGGTTACCATATATGTAGATAAAATGTTATGGAATTACAGGTCTATTACGACTTAAACTTTTTCCAGCTAGTGGGCAAATTTCAACTAATTTTATTCACAATTAAATAGATAAATTCGTATTGCATAAATAAATCATTTATAACACACTTGAAATTGGCAATCGTTAAGTACATTGCCAAGTTCAAATCTCTCTTAGTGATAATACCAAAATACATCAAGTGCTTTTCAAAAAAATTCGACGAATTTAATTGGAAAAAAACGGACCTTTATTGTCTAGACCGATCAATGTGCAGCCCACATATCAACAATGTTTGATTTTTCGTAATTATACAAGCGTGCCTGATAAGAACCCTTTTGTTATACATAACATTTGGACTGGAAATGAAAGTCGAATGTGGTGCTCATGTTCGAGACACTCGACTGATAAATTACAGGAATTTTACTTTGTCCTATGCAAGACATCGTGATCTGATGGTGGATCGGTAAGAGTTTATGAATGTTGCAAAGAAAATAATGCCAATAAACTTAAGATTTTATAAAAAAAAATGTTATAACTTACAAATTTGATAACATAAGTAAACAAGATAATGGATAGGTTTCGTAATGAACAGATTAAAAAAAAAACCTATACAAGGTATGACTATTAAATAACGAGACTGACGATGTAAAACATTTAATTTTGATTTCATGCATATTTACTTATTATCGCCTTCAATATACACCCCTCCTCTATCCCTACAATGCTCTATGAGAATCTTCCATTGTTCGAAACAGTGCTGGAAGTCTTCTTCTGTCAGCTCCTTCAAAACGCGTGCCGCTTTTTCTTTCTCAGGTTCAACAGACTCAAATCTTGTTCCTTTTCAGATTTCACCTTAGGAAACAGAAGAAGTCGCACGGCGCAAGATCCGGCGAATAAGGCGGATGGTCTCACACTGGGATGTTATAGTTGGCTAGAAACCTCTTGACAGACAATGCGGAATGAGCCGGCGCATTGTCGTAGTGGAGAACCCATGACTTGTCCTTCCACAATTTGGGTCGTTTTTTCTTTATGCTTTAAATGCTTTTCTTTTTATGCTTTAACGGGGTTCAACGAGAACGTGAAGGTAGTAATATTGATTAATAGTTTGACCTTCAGAAACCCAGTGAACAATCCCATGAATATAGAAAAAAAGATTTGCCCATTGGAGCTTTTTTGACTCTCTATGAATTTGAGCTTTTCCGGTGCATGGATTGGCGGTCCGTTTCAAGATCATAAGTAAAAAAACACGATTCGTCACATGATATTATCATTTCCAATAAGTTTAGGTCATTTTTAAGTGTCAGTACAAACATTTTTGCGAGCTTCTTGTTGTTTAAACGTGAGAATTTTAGGCACCATTTTGGTGTTAAATTGTTGTGTAAAATTTGCCGTACGCATTCTTTGTCAATTCCTACAGTTTCTGCAATCGCACGAATACTTAACCGACGATCAGATTGAACCAGATTACCGATTTTTTTGATATTGTCATCCGTTTTTAAGGGTGACCCGAGCATGCACCATCTTTAACATCTTCTAGGCCATCTTGAAAACGCTTAAACCAGTCAAAAATACACGCGATAAACATTCATTGCCATACACTTCCTTCAATAAATTATAAGTTTCAGTGGAGGTTTTTCCAAGTTTCAAGTGAAATTTCACAACAATTCGTTGCTCTATTGTTACACTTAAACATTTTTCCGGCAAAACAAAAAAACAACCCTAATGCATTCGAAAGAGAAGGATTCACGCTAAACAGCTATTGGTCGCTAGCGTTTGGGGCATGCGTACTTCTGTAGCAGCGTCAGCCTCGTTATTTAATAGCCACACCTCGTATGAAACAGGATCTATATTTAGTCTTCAAAATGAATATTTTTAAACAATTACCACAATAAATGGTGGTATATTTATCACATTTACAACTAAATATATAATTTTACGTTGTGCAATCAAAATATTTTGGAATTTGCAGTATGCAGTTGCAGTGTATCAATGTGTATAACACATTGGTCAATAAGTCCCCGGTCTGACAAATAAAACACACTTTGTAAATTTCGACTTTATTCATCAATATATTCTGCTTGAAGAGTAATAAAATCATTCCAACTGTTTTCTAATAGTTCTACACCTTTTTTACAGAACGATTTCTCTTTGCCTTCAAAATATTCTTCAATTTCGCCAGTTATCTCTACATTGTAGAGAAATTTCTTTCCAGCATTTTTTTTTTAGGTTTGAGAACAAGAAATAGTCGCTGGGCGCCAGATCTGGAGAATACGGTGGATAAAGAAGCAATTCGAAGTGCAATTAATGCAATTTAGCCATCGTTGCCAACGATTTGTTGCACGGTGCATTGTCTTGGTGAAACAGCACTTTTTTTGTTCATTAGTGCCTCTTTTGCGATCTTGCCCATCAAACGCAGCAATAACCTTATGTAATATTCGCTATCGATAGTTTTACGAGTCTATCGATGAACAATATCCCGTGCGCACATCAAAATACAGAGGCTATAACCTTGCCTAACGATGGTTATGTTTTTGGTCGCTTTGGACGGCTTTCATCCGCCGCTATCCGCTCAGCGGACTGCCAATTTAACTCCGGAGTTTAGTGGCGCCAGATCTGTGTCAGACCGAGAACTTTTCGAACCATTCTCGTAATACAACGTCTAAACCAAATAGTCTTGCCGTTTTTGTAGAATTATTCTAAACATTATTTACCATTTAATCTAAACGAATTCATCAAATGTAACTGTTGCTTTCGATTGCATTATTCGTCCATTATTTACAAATTGGAAGACGGAAACAACCATACTGTATGTTTTTTTCTAAATCTGCTTTAAATACGCGTGTATACTTCTTCTTCTTCGCCGGGGCTACGGCCTTGACCTCCTTCAACCTTCGCGTCCACCCGAATCGATCTCCAGCAGCATCCTGGCAGTTTTTGATCTGCACTAATTCTTCAGCATCTCTTCTTACATTCTCCTGCCATCATGTCTTTAGTATACCTCTGTTTCCGTTACCCCCAATTCGCCCCGCAATGATTTTTCTTCGGGATTCGGTTTTCCGGCATTCTCGCCACATGTCTCATTTATTTGAAACACAGAACCCCCACCTAGTGTACAGTATCCAGTTCTTTGTACCATTGCTTGAGTTCAAAATTATACGTGATCCTCTAAACTCAATTGTCCTTCACAGCTCCAAAAATTCTCCTCAGTACTCTTCTTTCAAATACTGCAAGCATCTCTTCTGTTTTTTTTATGAGGGTTGGCGTCTCGCAGCCATACTTGACTACTAGCCGAATGAGTGTTTTATAGATCCTAATTTTCGTGTTTTTCTGAATAAGTTCAAATAAGGGATTGCACAGTAGAAGTAAATTTGTTACTCTTCATAATGAGTTGTCAGGTATATACTTACTAACATAAAAATGTAAACTCTCTCAGTTATTTTAGAATATTAAATTTAGTTTGTTGTAAAATGTCCATTCGAGGCCTAGGCCTAGGCCAGAGATGGCGTTGCTAGTATTTAAAAAGTGATATTTTTTGTAAATATAACCTTTCACGACAATACTGTCAAACTGCCAGGTCGCTGCGTAGTTTAGTTTGTAAATGCACACATTTAAATAGAACAGCTTTTGTGATTTTACAACAGTGGAAAAAATTGAATACCGAGCAGTGATATAATACTTGTTTTTGAAAAAGAAAACCTTGAAAAGACTCTGCATCTTCGTTATCAACCATAAAATATTGGACAACTAAATTCAAAGGTGGACGTACAAGCATTTTTGATGAAGATCGTCCAAGTCGTCCAAATGAGGTTACAACTTCAGAAATGATTGAAAAAATCCACGATATCGTGATAAACGATCGGAAAGTGAAAGTGCGTGAGCACTGCTGAGACTGTGGGCATCTCAACTGAACGGGTGCAGAATATTTTAACAACTAACCGCAAGATGGGTACAGCGATTGTTCACAATTAACAATAAACGCACACGTGCAACTTCAAAAGAATGTTTAGCGATGTTGAAACGCAATCAGAATGATTTTTAGCATTGGTTCATAACTGTTGAGGAAACATGGATTCATCACCGGACACTAGAGACCAAAGAACAATTCAAACATGGGTTTTTCGTGGCGAATCTGCGCCAAAGATCGTATTTTTTAGATGGGATACAAAAGATAGAAAAACGTTGGACTAAGTGCATCGAACTGACTTTGGTGGCGAACTGGCGATTACGTTGCATAATACAATACATTTTACACATAAAAATAGTTTTTCTTGTCAAGACCAGGTTCTTATGATACAACCATCGTATATCACCGCGAAAATTATTAAATGATAGAATTATTATACGAGTTTGGCAGGTAGTTTTTTCTAGCTCACAATTATTTGTTTATCCAAATTGTATTATTTAAGTTCAAGCTTATATTGCTTAAGTACTTTTATTTTCGTCGAATTTGATCTTACCATGCTCAAAGTTTGAGTTTGATAGAAACAGTAGGAGGTTTAATAGGAGCCCACATAGCGCAAGTGATGTTATCGGGCTTGATTTCGCGAAGACCAACAAAGGTGTGCAAAGGGTATGGGCGCCGAAACGTCTGAATCAGTGCCTCAAACCATGTTCTTATCACGAGAGCAGAGAGCAGAGAACAAGTAGTTTATGGATAAAGGACGTTCAACTTAATCGACGTCCAATAAAGTCACTTGGTATTTTTTCACAAACCGAGCCTTCATTTAATTTCGATACTCCCGTGACTCCACGATAAGTGTAGACAACTAAATATTAACACGAAACAGTAATTTTATTAAACTGCGACATATGTTTATTCATTTTTTTTCAGTTTTTTATAAATAATCTCTTTCATTGAATTAATTATATACACCGTTTAGCACTAATAACGAAAATAAACAACACTTGACCAGTCCTACATTACTTTGAATCTAAAGTTAAAAAAAATGTTAAAATAACTCCTTAGGAGCAGATGCCATAGAAGGAAAAAAGAAGAGAAGCGCATTTTTGTTCTGAAAAATATTGTTGATGAAATGCAAACGAAAATTATGTCTTTTAAATAACACAGGTCAACAAATTTAAACTTTGAGGTAATATTGATGAAAATAGGTGTATATGAAGTATTTTGTAGTCCTAAATCCGAAAATAATAAGCTAATTACTGTAACACGTACATTTTTTTTGTTACAGGGGGTCGGTAGTGGGTAGGAGACGACATACTATTACAATCTAATATTTATTTAATATAAACATGTAGAACGTGTTAAAACTATGCAAATACTTTACTGAGGATTATGTGAATAAAAAAAAATAGACAGTAATGGGGACTGCCGACAGAAGTGAAAACTTGAAACTTTGGAATAGCTGTGTTTTTTCTTGAATTTTTAAATTAATTATGACATGAATGTTGGAAATATTCGAAAATAAATGATTTGTTTTTAATAAATAATAATAATAAATAATAGATAATACAAATATTAGCATTACATTAGCATAGCATAGCAAACATTAGCACTCACTCTTGTACTGCACAGTGATTCTACAATTAAACAATTAAAATAATGATTATTTAAAACACAATTTAATTTAAAACACATTTAAAACACAATTGACGTCGCCAGTTTGGCGCAAAACGTCACTAGCATGTCAGTGACGCGAACCCATACGTTTTGTCCCAACCGAAAATCGCTCAACGCGGCTAAAGAAGTTTTCACTTAAAAAATATATTACATGAGATGTCATACAACATAAAAAACTTTCACCTCTTCCTGTTGTGTTCTGTAGCATCATCTCTTTTTAAAAACCAACAGTAGTAGCCCAACATAGATGGGTTCCAGCATCCCTGGTATCAGCTTCCATCTTTCTGATGTCCTGGTGCAACCTCTCTCCTTGTTCGTTGCTTACTGCATCCAAATATTCCGGAAAAAAATCCGAATGGGAGTGTATAAAGCTTTCAAGACTTCATCTATGAGGTTTTTTATAGCTCTCATATTTCTTGTTGTCCAGAAATCCTTTCGCTACACTTAGAAAACACTTCGAAGCTGACAATTACTTTTCATTTAATTTTTCTTAAAAACGGAAATCACCTAGAAGCTTTCTTATTTGAGGTCCAATAAATATGTCTTCTTTTAGTTTTGCATCACTTAAATGAGGAAATATTTCTTTTAGGTGGTTGAAATCATTTACTCCTTTGTCCACAGCTTTGACAATTTTTTTAATTAGTCCAAGCTTAATATGGAGAGGCGGAAGAAACACCTTTTTGGGTTAACAAGGGGGACATATTTTATGTTTGGAGTACCAGATTCAAAAGAACTTTTATGAGGACAATGTTTCTCACTGTAATGTTCTATTGTTGCCTCACTGTCCCATAGACACAAAAAATAGCAATACTTTGTACCGAAGTACTCCTTACTTTTGTACTCCAAAGTCAGGTACAAATAATTGCAATGACCCCAATGATGTAAAGAAGAAGCAGGTACTTGAAAAAGGGATGTTCTAGGTCATTCCTGTGAAAAGATGTTTTAATAACTACCTAAATGAAACGCAAAAAGAGCATTATCATCAATGTTACAAAAATGATGTCGACCTGTGTAAACAAATGGATTTAACAGGTGCTTTTAAAATGTTTTGTTTGAGAAATTTTATTAATATTTTTGATACCACCTTTAAATAATTCAACATAAAAAAATGTAAGTTCCTAAGTTTCAATAAATCACTTGTCAAGTGGGTTATAGAGAATAGAATGGAGCTGCGGATAATGACGACCGATTTTACATGGAGATACATGATGGAAGAAATGAAAGTAACAACTCCTAGATTTCGGTAGAGGGTGTGTACGCCGTACTATAAGGACTATGGCGTAGGAAACAATTGTCTATGGTAATTAATAACACTTGATGTTCGTTCCAGGTACCTGACTGTCGAGCATTATATACAGGAAACCCTGGAACCTCACCTACTGTCATACTAAACAACACTTCAGACCATGTGCAACAAGATAATAGATATCCTTGAGGTTTTTGACGTCTACATTTTACACGAAAAAAATTGGTGTAAAAATAATTTGATTCTTGAACAAAAAAAGCAATAACAAATATTTAATCTACACCAAGGAGACTCTGAACGATTCGCAATCCTACTGTAAATTTTGTCACTGGATTGCGCTAGGCCGACACACCTCACCTGTATTTCCACACCAAACGAGTGGAAGCTAATATTCTGTTGGAATGAATAAGAACCCACCTAATGAAGGCCATAAGACCAGAAACCAGTCACGGGAGATACTGAGGATAGTCTATTAGTATGTCCTCACTGGATCAACTTTTTCGTTCAACATGCGTTTCACCGTGCCTTTCAACTTACCACTCTACATACATTATCGTAAACATTCTAGCACAAGATAAGAGACATGCCTCCTTCATATACACATATTTGCGTCAGTTTAATTCGACATTTCTGGCGAGTCCAGTAAAAACGGTTTTTTAAAAACATTATATTTTGTAAGTATGGTGCGTTTCAAGATATATCGTTGACCAATTGGCGGCAATAAACTATTAACAACCCCTGCCGTAACGACACCGGCAATGTTGCAAGAAACGTAAACAGGGCCGGGCCTAATAAAATAACAGGTAAAAAGATAAAATTAATTTTATATCTGGTTTAGCAGTTTCGAAATATTTTAGTTTAGTTCGCATTATTTTCTTAAACAGTGCAATTCTATAATTTCAACAATTGTAAAAGAAAACATTTATCGCCCGATGCCAAGCAAATTGTTAAAAATGTGTATGTTTATTTATTGAATAGGGCGCTTAATGTAAATGCAGTCGCAGCAGAAACGTCTGCATTAACGAAAACTCCGTTGTCTACAGTTAGAGATATTGTGACAAAGCCAATTAAAGCCAAAAAAGGCCGTAGTGATTCTGGTAAAAGCAAATGTGTTGACGAAAACGACAAAGATTAAATTCAAAGCAAAATTTATGCTATGTATGAAGAGCAAACTGTGCCTGCATTGCATTCATTGTAACAGCGACTAAGGAAAGATAAAACCAACGTTCTTTGCAGCGCAGAACTAGCCTCCGGAGAATATTATCTCAAATGGGTTTTACATATCGGACCATTAATAAAAGACAAATATTAATGGAATCACGATTGCGACGATGGCGATTTGACTACTTAAACTCTATAAAAAATACAGATTAGAAAATCGTCCAATTATCTACTTTGATGAAACATGGTTCGATACACATGAGACGCCAGCAAAAGGATCGGTAGATACATCAAGAAAATGCCAAACCAAAGCCCCAGCGGTACAAGAGAAATATAATTACAATTTTATATGCTGGGAGGTCCAAGGATGGATGGGTTCTAAATTGTTTACGGTTGTCCTACAAAACCACTTATTATTAATGTAGATCAAAGTGACAGTGAGACCGAAACCGAATTAAATGTGTAATTAAATTTAAGTTATAATTTTTATTGTATTAATAGATAAATTTATTTATTTTTATTGTATTAATAAACTCAAAATACACAAACCAATAAACAATGTTTTAGTCATACATAATAATAATAATATAATGGAGGAGCAGGAGGGCGAAGTAGATAAATATCTTGGAATACAACAGTCCAAGAGAGTTGAACATAAGCTCATTAAGGAAACGCCAACTAAAGAATTCACGTCCAAACTTGAAAGCTTATGCAGGTCTGACCTAACCGGTAGAAATATAGTAAAAGCTATAAACACTTTTGCAATACCAGCCTTGATATATTCGTTTTGAATTATATCTTTGTCAAACAGAGATATCGAAAGGCTACAACGAATAATTAGAACTACACTAACGAAATATAGGAAACACCACCCGCGCAGTAGTAAAAAACGACTTATATTACCAAGAATTAAAGGATGGGGAGGAATTATAAATATATGTAATCTAGACGAAAAACAAATATCCAGTTAAAGAACATATTTCCATCAACGAATGATCGAATGCCCGCTATATACCAGCGTGTGTTTAGCTGATCACAATTATACGCATCTGAATCTTAAACAAATGGAACGACATAATGAGAGCATTCCAACAACTGGAACAATTATACAAGAGTGGAAAAATATGTCTCTACACGGTAGACACCCCCATGATCTTGACCGTCATGAAGTCGACAAGAATGCGTTAAACGCCATGGGGAGGTCTTTTTCCGAAGCCTGAAGGCTTTATGTGTGCAATTCAGGATCAAGTCGTGCACACTAAGAACTACCAAAAATATATCATTAAGGTTGCACGAATATCAAATGACACATGTAGCAAATGCCACGAAAAGCCTGAGACTATCCAACATATTGTAGCAGCATGTGGTAGACTCTCCCAGACGGAGTATCTTCACCGTCATAATAAAGTGGCCAGTATAGTCCACCAGGAGCTTGCAAGTAGATAGATTTCAGGTTATATTACGATCGAACAATAACCGACAAAACCGTGCACTGTAATAGGCCAGATATTATATTGATGGACAAAAAGAAGAAAACACATTCCTCATCGACATAGCTGTTCCAAACACGCACACAATATTCAAAAGACGGCTGAAGAAAAAGTACAAAAATATAAAGACCTCAAGTTAGAAATAAAGCGGATATGGAAGTTGAACTGTGTCCATATTGTGCCATTGATAATTTCAACAACAGGCATTATACCAAAGAACCTGAAAAATAACATCAAATTTCTGGGACTAGAAGAAAATAATGCAGAGGGCGGTAATCCTTAATACCACTCTCATCGCTCGAAAATTTTTGGAAGAATGAAGTTGTTTTGGCTATGATCCGCAGATTATTTAAAATCCAGCTTGGCTGGGAAAAAGGATGAAAAGACAGGAAACCAATTTAATTATAATTTAACAATATTTTATTTTTCCCAAAATTATTCAAAAGTTAAACCACTCCGGCTCTGGCGCTTTTTAAGAAACTAGGAATAATTTTATTGAGATTTATTGGAGCAATTAACATTTTGCCGAAGGGCAACGAAATATGTTGAAATCCACTATTTACTGTGTACTGTTCTACTGTTAACTATATAATTTCAGTTTCATGAAAACATCTGACATTGTCATATTAGCCGGTATGAGCGCTGCAATGTTAGTGTTGATAAGAGCGCGGAAAAGAAAATCTGTATCGACAAAGAAATATTTAGAATAATTACTACAATCTACTACAGGAAAATATATACTACAAAAATATTCCTTGCACACTCAATTTACTATTTTATTACTGTCACAATTATATATTTATTTTTTGTTCTTAAATATATAATTTATTATATGTATTTAATGAAATAAAATTAAACTACTTGACTTTAAATTAAATTTGTAAACTATTGCATAAACTTGCAGATTATAATAAGAAGTTTAAAGCGAAAGTTTTAAGTGGGAGTCAAAACGCTAGCTCTGCATCTCTTCGTGGGTCATGACTATTCACGTGCGTCCTTGCATGCCTCTCGTTCAACGTCGCAAGTATGTAACCTTTCAACGGATGCATGCGTCTTCACGACCAAAAGTTGAACAAGTGTGGACATACCTTAATAGAATCGAAAGGAATCGACGACCCATATAAAATGGTAAAAAAATAGTAATATTTTGTCTTAGCTCATTAAATTGTAGGAAATACTGATCGTTTATCTTTTGATGTAGTTACTTTTATACCAAAAATAAATAAGATTTAATAACTATACTATGATGTTCACATTTCTGTCAGTCAGCAAATCCTAGCTTAAAACTATTCATATTAAAAAATAGATAGCATACTAAGTAAACAAGATAATGTTTATACATGATTTATGCATCATGCTAAACATATTTTAAAAATTGTCTTATATAAGATAGAAACAATCACTTTTCTTCAGTACTAATATTTTTACAAAACTGCAAAAATAAATCAACAACTGTACTTTTCAATTCATTTCCAGCGTAAAATAAAATATTCTAAAAATAAAATTTCTAATACGAATGACTAAAGTTGAGTATTTGATGTTCGGAGCTAAGTCCATTAAACGCTACTATATTCAATATAAAATATAAATATACAAATTATAAAACCAATAAAAATTAAAACTAAAATCTCTCCATATAGTTACGATGTGAATAAGAAATGACTAAGTTTCCATCAAAAAAATGCATATCCTTTAAAGAAACTCTAATGTAAATGAATAGTTTCTATAATTTCTTAAGCACACTTCTAAATGAGTGATTTATGGACTCCTGAGAAGTTTCAAGGTACAGGAGCCGTCGCTTAATCCCGAAACCCACGTGATCTATAAATGTGGACAACTAACACAAGTTGGAATTGATTAATACGAAATCAGTAATTCTCTTAAGCTACGCATAATCTTTAATTATGATAAATTTGAAATAATCTTTTGCTTTGAATTATATACGCACTTTAACACTAATAACGAAAATAAATAATATTTGATCAGCTCAACATTATTTTGAACCTAAAGAATAAAAATATATTTAAGTAAATCCATCGGAGCAAATGCCATGGAAGGAAAAAAGAAGAGAAACCATGTCGTAGATTTTTAATGACAAACAGTATTGATGAAATGCAATCATCATCATCATCATCATCATTTAGCCATTGTCGATCCACTTCAGGATGAAGGCCTCCCAGCATGCTTCCAACTCGCGCTTCCTCAGCTTTCCTCTGCCATTCAGCTCCAATATACAATATTCTAATATGCTATGTCATTGATGCTTCGTGTTTTAAGTCTTCTTCGTGGACGTTTATGATCAAGCGGTATATATTCCAGGATTGCCTTGTTCCATATGTCGTCACATCGCCGCGCTATGTGGCCTGCCCACCTCCATTTCAATTCATTCACTTTTCCAATGATGTCACATACTTTCGTCTGTGTTCTGATCTATGCCAAGCATACACCTTTCCATTCCCCTCTGTGCTACCCGAAGTTTTTGAACTGATTTTGATGCGAGTGTCTTCTCTTCCGTATGTCAGAACAGGCAGCACGCACTGATCAATAACCTTTCTCTTCAAACAAAATGGGAGTTTGTTCTTAAACACTATGTTGAGCCTGCCAAATACCTATCAGTCACACTTAACACGCCGTTCCACTTCCCGGGCAGTATCACCCTCCATTTAAATCCTTTGTCCAAGATATATGTAGTGGTCCATCACTACTAAATCATTTCCTAAAATAGATATTGTTATGTTTTCAGCACATTTGTTGAACATAACCTGACGCTTTTTCAGGTTTATTTTCAAACCAAATGATTCTCCCGGCCTTTGCAACTCTTGTGTGTGTTTTTATATAATTCATCTGGGTCTTGTGACTGGAAAATGATATCTGCAAATCTAAGGTGGCTTAAGTATGAAGTATATATATATATATATATATATATATATATATATATATATATATATATATATATATATATATATATATATATATATATATATATATATATATATATATATACCGATGGTTGATATCGTTGGTTTAAAATATAGTTGTGTATATCGATATATTGATCAAGGAATGAAGGCAAACGAAGCAGTGAAAAAAATTACTGATACTTACGGTGATGTTCTGAAACTAAACAAGTGTCATAGATGGTTTAAAAATTTAAAAAATGGAAATAGGAATCTCAAAGATGCCGCACGAAAAAGACGACCCCAAACATTAGAAGATGATATGCTTATTAGATGAGATAGAAGGCGATGGTGAATTCAGATCGTCGTCAAACAATTGAGGAATTATCACTGAAAATTGGCTGTCCATGGTCTACAGTTCAGGATCATCTTCGTCGCATAGGAACATACAGGCAAGGAATTTGGGTTCCTCATGAACTGACGGAGATGACACTCGATCAACGGAGTACCAACTGCGCGTCTCTTTTGTGTCGGTATGAAGCCGATCCGTTTTTGCGACGAATTGTAACTGGAGATGAGAAGTGGGTGCTATACAATAATCATGTACGAAAAAGGCAATGGGTTTCTTCCGGAGAAGCACCTGTTCCGACACCTCGACCATCATTAACAATAAAGAAGGTGCTTGTTTGTATGTGGTGGGACTTTTCTGGAATCATACACTATGAATTGCTTGAACCTGGTCAGACCGTTACAGTGAATTGTGAACTACCAGAGCGAATGAAGCAAGAGCTCATAAAAAAACCATTTGTTTTGGTCAATAATAAAAAAAGGATCCTTCAACACGATAACGCGAGGCCTCACGCTGCAAAAATAACACAGGAAAAAATATGGGAGCTGAGATTGGAACTTTTACCTCATCCACCCTATTCACCAGATCTCGCGCCGTCGGATTACCACCTTTTCAGATCGTTAGAGCAATATTGGAGAAGTGGAAACGCACTTGAAAAAGTTTTTCAATGAAAAATCGAAGGACTTTTTTTAAAAGGGTATCGAGCAACTGCCTTTACGCAGGCAAAAAGTGTTACAACATATTAGGAAATTATTTTGTGGACTAGTATTTAAGATTTCTTTAATAAATAAATGTTTTTCGCAAGCAAAAAAAATTTGATTTCCTTTCGGTCCCCCTAATATATGTGTGTATATATATATATATATATATATATATATATATATATATATATATATATATATATATATATATATATATATATAACGTCTCATTTTGAGACAAATCCGTTATTATTGTCATTATATCATAAATATTTCAATCCAATTAACACCATAAAAACCATACAAACATTTGTCTTTGACATCGAACAATAGTGCTAATCTAATGTGATAAAAGGTTGGGCTATATTTGTCAAAAAAATCACACTTTTGTTACCAATTGTACAGAACAGCATGTGATAAAAAAAAATTGCGATAAAGATGAAATTCTTATCTTGTTTTTTAACGATTCCTTGCAAAAAAATTATGTTTTATTTTTTTACATTGTGTTTAATTTGGCTATTCTATGTTAACAGTCCAAACAAGTGCTACTGTCAACCCAGTCATTCTCAACTAAATGATAGTTGAAAGTGGTTGTATAGTGTATTTGCAATGCAAAGAGATATATCAGAAAAAGTACGTCCATACTCGTTCCAACTTTTGATAGTCAAGACGCATGCATCTGTTGAAAGGTTAGACGCATGCGTTATTGAATGAGAGGCATGCAAGAACGCAATGAAAAATCATGATGCACGAAGAGACGCAGAGATAGCGCATAGACCCCCATTCATGTTGGGTTAACTTGCGCTTTGGCTTTCAAGTTCTTTATAATTTTTTGCAATAGTTTACAAATTTAATTTAAAGCAATGCATAATAGTTTAATTATATTAAATTAAATAAATATATTAAATTATATATTTAAGAACAAAACATAAATATATAATTATGAAAGTAATAATTTTTTGGCAAACTCTAGGGCGAGACGAAATCACAGCAGAAATGCTAAAATATGTGGGAAAAATAGCAAACGAAGAATCTTTGTCACTACTAGACGATATCATAATGCAAGATTTGCTATTTATGCATCCGGAAAAATAAATAAAAAAAAATTTTTATCATTGAAAATAATTATATTGTTTTTCAAAATATTCTCCGCGATGATCGATACATTTGCGTACGTTTGAACCAATTTTCATAGCACTTTTTCCATTTCGATTGAGGTATCTCCAAAACATGCATTCAACCACTTCTTCTGGCGTCGAAAATCGTTGACCACGTAGTTTATTCTTCACGAACGGGAACAAAAAGAAATCACTGGGTGCCAAATCAGAACTGTACGGCGGATGACCCTTCAATTCGATGTTTTGACCGGTCAAATATTGAGTTATTCGGGCCGATGTGTGAGAACTCGCGTTATTGTTTTTCCTTATTTCTTCAAAGACTTCTGGCAAACAAGTGGTCGTGTATCATTCAGAATTGACCGTTCTACGATTATTTAGTGGCACTGTATCCACATGCCCTTTTACCCCAAAAACAGGCGACCATTTGCTTCGAAGAGGTTCTTACGCGAACAAGTTTTGTTGGGTTGGGCTCATTTTGAAAGACCCATACAGTCGACTACTGTGTACTTTCGGGTTCACATGCATAGGTCCAAGATTCGTCACCTGTGTAGATGTTATATACAGATGCGTATATCGTGGTGCGGCGTTTGATGTACCACGATTGTATTTTTATTTGATTGTATTTGCCCAGGAATGCGTCAATCTCACGGAATGTCGCATGACAATCTTGCTTTATCAGTCCGTGCGTAGTATAGATGTTTTCAGGCATAACAACCGATTTTGGACGACCTTCTTTAAACTCGTCCGTGAGCGAACGACAGCCACAATTGAATTCACTGTGAAACCACTGTCAAACCTAGTGATATACATACAGTGATTTTAGATGGTGCTTTATCACCAAAAGTCGAAGTGAGTTAATCGACACACCGTTGTTGAGATAATCCACGTCGAAAGTCGTAGTAAATCATAGCACGAAAATTCTCACGAGTTAATTCAATTTTTTGACTGAGATGAAATTTTTAAATCACTAAACAACACAAATAGCGTCCGTAGGACAAAACGTCCTGAGTACGTATACAATCAACAATGTCAAACTTCACGATGTATATGTCAGATGCAGCCTAACAACACCATTGTTGCCAATTGCGGATATATAAATAGCAACCCTCGTATAAAAGAAAGTACCAATAGATTGGAATAATGTAAGGCTGATCAAATGTTATGTTTATTTTTCCTATTAGTGCTAAACTATGTATATAATTGAAAGATGTAGAATATTTATAAAAACTGAAAAAAAACAATCGTCACCTGAGTATTGGAGTGTGTGTATTGAAGTCCAGTAAAAACTGAAGAAAACAAGATCTGAAAGTTTATGTTAACATGTCATTATTAATTTTTTTTTCCCGGTAAATATAGGACAAAAACTTTAAAGAAAATTATTGCAGATTTAGAAAAAAAATATATTTCTTTTTCTTCAAAATATTTGAAAATTTAGTTTGGACTTGTAAAGAATATATAAAATCAACAAAAAAATATTCACTTTGTCCAAAAATTGTGCCAATTCCATTTACCTTTTACATAAAAAAATAAATGTTTACTTCAAAAGAGAACTCAATGTCCAATGAAGCTTCTTCTTTTTCTTCTTTTTTGCTTGGACTATAATAGGTTTTTGCGATATAGGCTGATTTTTTTACCTCTAATATATCCTTCATAGTTTCGTTAACTATATTGTTAGCTCTTAAATCCTTCTGAAGGTACCGTTTTAATCGGATCTTCAACATTATTTCTGTGTTGCATTACCAGATTGTAGGTCAAGTGGGTTTCAGAATTAAATGAAGGCTCTGTATAAATACGTATGTAACCTTTTCAAATTTCATAATACTGGTTTCGTTAAAAGGTGTTATAAGGTTTAATGCTAAAAACTAAATAATCCAGATAATTTTTGAGATAATTTTAAAAATATGAAGCAATTAAAATAAGCAATAATCGAATGGGGCAAAGTCAAATGAGTATGTCGATGGGGGTCATAATTTTTCGGCCAAAGCCTAATAATTTTAACCAGTCCGTCAATGACGTGAGCGATCTGGCATTATCGTGATGAAAAATTACACCTTTACGATCTGCCAAGGATTCTGGCGAATCAATAGATCTAAATCCATGAGATGTATCTATTAGCAGGTTAGCTAAGGCAGTGTTAACTTCTAGTTTATTGGTAAATGTTGAGTGACTCCAAAACTACATTTACAAATTTTTCAACACGATATTCCTAAAGTAGATCCCTCACTATTTATTATGTATCCCGATAAATAGGATTTTTGATTTTAATACAATCTTTTAAACATTCAGTTTCCAAGCTAAAATATCCTCATGGAAAATTCATTAACTTCTGACATAGAACTGGGATGTATAGGGTGATTCTTCTCGTACGTCCGAACTTTAACTTAACAAATAAAACAATAACCAATTTAGATGCCTTCAAATTATTCGTTTTATGTGAAATAATATTCAAAAGCATTAATGTTTGAAAACAATTTCGGACAAATGTCCGGCGCGGCTATTTCTGACAAAGCACATTCTGTCAGTCCAATTTCTGACCGATTTTTCAAGCTATTGGGGGTGTTATGTCCGCAATTGTGTTGGCTTCCAAGGCGTTAATAGTTGCCGGTTTATCGGCATAGACCAAATATTTAACATAACCCCAAAGAAAATGATCTAAATGCGTTACATCACGTGACCTTGATGGCCCATTAACAAATCGTTTTCCTTCAGTTATTGCACTATCTGCAGCTTGCATGGATAAAAGTTCAAATCTAAATGAAGAATTCTGCAAACACTGTCCCGGGACATTTCAACCACAGCTGCTTGCTTACGAATTGAACACCGTGGGCTCCGTAAGACAAACTCGTGTACATCAATGTTCTGTGGAGTACGAACACTTCTTGGTCGTCTTGTAGGTTTCTTCTTTAAGGCAGATCCAGTGCCAAAGTTATTAATCCAACTTTTTATCGCGTGTTTTGATGGGACGGCACCATGACGTCCTAAGTTGTAAAAATACAGGAACTCCCTCTGCGCAGATTCCAAACTATCACTGTTTTTATAAAACATTTGTATGGCTAACGCATGCTGTTGCCCGTTCCACTGATCCATGATTACTAAAATGGTAAAGTGTTTACTTGCTAAAGGTCCCGCAGTGCTGCCACCTGTTCATGGAGGTCATTACACATTACAAAAATTCTCGTTATTCTGTGTCATCCTGTATTTTTTGAAAAATATTTTTGGTTATGTGCAATGTTAGAAAACATACCAAAATAATAATAAAAAAATTGTTCCAACGAAAAATATTTATGTAGGGTGAATATAGGACATGTCTAAATATTCATACATTGTTTAGCATCTTAACAATAATAGGAACCTAATTATAAGCAAAATACAAAACTAAAACCTCCTTAAGCGTGTATGATAAGCTTTAAAACAATCAATATGAAGTCCAACATTGCATTTGCCTCATATAAAAGTCCCACCCTTATGACATCTTGCACATCGTCGCTAAGTGGGATTTTTTATCGGCCAATGATCCAGGCGATCATACATCACTTCTTCAGGAACATTTGAGGTTCTCTGTAGTGTAAGAACCCGCAGCTTTGGAGTTGAAATTATTGGCAGTACAATGTGCCTAATAAAATCAATTTGTTTTATACAAGGTTCTTTATTTCACAACAAACAGCATTATTGTAAGTATCCGATGATCTTTCCCAGTACGTTCTTCAATTTGGCAGTTTTACATATCCAGACAAAGCAAGATGATCAAAAACTTGCAAAAATCTTCTGGTGATACCGTAGATGATTCATTTCCATATTTATACTTCGAACATTTGATTGACTCACTGCATATCTCCTCTACAAATTATAATGGCCAAAACAACTTGAACAAGTCAATGGGATGTGCTCTTAATTCCATCATTTCTTCTATGATGCGTGGCCGGCCTCCAACTTTATTTTTACTTTTTAAATTAAAATGCTCTTCTTGCTCTACTTCAAATTGAATAGGATTCCAAAGACGTTTTTTCTCAATCCGTCGCTTTTTAATAGATTTCGGAAATAAAACGTATTTTCTTTCATTACGCGAAACTAGTTCAACTGGCGAACACACAGCTAGGAGGCCAGGACCCAACAAAATCACACTGTCAATATTTACTATATTTTCATCTTCGGCGACCTCCTCGACGTCTGTATCTCTGTCCCCTTCAGTTAACCAAATGGCTGTAATAAACTGTTAAAAACCCCTGTAGTAACGAAACCCGGCAAAGTTGCAAAAAACGTAAACATGGCCGGGCCTAATATAATAATAGGTAAAAATATAAAATTAATTTTATATCTGGTTTAGTAGTTTCGAAATATTTTAGTTTAGTTCGCATTCTTTTCTTAAACAGTGCAGTTCTATAATTTCGATCGTATTTTTATTATTCCAAATGTGCTAAATATGTGGCGTTCTTGGCAAGATAATGAGCACTGTGCCTCCGGTAGTGCTAATTTTAAAAGAAAACATTTATCTCCGATGCTAAGCAAGCTGTTAAAAATGTGTATGTTTATTGAATAGGGAGCTTAATGTAAATGCAGCCGCAGCAGAAACGTCTTCATTAACGAACATGCCGTTGCCTACAGATATTGTGACGAAGCCAATTAAAGCCAAAAAAGTTCGTAGTGATTCTGATATAAGCAAATGTGTTAACGAAAGCGACAAAGACTTAATTCGAAGCAAAATTTCGACAGTGTATGAAGAGCAAACTGTTGTAACAGCGACTAAGGAAAAATGAAACCTTTGCAGCAGAACTAGCCTCCGGAGAATATTATCTCTAATGGGTTTTGTATATCGGACCATTAATAAAACACAAATATTAACGAAATCACAACGATTGTGACGATGGCGGTTTGACTACTTAAACTCAATAAAAAAATACAGATTAGAAAATCGTCCCATCATCTACTTTGATGAAACATGGTTCGATACAGATGAGGCGCCATCAAAAGGATGAGTAGATACATCAAGAAAATGCCAAACCAAAGCCCCAGCAAACAAGGAAAAAGAATTACAATTTGGTTCCAAGGATGGATGGCTTCCAAATTGTTTACGGTTGTCCTCCAAAAATATTAAACATTCATCTTTGGACTACCATGACGATAATACAGGAGAACTTTTTGAAGATTGGTTTATAAATAGCCTTTTGCCCAAAAATTAAGTTCCTAATGCAAATAATACTAAATTGGAAATTCAGAATTATATGTTAAAAACGATATATACTTCGAAAATACATATAAAAATATGATCTAGTAAGTATTAAAGACATTTAATATTAAAAAGGAATATGGATGTGATACCATTGCTGCCGATATAGGACATACGGTTTTAGCCTTTCCCCGTATTACTGTATTTTTAATCCTATTGAGCATATGTGGCATCAGGTAAAATCCAATGTTAGAGCAGAAAACATTTATCCGACTCTAAGTGCAAGTGCTGCAACATTAATTAGGGAGGTTGTAGATAGTTTTTCCAAAGAAAGTTGGATAAATTCAATTAACCATGTTATTAAAATAGAAGATTCCTACGTATCATTTACTAATAATATAGAACCACTTATTATTAATGTGGATCAAAGTGACAGCGAGAGTAAAACCAAAAATGTATAACTAAATTTAAGTTATAATTTGTATTGTACTAATAAATTCAAAAACACAAACCAATAAACAATGTTTTACTCATACATAATAATAATAATGTTTCCGGAAACAGAAGGTTTCCTACTGGCAATAGAAGACCAAGTTATACTTGCTAGAAATTACTTCAAGTACATAGTTCGGGACGGAAGTGTGGTGGATGATCGATGTAGATATGGGTCTCCGAAACAATCCAACATATAACAGGCGGCTGTGAAACATTTGCAGCAACAGAATATAAAGAAAGATGGAGTGGCGAAGATCATTCATCAATAATAAAACTGCAGCTAAAGGAATCAGAATAAGTCCCAAAAAAAAAAACGTACCGAAAAAATTCTGAAATATAAAGAGCTTCAAGAATAGGTAAAAACACAATGGGATATGAAGCGAATGAATGGAATATGTGCGAATGCCTTTAAGCTAAATCCATAATAATAATAATTTAACAATATTTTATTTTTTCCAAAATTATTCAGAAGTTAAACCACTCCGACTCTGGCGCCTTTGAAGAAACTAGGAATATTTTTATTGAAATTTTTTGATGCAATTAACATTTTGCCGAAAGGCAATGAAATATCTTGAACCGGACTATACCAGCGACTTCCTTTTCCATATCAGATTCTTTCAAACAAGCTAACACAATTCTTCTATTGTAAGAGGTCCCCTGAAAATAATAAAAAATAACATTTTCAAGTATTATTTTAGGTATCCAACACATTTATGTTTTTATTTTCATAGAAGCCTAACGTATGAATTTTTATACGGTTGACTTTGCTATCCTATAAAACATAACTCTAAAATTATGTAAATATTTTGCTCCTCAAATGTCATTGATCAAGTTCGTTACAATAAATTTAAATATAAAACTAAATAAAATAATAATATTTAATATATCTGTAGTATAAAAACTTACGTCATGTTTCATTTTAAAAGGGTTTTTTGCTTCACTTCACTTTCACCTGACTTGCAATGTTTGCAACTAAAACACGACCAGCTTTTGACAGTATGAAGAAAATATCTTTGTTATCGATATTTTAACCGGAACGATATATACTAACGCCACCTTTTATTCGTACACCTAATTAAATTAACTTGAAAACACGTATGCATATTTAGATGGTATGCATATTTAGACGGTATGCATATTTAGACGGTACGTATATTTAGACGGTATGCATATTTAGACGGTATGCATATTATGACGGTATGCATATTTAGACGGTATGCATATTTAGACGGTATGTCTATTTAGACGGTATGCATATTTAGACAGTATGCATATTTAGACGGTATGCATATTTAGACGGTATGCATATTTAGACGATATGCATATTTAGACGGTATGCATATTTAGACGGTATGCATATTTAGACGGTATGCATATTTAGACGGTATGCATATTTAGACGGTATGCATATTTAGACGGTATGCATATTTAGACGGTATGCATATTTAGACGGTATGCATATTTAGACGGTATGCATATTTAGACGGTATGCATATTTAGACGGACGGTTCTAGTGGATTAAGATCCTGGTGTTAAACACGAGACTTTATAACAAGAGAATAAGTTTGTATTTTGATGTTTTTTTTCGACATTTGGCTTAAACCGATACAAATATTCATAAGTTATCTACCATATACCAAAACAGGAATTCTAAAGTCAAGTTGGTGGTGATCCATCCAAAAAATCACAACTCAAAATTCAACCACTCGAAGCCTAAAAGATATTTTAACTTCCATCAATTGGCCTATCTCATAATATGTTAAACATTCAACTAGCTTCCAAAGACTAGAAACATTACAGCAGAAGTTTTACGAGTAAATGAAATCAAAAATCACTCACAAATATGTATTAAATAAGAAAGCATGAAACTCCAATACATTTTCGGGGTAAGGGGGCTTCTTAACAAAAAGAAATTCTTAGAAAAAGGCTGTTGCTATAGTCAGAACAAAAAGCTGCGTTTATCATAAAAGTCAAAGGCGACCGCCTAAGTTCAGACCGCACGGGAATAAACTATTAATAGAGTTTATGTTATAGACAAATTGTTGCTGTTAGAAACCGGAATATTGGTAAGCCATAACAAGCCAGTTCGTTATAAAAATAAAAACTATTGAAGGCTCATAAGAAAATTCGCGATTGTTGATTCCGTACCTGTCTAATTGTCTCTTTTGTCATTGTTGAAGTCTATGTACAATATGTGAGAACTGGGAGGATACACTGATTGAAAGGTCTGTAAATATGATACCAGGTATGTAAATATGAAAGCGGAATTTGCATATAGATGGCTTTAGCTGTCAATATAGTTACCGTCAAACCGGGTCATTTGCGCCATTTCCTTGTTGACATCTGACAAAGATGTTCACCTCGCAACTATACAAGTTTCATACAACAGCATAGTTTGTAGTTGCATTGAGCATGGTGAATTTTGTGCCTGGAAAATACGATTTGTGAACAGCATTGATTTTTAAGTTACTATTCGAACGAAACTGCTGCAGAAGCGTGTCAAATGCTTGTCGAAGCTTACAGAGTTTTGAGTGGTTTAAGAAATTCAAAAGTGGCAATTTTGACGTGAGAAACGAAGAACGTGGAAGACCATATATATATATATATATATATATATATATATATATATATATATATATATATATATATATATATATATATATATATATATATATATATATATATATATATACATATATATATATATATATATATATATATATATATATATATATATATATATATATATATATATATATATATATATATATATATCTGATTTCCAAAAGCATGCCACGCAAGTCAGATTCTTCTAGAGATTTCACGAGTCTGATTGTTTCTGCTGATAGTAATCTCGTATCCCAAGTACTTAAAAGATGTAGTACTTAAATGATGTACTCTGATTTTATCGATGTAGACGTCCCCGCCGAGTACCAGATTTGTCATAATTTGGTTTTTTGTGAAGTTGATTTTGAGTCCCACACTCTTGGAGAGTGAAGACCTAAAACGCACCACACAAACTGGATGCAGGCGACACGGGCCCGAACACAGTGGACGCTCTTAAAGGAGGCCTACGTCCAGCAGTGAACTTCAATAGGCTGATGATAGATGAATAACATACTTAAGGAAAAAACCCGATGTATGTATAAAAGAAGACAAGACACTCAGAATGCATAAAAAAGCTTCTACTATATATAGGGTGCGCGAAAAAAATAGGACATGTAATGTAACAAATGTAAGGACAGCTCTTTTGATTTCATTTAATATATTTTAATACTCTATTTTTCAAAACCGCTTTTCAAAGATATTTTTGTTCCTATTCATCATTAATACTCTTTATGTTGTTATTGTTGGCATAAACGCTGGGAATTAATCCCAATTTGCATCTTAAGGCGATAAATATGTGTAAAAATTAATAGAACACAATAAATATTTACGAACAAACAGTATTAAACTACTTTCAACGGCCGGTTTTTTGTTCTCAGTATAGCCCAAGAATCAGTGAAAAAGAGTGTCAATGAGTTATTGTGTTTCAATTTTGCTGAAAAACAATGCCAAAAGGAAATAAACTGATCGATTTCGAAAAAGCTGAAAAATTTGTACTTTTTACTTCTCAGGACTTACTTGTAGTGCTATTAGTGAGAAAATCAAAAAATATAGTCAATTATTTTTTTGGATCGAAAGAAGAGTAAAAAAAAAAAGAGTAGTGGAAGGCCAAAAAAAATGTCCACTAGAGATGAGAGAATCATTTTGACATTGGTTTCCACTGGGAATTTGGGAAGACTGGGTAGAATGCAGCACAATTGATTGTTCGGGAAATTTTAGTATACAGCCAAAATTGTTATCTCATTTGCTGCTTAGGCACAAAATCCAGTGGCTGGAATGTTGCTATTTTACTTATTTGCTTGTCGGCTTTTTTGCTCATCCGAGGTATAGCATCCCAAGCTTCGCCTAACATAGTGACGTGTGATATATGTAAGAGAGATCTAATCATAAGAATGAACTCTTATTTTTTATTACTAAAGATATTTAGCAGATTCCAAAATATATTGGCATATATGTTTTAGTGTAAAAAAGTTATAATACTATTATTTTGAATGAATATATATTGTATCAATTCAAGTAATATTTATCCAAATATAACATTTGCCTAAAATATAATTATCAACTTTTTACAATATAATTTATATAAATAAAAAGAAAGATATGAAGGTACGAAAACAAAGAAGTATTTGGCATTATCCAAAGAACAAAATACAAAAATCATTTTTGTTCAAAACCTGTTAAAGACCCGCTATCCTAAATTTAGAAATAAAGAAATGGTTAAGGTCAATGTCTGCAGACATAAAAAAAAACACCCGCCTGTAATACGGCGTACCTATAATATTGAAAAAACTATTAAAATAATGAGAGACATTATCATTAGACAACATGTATAAAATTTAAATTTAATGAGCCTCAGAATTCAGTTATAAATAACAACATAAAATTCCAAAACAATGTGTTTTTAATGCTGTGTTAAAGTACTGATGGAATAGCAAGAGACATTATCTACATATAAATCAAATTCTATTGTCACCCACAACAATTCTGATTAATATAATTTGTAAGTGATTTTGGGTTCAACGTCAAAAGTCCAAGTAATTTTAAAAAACCTGATTCTTAAAACTATTATCTACAGTTTTGTAGACTTGAATCTCCGACCGATTAATATGAACTTTCATTAGGATATTAATTATCTAAACTTACCTTCTATAATAATATAATTTTTTAAGATGAAAGCAGAATCGATTAGCATAAATGACACTTTTACAGGCTTAATTCGTGAAAAATCAACACCGTTAGAATAACATTAAATTTAACCTAGGCAGTGACTTATTGTCGAGGTCAAAAAAACCAAAATATAACTTGATATATTGGTTTTTATGAAAACTAGAACAAAAGAATGTGTAAATGTTACGTTTATGCTGCTATTTCAAACAAAAACTTTATAAAACATCCACGTATTCAGAATTACAATTGAATCAAAATGTACTCTAGAATGCAATGTACTTACCTCGAAAATCATGAGTAGCACTTTCACATATAAGCGTCGAACACCTAAAGATTTCCCTATCGATGCTAAAAAAATGATGGACAATAGAAGCATCATGAATGGTACGAACAATATTGAAGCAAGAAAATTTAACCCGGTAGCCAAAATCGCCATTTTCTCAGGATTTTATTGAAATAATATCGAAACGAAAATAATATGTGATCAGTCAAGATTCAAAGCACGAACATTCTGATTTACGAAACGCCGCAATTGACTAATCATGAAATACTGACACGGCCACCCGAAACCTAAAAATAAATAATTTTCGATAGTTTAATTATTCGGTAATGATATGAATACAAAACGATGACATTTCTAACTCGCATGCGCAATAAGACATGTGCCTTTAAATATAATATTGAATCCACAATATCCAACAAAAAATCTACAGGTATATTCTTATAATTACCAAGCACTTATCGATCATAAATATTAACAGGAATTGGTCATGAAAAGATGATAAAATTCCATTGAACAGCATCATGTAACCTTTAGAGATCCAGTGTAGAATTCGTGAAAATAAAAATAAATGTTTGGTTGCATAGCTAAAAGCCAAATAAGTTTACTCTGTTACTCGTTTGATTTTAATAAAGAACAAATATATATCAAGCAACTGTCAGTAGTCAAAAAGTGAGTCTGACAGTCAGTCAGTACTCTGTCAGATTAATATCTAATAAGTAAAGGCTCAAAATTTATAGTTTCTTTTATTAAATTCTATCTGAAATGTCTGGTTTAGCTGCTCCAGTTCGTGTATCTCCCGTTATCAAGGTAAATATTACCCAAATCACATTTTTCTCATAATTATTTGCGATAGTTTTAAACAACTTATTATGTAACATGGACTGATTTTTAGTTCTTCAGATGGAGCTTTTTGGGAGTCGGTGTGGTATATGGAGCATTCCACCAAAACCGTTTATCTAAGAAGGAAACCAAACTTAGGGAAATCGAAACAAAACAGAAAGCAATTCGTGACGAAAAACTAGCAGCTGAAAAGAAGATTGCCTCTGACAGAGAGATCCAAGAACTTGAAGCGCTGGCCAAATAAAAATGTAAATTGTTTTGTTTTATTATATGTAGTGCTAAGTAATAAAGTGAATTTCTAATAAGAATAAACTTTTTATTTAAAAAGAATTGAGACTCAATAAGAAACAAGTGTGATGTTTAATGAAAACCAAAAATAGTAAAAAAGTATTTAGTGTACCATGTACCAAATGTTTTTAATTGTATAGATATCGTATTCACATGCAACTATCCATTTGTGCTGAAAATCCTTACTTGCGGATATGCAACACATTATACAAAGAGTATAAAAGGATTATTTAAATAAAAAAAATAAATTTATAAAAATGTAAATGAAAATAAAACATGACCCTTGTGCCCTGGAATGACACTCATATTACCAAATATGAATAAAGTCTGAAAACATATCGCGAACAATTACGCTCATAGTTCTCGAGAAGCTGTTGAAAAAAGCATAAAGCAGTGATCATCAGACACTCAACTGAATTTCTGCGAGAAAATGGTCAACACGTGTACAACAAACAAACTACTAAAACGTTGTTTTGGAGAAGGAAAGTCAATGAAGGAAAACACTGAGTCTTTCAACAAGATACGGCGCCAGCCCACAAGGAAAAATAACTCTGACATTACCAAACAAAGCCTAGAGTATAACGTGAAAGGAAAAGCACGCAGAGGCCACCTAGATATAAACTGGAGGATGGACCTGCAGGACCAACAAGACATGAAGCGGCTTAAGAACACTATCTAAGAATAAGAGGAACTTGAATGGATTTGTTAAAACGATATATGACTCAGAAGTGTACGAGTGAATTTGCCGACTGAAAAAATGAAAATGGAACAAATTTCGATAAACTGACGATCTAACCTCTAATCAAATATCTGTAATAAGTATATCATATACTCCTCGATGAGTGAAAAGTTATTACTAGTATAACTTCTTAATAAATATGTTATGTATAAATGAAATTAATGTTAGATGTGTTGCCTATATCCAAAATGTTATTAGAGACTTATTTTTATAGTTTTGTACAATATATTTGTAATAATTTCGAAACTAATACACCCGTAACAATAGTAATAATAAACCAAAAATCATTCATTCCACTATTTAAATAATGCAGATATGAAAAATGAACAAATTGAAGCTAATTGTAATTATTTAAAGTTGAGTAGCTGGACAAAGTTTAACCTGGTATCCTAACCACTGTTTTCAACTACCGATAAATCCAATTAATGATAGTAATAGTTTAAATGATTATCTAGAAGTACTTACTTTGCGTAATTATCTCTTCTACTTCAAGGTCACAACCTTTCCAGTTCCATAGACACCTAAATGCATCAAATATCCCTAAATTTTTCAGTCTACATTTTTCATGCCTAAGAAAAATATATTTAATTAATAATTCTAATATAAGCAATGCCTTATTAAAGTACCCAATAATTTAATATTCAAGTTACAGCCGTAATGAAAGGTTTCTTGCGTATATTTGACTTGTAATTTAAATCAAAAATGAAACATATTAGATCAAAATCCCGGGAGTGGCAGTTACATATTAAAATTATGCACAAAATTTCCAATTGTAAATCAAATTAGAGATGTAGTAGGAAAAATAGTTTTTCCACACCCTGATGTTTAGGGATTTATCACAAATCATGGCGAAATTATCCACATTTTTATTTCTTTATTTTAAAACATAATCACACAAATAATATGCACTGCCACGAAAGTATTTGCACACTTGGCCTAGAGACTGCCTCAATGTAAACACAGGCACTATGAGGATCAGTGTGGCCTATTATACTTAATAATTCTGTCAATCCTTTCAGTTTACAGTCAAATTTCATTTTACCAAGTGATTATTTTAGTTTGTGTATTGGAAATAAGCAAAAAGAGATTCCCCTGGGAATGAGGGGGGAAATAGTGGCACCGTACCGCAAAGAGTTATAGAGAAACTGGAAGACAACTTACTTTATTATTTTCTGCAGTACCGTATACTGTAAAAATAATTACGGTAACAACTGAAAACAAACCCCGATCAGTACGTCCTCCAGTCCTCAATCTAAAAGAGTGACGGAAAATTGTCGAAAACACTCACAAAACCTACACAAAGCACCAATTTGCTAATGGTTTTGAAACATACTCGGGGAAGAGATCTATGACAAAAGTGTTCGAGGAAACCGACCTATAAAGAACCCCTTCCTCAATAAAAATAATAGACGAAAAAGACAGAGTTCACACAAAAATATAAACACAAATCTCTACATATTTGGAAGAAAATAATTTTTTCCGACGAGGACAAATTTTTAAGCCAGTCATATTTTAACTTTATGGTGAAGAAAGAATACTTGGTTTAATAGAGAGAACATATTAAATACAGTTAAGCGCGGTGGCGGTAATGGTATGGTTTGGGGCTGTATGTCTTACTATGGACTAGGAAATTGTTAAGTTATAAACGGTAACATGACAGGCCGGTCTTATGTGGAAATGTTGCGAGGTAACCTGAGAGATAGTGTTGTAAAATTAGGGGTGGAAGTTAAACAGACAGCTAACATAAACAAGGAGTAGCCTCTCTATAAAGAACCGAGGAAGATGCTACAGGCAAACTTTTAAAACCTGATGTTGCTTTTAACCTTGAGGAAATGATATAAATTATACGTTAATACCAAAAAAAACCATTGAGAATATCTATCTCTATTAACAAAATTTCGAACTCAAATTATGGAATAACAAAAAATAAATGGTCAAGAACGTATTGCAGGACAATGAACCTTGCACAAAATCAACTATATAGCCTTTAAAATATCGCTCATACGCATTATTTTCTCGATTTATTAATTTTGTTATTAGTAGGAAGAGCGTTATTAGTAAGATTGAAACGTTGGAAATTTGTAATGGTAGTAATTTAGGATGTAGTCATGATTTAAACATTTTTTTTTCTCAAATATTACAATGACTCTTTTTCTTTGATGAATTAAAATATTAGAGTTCTCTCAATTTGTTCTCACATATATTTCTCAGTACTTCCTCGTAAAGACATATTGGATTTTAAATTCAGTGCGAAAATTTAATTTTTTACTAAACTGTTGTGTTAAGTACTAAGATTTTATCAGAAACATCAAGGAAAAATGGTATAGTAACACAGTTTTCTACTCGTAAAATTAACAATTTTTATATAAATCCCTTTGTAATCTGGACTCTTGCATGCAGAACTGTAGTTGTGCCATAGCAAATATTTATATATAAATTTTGGGCCCTTTTTGAATTTCCCTCAAATTAAAAAAAAATATATTTCAGACAAAATGCAAATTACATAATCTAGAAGTTTAACAAAATATAAGAAATGATCTACAGATAAATATCTTCTTAGCACTAGAAAAATTAACTAAAAGGACAATGAAGATATACAGGTTATAAGGGAAAGTGCTTTTATAAATTTAATCAACGATTCTTCAAGTAAGGAAAAAGTTCCTTAGAAAAGTCCCTATAAGGGTTCCCGAGAACAAAATTGCAGTTACTTACGAATCACTAATCGAAAAGCTATTACGAGAATTAGCAATTTAAGCAAATATTTGGAAAAGCCCATTTAGCAAATATTAATTTATTATTTAACGAATCAAGATTATTAAACCTTTTTTTTTGAAATTATTAATAATACCTAAGATTACCCCTGAAGAATGTGGTAACTTAATATAGCAACCACAAAGATTGTTACTTGAAAATTGCGACAAAAATTATTTCAATACATGCATTTAAGTTCGATTTATAGTCCAAAAATATATTTTGACCACGAATATCAGGATTATGGACGGAGAACCTCTCTCCAAAATTCCGAAGGTGTGAAGCATATTTATAGGCAACGATACCCCAAAAAGCCGCTTCCAAATCGGCAAACATTTGTCAAATTTACTCAAAGACTTTTCAACAAGGGTAGTAGGGTTCCAGAATTTCAAGAATGTGGGCGGCAACAATTCTAGAAGCACTCTTGCGGGACAAGTTGGAGTTTTCCATTGCTAAAAGAATTGTACAAAGGATACAAACCCTCATCCAGTTGATTTTTCACATAGGCAGAAATATTGTGAATGGTTTATAGACTTAAACTAAAGGAAGCCAATTTTTCTGTTTAATATTTTTATCATCGAAGAAAGCTCCTTTCTCGAGGACCATTCCTGGATGAGGGACATTTTGAAAAGTTAAATCAATAAAACAATTAACGAAGTATTTCTCAATGTGACGTGAATCGCTCAAAAAGTGATATGATTGGAAAATTTCAACATTAACAATGAACGAGAATAACGTGCAAGTGTTCCTTTGTTTTTTTTTTGTAAGAAAACAAACCAAACTTATGCGTAAAGATATGAACTAAATGACTATAAAAATATTACTTTCTTCTCAAATAATGCCTTTAGAGGTCAATGTAAAAAATTGAACTCTGGTAGATAGAAATAAACATTGACGTTAAAAAAATGATTGCAATTTAGATATAATGAAACTTTTAGATAAAAAAAAAACTATAATCGTTGATTCAATTTACGTACTTTTCCCTTATACCCTTTATAAAAATATATAAATTATTTTATCTTCTTAACAGGAGAAAAATGGGACTAAAAAGGCATTGTAGGTTCATTAACATCGAAACTTCATTTATAGAGAATCAATATTTAAAAAAAATTGTTATTCAATTTAATAAAAAAAAAAGATTCCTTACAAAATATTGCATTAAATTGGCAATGTTATGACCATGTAAGATTCGCCTAACAAAACCAATGTTTCCAAAGCTAAAAAGGTTACCAAAGGTATCAAAAATAAAACAAGAATCCTCCAAAATAGTCCTGTCACAAAAACCAAATCATTGATTACAACAAAATATTGGATTCGATCCTCTTCAGAGTATGAAATTAAGAAACAACACTAGACATTGCATTTTAGACTGCATGTAGAGGGGAAGGGTACTTTTTAGATTCCCACAAAAAATCTCAATAAATTTATAAATTACATACATAAGTTTAACGAAACCTTGAACTTATTTGAATAAAATTCATAAAAATACTGAATGTAATCATTAGACTATACATAAAGGTAAATATTCAGAAAATGTTATCCATGTAAAACTTAAAATATCCCCAAATACTTTAAAAATATACAAAAGAAAAATATTGAACTTACAAAATAAAACAGGATGAATTCTAGGTACAGGTCATACCGGATTTGTTAGAAAAACACAAACTGCAGGTAAAAAAAATGGAATTTATTTTTCAATCATATTTCTTTTTAAGATTCTTATTCCCTTTTTAATATTCTTCGGCTCCTTCACCTTCGCCCTCTCCGGAGTCCATGCCTACTTCTTCATAATCCTTCTCCAAAGCAGCAAGATCTTCACGAGCTTCAGAGAACTCGCCTTCTTCCATACCCTCTCCTACATACCAATGAACGAAAGCTCGCTTGGCGTACATAAGATCGAATTTATGGTCCAATCTGGCCCAGGCTTCAGCGATGGCAGTAGTGTTGGACAACATGCATACAGCCCTCTGTACTTTAGCTAAATCTCCGCCTGGGACGACTGTTGGTGGTTGATAGTTGATACCAACCTTGAAACCAGTTGGACACCAGTCAACAAACTGGATAGTACGTTTGGTTTTGATGGTGGCAATAGCTGCATTGACGTCTTTTGGAACAACGTCTCCTCTGTACAACATACAGCAAGCCATGTATTTTCCGTGTCTGGGGTCGCATTTTACCATCTGGTTGGCAGGCTCAAAACAGGCATTAGTGATTTCAGCAACAGAAAGTTGTTCATGATAGGCTTTTTCAGCAGAAATAACAGGAGCATAAGTGACCAGAGGAAAATGAATACGAGGGTATGGGACCAAATTGGTTTGGAATTCAGTCAGATCGACGTTGAGGGCACCATCGAATCTCAAAGAGGCAGTGATCGAAGATACGATCTGACCAATCAGTCTATTCAGATTTGTGTATGTTGGGCGTTCAATGTCCAGGTTACGTCTGCAGATGTCGTAGATGGCTTCGTTGTCGACCATGAAAGCACAGTCAGAATGTTCCAAAGTGGTGTGGGTAGTGAGAATGGAGTTGTAAGGTTCAACTACAGCAGTGGATACCTGTGGTGCTGGGTAGATGGCGAATTCAAGTTTGGACTTCTTTCCGTAGTCAACAGATAACCTTTCCATCAAGAGAGAGGTAAATCCTGATCCAGTACCTCCACCAAAAGAGTGGAAGATCAAGAAACCCTGGAGACCGGTACACTGGTCAGCCAACTTCCTGATCCTGTCCAAAACCAAATCGACGATTTCTTTGCCGATTGTGTAGTGACCTCTGGCATAGTTGTTGGCAGCATCCTCTTTGCCGGTGATGAGTTGTTCGGGGTGGAACAACTGTCTGTATGTGCCGGTCCTCACTTCATCCACGACAGTGGGTTCCAAGTCTACAAACACGGCTCTGGGAACGTGCTTGCCAGCTCCAGTTTCACTGAAGAAAGTGTTGAAACTGTCGTCTCCACCTCCGACGGTTTTGTCAGAGGGCATTTGACCATCAGGTTGAATGCCATGTTCCAGACAGTAGAGTTCCCAGCAGGCATTACCAATCTGGACACCGGCTTGACCAACATGAACTGAGATACATTCACGCTGAAATAATTAAAAAAGAAATAGTCAGACTTCAGAAATAATCTAAGAATGTTTGCTGAACTAGTCTTAATAGTAAAAATTCCACGAAACTTTTTTTAAGACGTTAAGAACATCTGAAAATTATTTAACACAAAAAAACAAACAAATAGGCGTATTAAATACATAAAGTAAAAAATAAATGCCTTTATTTAAACTCAAATTGCTTTTCTGTTAATTATAGTAGGTCTAAAGCTAAAAATATTTACCACACCATCAAAAGTTCGACCTTTAAATGATATCAATGTAAGTTGTAGAACATTATCGTGAATTAAGTCATGTTATAAATTCGATTATATGGATATTCAAAACTGAATTTTAGATAAGATTCAAAATTCTGATTAATATTATGACTAATCAGTATTAATACCTAAATTTAAAACAGGTGTTAAAATGAAGCCTGAATGATCGGAAATTATAATAGATAACAGATAAAATTGTTACAAAAATATCTCCAATAACGGTAAATTTATCTTATCTAAATACCGGTAATAAACAAAATGGCGTCCTTAACCGGCCCGCGCCACGTGTATTATTCAATTTCTTATTCCTTTCCGGTACAATTATCAAAAAACAAATATCTCAGTATTCAAATATAACAAAAAAGAACAATTTACTCACCATTTTGCTAATTTATCTTCGAATTTCACCACAAAGTAAATGTAAAATAAGTGCAGACGCTCAGAGAAGCTAGTGATGCAGCTTTCCAAACGAACTTCGTACGAAATTGACGCGGCAACGATATTTATAGGTCTGGTGACGTCAGCGAACCAACGCCTCAATTCTCTCCTGTGATTGGTTGGTGATGCATCATGTGGGTAACGGAAACCCGCGCTTGATCAATTCTCCTTCCTCCATATCTCATTTAAATATTCTTTTGGATCGATATTTTTATATGCAGATGGTTTTATCTATATTATTTTGATTGTTTAAATTTATTATTTCATTCAGTTTAATTTGAAGCACGACATACATTATTTAAAATATTTAACAAACGTTAAATTTAAGGCTAGAACGTGATATTTAAAATCTTTACCAGTACCATTTAACCTAATTATAACTAATTATAAGTATTTTTTCATGTTTTTTTTTTATAAAAAGGTCTTGGATCTTTAACATTATATATTATGAATATTTAATATAATAGTTCTTTGAGGAAACGCCCCAATCGATATTTTTACCTATTTATAACTTAAAAACGACTGCCTAAAGACATGCAATGCCCTCAAGGCACAGGGTGTTTAAATTTGGCTTTATATTTATAGAACACTTTCAAGACGTACAAATACTAATTTAAAACATCTGTAGAATTTTTCCACTTTAAAATAGAGTTTTCGTCCCTTTGAAAAACATCTTGCCTGAATAGTCTTAAAAATTTTGGGTTAACCTGGCTTGGATAAGTATGAAAACGCCATAATTTGATGTTTATTTTTATTGAGTGGGTTTCAAGATCCGACACAATTAAAGAATAGTGCCTGAACAACGACGAGAATACGATATTCTTTCACGATAACTTTCTTCGAAAGTATTATCATATTTCATTCAGATGATATGTAGGTGACCTTGAAATGCTTTACCGTTAAAGCAAGATGTTTTAACCTGTTTATTTTATAGTTTTTTTATCGCATTTTAACAACTTTAAATCATTTTTTTAATATCGATATAGCCTAAACGAGAAAATCTTTAACCCAATTCTTGTTTACCAGAATTGGCAAAATGACTCGATGAAACGACTTCACTGCGGCTTGGAAGTGGTTTTGCCTTAAATGGATGTGATATCACGACTTTTTACCGATGTTTGTATTCGGTAATAGATGTATATGCGTCGATGACTCACTATGTTATACCCACATATTTTAAAATCATGCCTTATCGAACATAATAAACATCTAGGATAATTGCCTAGGATCTAGGCAATTATCTTTGGTCAGCATTTACAACCATTATAGAAAAACAGTGTGCTAATATTTAAGCTAACAACTAATTAAAATCCATGCTACTTCAATCTTTGAAAAACAAAATCAGTATTGTTTTCATTACAGGGTAATGAATGTTTATCTACTTAAAATATTTAATAAAAAAAGCTATATTGAATTAAATTGGATGTGTATAGCTTTTTCCACGGATTTACTACTCAAATCAGACAGTACTGAGTATTGATTATAAGGTAAAATGTAAAAATATTTAAGGGATGTGCAGGGTAGGGTTTATTTTAGGAGCATAAAATAGATCGATCTTTATTCGTTCTGAAGTTAGAGGCCTATGGAATTATAAACAGTAAATAATCAGACTTAAATTCATAAACCAATTAAAAACTAATCACGAATATTTATTTTGAAAAGTATATATATATATATATATATATATATATATATATATATATATATATATATATATATATATATATATATATATATATATATATATATATATATATATATATATATATATATATATATATATATATATATATATATATATATATACACGACTTATCTCCGTCTTGTAGTCAATTCCCGACTAAACAAACATACCATAGTAGAATATCAAATAGAATGATCAAAATATACCAACATAGAATATTGGGTGTATCATTTCAGGCATTAGCATCAGTACTGTGCTGTGGGAGGTAATACAAACTTGTTTGAATACAAAAAAACTGAAATGACCTTATTCGACCTTCGCTTTCTACCTTCCATACTCTGTAATCCGGCATTCCACACTTTGTTTGCAGCTGCCTTTGGGGTGGTAAAAACAATCTCTCAAAGCAAAAAAAACGACTACCCGAGCATTCCGTTGTTCGTCTTCCACATTTTGTACCTGAAGTATATCTTTATCAGTCTTCTTAAACCTAAAAAATCTTCTAAACTCCTATTTAACCTAAGGCCAATTTTTTTCTCATTCCGATTATAAAGCTCACTAGGTAGATTAAAATGTATTTTCCTAGATAAATTCCTAAAATACTTCTCGTATTTTGGGCATGACAAATCAAATTGGATGAGAATGAATGCATTATAGCAAAACAAATTTGAAACTAAAATAATAAAATTCAAATATCAAATAATAAAATTCAACAAATATTTCCTGTAATAAACCATAGATGATAGATAGAAATTTTATTATTTTATAGTCTTGACCTGATAAACGTTCCACAAAAATTATAAATATACGGAATATACTGAATGATAAGTATTTCAAGGTTTTAAGTGGTGAATTATCTCTTGATGATGCAAACATAAGTAGACTACTGAATCTCACGCATTTGAATTACAACTTGAATGTTGCGATTATTGAGTGGGTCGGGATTTTCAAATACTTTGGAATTATTTTCGACATTAAAATGTCATTTTCATTTCAGATTAACCACGTTCGAAACGAAGCAATGATAATTTTAGGATTCATCTTTCGGAACTCTGCAAATTTCGTGAATATAAATATATTTAAAATTCTGTATCGTAGTTATGTGAGATCAAAATCAGAGTATGGTGCTGCAGTATGGAACCCTTTGTATAATATATACAAATTACAACTGGAAGGTGGAAGGAAGATATCCGACCAGATATATAGATCACAATATTCTTTTGGTGAAATTTTAAATATCATCGTTAGTTAATCGCCGAAAATATCTACTGCTTCAGTTCAGCTGTAAAATGTGTAGTTTCCTCATTGACTGTCCCGAGCTGCTGTCTGTGGTTACCCTATGCTAGAACTAACTTTATGGTCAAAACACTACTGTTTCAGGCCATGAACTCTTCAGGGATCTTTCCTGCGATGTTGGCATTAGCTGCAGATCTGTTCACCACGATTTGTCACCTTGGAGTTGTTGCATTAGTCGGAATAAATTGTATGGATCGGTGTGGTAGTTTTGCTTAAGTCTGTTCTTATATAAGCATTGTTTTTGTCATAATTTTTTTCTCTTTGTTCTTTTCTATAAGTTGTCTCATAAATGGATTTGCTCTGTCACACAATAAAGATTATTATTATTTTCCTTTTCATCTTTTTTTTTCCCAGCTAAGCTTCTTTTTATCCAAAAACATAATGTCTGGCCTATTACAGTGCACGGTTTTATCGGTTATTATAGTTCGGTCGTAATATAACCTGGAAATCGCCTCTGGAATGTATTTATAATAGTGAACTTGCTCTGTTATAAGTCTATTACGACTTGCAAGCTCAATGTATACGTTTTTACAACTTGCAAGGTGGCCTATACTGGTCACTTGATTACGACGGTGAAGGTAATCCGTCTGGGAGAGTTTACTACATGCACCTACTATATGTTGGATGGTTTCGGACTTTTCGTGGCATTTCTTTCATTTGCCATTTAATACTCGTGCATCTTTAACGATATATTTTTGGTAGTTCTTAATGTGCACAACTTGATTCTGAATTGCACTTATAAAGCCCTCAGTTTCCGATAAGAGACCTCCTTATGTCAACCAGGTGTTTGACGCACTCTTGTCGATTCCATGATGGTCAAGATCGTGTGGTGTCTACAGTGCAGAGACATATTTTTCCACTCTTGAATAATTGTTGCAGTTATTTGAAAGCTCTCATTTTTTCGATCCTGTTTTATAAGATTCAGAGGCGTATAATTATCATCAGCGAAACATACGCTGGTATATAGCGGGCATTCGATCTTTCTTTGATGGAAATGCTCTGAAGCTGGATATTTGTTTCTCTTGTAGATTACATATATTTATTATTCCTCTTCGTCCTTCAATTCGTGGTAATATAAGCCGTTTTTTTACTGCCGTGTGGGTGGTGTTTCCTATATTTTATTAATGTAGTTCTAATTATTCGTTATTTTCGTAGCCTTTCGATATCTGTGTTTGACCACAAATATATAATATTGATATAATTCCATATTAATATGTTAAGGTTGGTATAGCAAAAGTGTTTTTACTATATTCCTTGTTCCTTCCTATTTTTACTATTCTACTGCTGTCTGGATCAGACCTGCATATGCTTTCAAGTCTCGAAGTAAATTTTTTAGTTAGAGTTTCCTTAATGAGTGTATGTTCAACTTTTTTGAAATGTTGTATTCCAAGGTATTTATACACGTCGCACTCTTGCATTGGCTCTATATATTCTTGTTCTTGAGTGACATTATTGTTATTATTAGTATTATTATTAGCAAAATGCACGCAGAGAAGTTTAAAAAAGTGATTTGGTGTTTACTGGTAAACCTGTTCCAATTTAATAAATTAATAAAGTCAAGACATTTAAGAGTCATATTTCGTAAAAATAATGTATTCCTAATTGTCAATCGTTGATTACAATGCACTGTGTGAGTGCATTGACATGTTTATAATTTATTGACTTGGAAAGTCTCTCAGAGTCATTCTAGTCTTAAGGTTTACTGTTATTTTTGATTATTATATTTCGTTTGCAATATTTGCTCATGGCATGCAGTCATTGTCAAAGCACTTCGCAACCGACCCAAGTACCCATGAGTTTCTAAATTACATCTAACATTATAGTTCAACACAAAAATCATTATTCAAGATGATAATGAACTAAAAACGAGAAATTAGAAAATTTAAGGGTTATAATGAGAGCACATTAGATATGCTTCTATTACGTAGCTGGCGCAGTACTGATTGTGATTAGTGACGAAAATTTACAGACAACTTCACTTTCAACATAACAGTAAAGAAGCACAATATGAGAATATAATCTGCGAAAAAAAATATGTTCGTCAGTCAGAAAACAAAGTTATTAGCAAGTAATTAATGTCCTTTAGTTACTTAGGAACAGAACTTACTAGCGAACGAAATTAAAAAAAAACAATGACCAATAACAAACAAATCCATAATCAGATATACATATATGCCTACAGAGAGTAAAATGAGAATATAAAAAAAACGACTTGACCAATAGTAACACACGCCGCTATAATCTCCAAATAGTAGAGATATTCAACTCAAAGAGATTTACCACTACACATGAAATTACTTTTTTTTAATTCTCGACGCACGGTTCGCTAACCATATTAGCATTATTAGATGGTTCAAATTGTTTCGATTCAATCAGATTGAATCATCTGATGATGCCAGCATGTGGTTAGCGAAAAGTGATTTGGTGTTTAGTGTTAAAGCTCTTCGAGTGTAGTGTTTCACACCCAAGGTTCCAATAGGAGAATTGAGCAGAAATACTAGTCAAATGAAGATGAAAAAGAAAGAATTCACGTATTTTCAGTAGGTCTCACATTATACTTTTCTTGTTGAGAGGTTGGCATCTCCTGTAATCCGGCAAGTCTGAGGTTAAAATGCAGCGTCGCTTGTTGCAGTTAGCACTTGGATGGGTGAGCCTTCAAGGAGAGACAAGGCTTGTGTATTGCATTTCAACAGGCAACAGAGTAAAATTCGACAAAAAATTTCCTGATATGCCAGTTCGAGGTTGACTAAAATTAGTCAACCTGGGTTCGTGGTTAGTGATTGACTAAAATTAGTCAACGTGGGTTCAGAGAGCCCACATTAAGCTGTAGGTCCAGTTGTGGATGCGTCTCTAATCTAAAATCTTGACAATACATTTTTTGATGATACAATAAAACACTTTCTTTTAGTACAAATCACTGTATTTTACCCTTATAAAATTGTATACAAAGAAAATTAAAAACAAAAAAAGCCAAAAATCAACAGCTAAAATGTGCATCTAAAATATTAATCTCAGTAACAGGCAATAAAATATCAATGTTTTCGTTCCTAGCTTTAACAACAAAAAAAATCGAATAAATGCGTAATTTTTTCGTACAATAAAATAATTAAAAGTACCGCCTCAATAACAAAATATTTTCTCTTCTTAAAATAGAAATATTGCTTATAAAAAAATACGAATCATTCGATTTTAACATTGTTTACGTCTAAGATCACATGTACTTCTTTTTCTAGATGCAGTGCGGCGTTCTCCTCGAAATTTAAGGGTATCCTCATCACAAAACTCTTTGGCAAACATGTTTCACTAGTACATGTCACCAAATCAAAGACAATATCAATGAATTCATCAATTTCATCTTTCTTTGGGGGTAAACTTAATACTAGATCGATTGCTTTTAAATCAGTTCCATTTTTAGGCACAGAGGAATAAGTGGGAGTTGGCAAGATCACCATCCATTTTTGGGGTGCGTCTTCAGTCAGTTTCAGGCCATCAATAAATTGCAGATTCACTTTTAATACAAGCTTACCTCCTTTATTGTTTAATGTTATATGTCTCCCCAAAGGTACAATATTTTTTCCTACAATTGATTGCTTGGGGCTCTTTTCAACAATGCTGTACTTCAAATCTAGTTTCTCTGCTTTAACTATCGAACTATTCCTTCCTAATGTAATCACTTTAATCTGGTGATTGTTAGTATCAGCTAAGAATATTTTCTTTCCATCAGGACTGAGACAGAGACCAGCTGGTTCTTTGAAAAGTGTATTGTTACTACCATCGGAATTGTCCAAATTAACACTGAATTGAAGGGTGGAAATTTTATTTTCTAATACGTCAACTTTCTTTAGCTTGTGATTGTAAGTGTCTGCTATATAGAGGGTTTTTTCGTCGGGACTTATGGCAACACCCAGAGAATGTTGCAGTTTAGCGTCAAACAGGGATCCATCCTTGTCACCAAAGGCAAAAAGATTCTGAAATTCAAAGATTAATGAAGAAATTATTATTATCTCGGTTTATTTTATAAAATTCAGAATTTATCTTTTGGACAATTTTGGTAGTTTTGATCGAAATGTTTTAAAAGAGTCCACAGGGTATGCTAAAACGACCGACACACATCACAGTCTCATCTCACCGTCTCTCTCTTCGACATGTACTTGAACGTACCGAATAACCTACGGCTTCTATATGCACCGCGACATACTCAACTACAGAAAGCTATAATCTATAATAGATACAATATATAGACAAAACACTAAGCTAAAAAGTTAAGACGTGATAATATTTCCCGATGCTACATGCAACATATATCTTCTAAAGCCAAATATATACTTTCCGGAAAGGCATGAAAAAGGAGATAAACCTAAAAACCAAATTTGAAAGTGCAGAACTCTATAAAAACTGATTGATAAGAAACTAATAAAGATAGGCTTCAATAACACAATAATATATGAAAATATGCATCCAGCTAAAAATAAAATTAGAGTATATGAAGAAAAAAAACAAAAAGTGTATTGGTGGAATAAAGGAAATGAATGATACTTTATGAATGAATGGAAGAATGAATGAATGATGCTTTATTGTGTAACAGAAAACTGTCCAATTATAAGACAATTCAAAACACAAACAGATATAACAAAAATAATTTGAACTTAACCTAACAATTGTACAAATATATTTATATAAAAATAAAAAAATAATTCTAGGATCATTACGAAAATTATTACCTAAGGAACAGTATGAGCTTTCAGCATCCTCTCAAAAGCTGATTTATACTGAGTAAGCGGGAACTGAGAAATATCTATCAAGGACACAGAAACGTTCCCGCATATCCACATATCTGTTATGGTCTCAGAATGCACGAAAGAGCGATGTGTTAGAGACCAAGCTGCTGCTAGGGGTAGGTATGGAGAAAGTATTTCGAATTAGGCTGTTAATTCAAGGGACATAAAACCGAATCTCAGTGAGGAGTTGATCACAATCAATCAAGCCACTGCAGAGCATTAGCGGGAACGCTCTACTATCCTCCAGGGACTGATAGGAGAATCTTTCCAATAACAGTGTGGCTGTAACCATCCAGCACCATCCAGCTTAAAAGACAGAAACTTTATAAAACACCGATGAACCTGCTCAAGACGAGAAATCTGTGTAGTATATATTGGCGATCAAACAGGGGAAGCATATATAAGTCTAGATTGTACCAAGGCATTATACAGAGTTAAAAAACAACTGATATTATCAAAAGCTTTTGCTGATCTAATTAGGAGGCCAAGTTGGCGCAGTTGCTGACTGCATAATTTGATGAATGTGATGGTTGAATGACAGTTTTCTATCGATATACACTCCCAGGCCCTTTACAACTACACAATCTTCCAAAGCGCAACCATTTAGGGAATATATATAGTAAATTACATTATGCTTGAGAGAAAAGGTAATTTTTTTGCATTTGGCAATATTCGGTGAAAGCCTATTACAAGCACACCAATCAGCAGATGGTGCGGTGCAGAGTCAGGTCACTCTGTAATAGAGAGCAGTCATGTGACGATTGAACTGGTATAAAGAGTTTAAGGTCATCCGCAAATAAAAGAGTGTTGCACGTTAGCGTAGAGGTAATATCGTTGACGAAGTTGCAATGAAAATATGAGAACTATGACCACTAAACTCAACATATTGTGTCATTTTTGCAAGGTAAGATTTAAGAACGAAATTGTACTGCCATCAAAGCCTAATCTACTCATCTTTTGGAGTATAAGTTCTTGATCAAGTTTATCAAATGCTTTCAAAAAATCAGTGTATATTGTATCAACCTGACATTTACTTTCTATTAATTTGCATATAAATTGAAGGAAGCATGTTAGGTTGGTTATTGTGGGCCTGCCTTAATAGAACCCATGTTGCTCAGGTATGATCGAATGGATCACAGGAGTGATCTTGGAGGATTTCCATGTGCTTGTTTTCTTTGATAGATTGTACAGATAAAGCAATGGATCGCTCAAAATGATAAAGCAGTCCTTAACAAGAAAAGCTGGGATTTAGTCAGAATGGACAGGAAATGGAAATGAACTAGAAGGGAAGTGAAAAACACATTAGATATACCTAACAAACAAAACAGACACCAATAAAAACATGAATCTCATGTAAGATAGCACCTTGGCCGAAGCAATTGGAGAACGGAACAGACAGCGAAGAAAAGCTGTAGCAACGTTAAACAGTATTTTGTGGGACCAGCTGATATCAAAAAGTAATAAATACTGAACATACAACACCACTATGGAAAGAATAATTATTTATTGCAGCAAAGAATAGCAACTGAAATCAACGAGTGAGAAGACCCTTGACACAACAGAAATGGACTTTTGAATACAAAGATCCAGAAGAAAAAAGAACCATCTGCAAAAGAATTAGAGAAATAATGAGAGTCACTCATACTAAAATTGATGACATAAGGACAAACCAGTTAAGATGCTATGTATGGGCATTTAAGAAAATACTGGAAGACAGAATATTGAGATAAGTTGTAACAGAGATCATAAATCTTCAGTGAGGATGGTTTTAAGTTAGACTAATGCACTAGAAGATCTAAACTTATTCAAAAGAACACGAAAGTTAATATATATAAAACACTCATTTGGCTAGTAGTCCCATATGTTTGCGAGACCCTCACAAAGAAAAAAAGAGGTGCTTGAAGTAGTTGAAAGAAGAGCACTCAGAAGAATTTTTGGTACTGTGACAATGGAATTTGGAGGATCAGGTATAACTTTGAACTGGAGTAATTGTACAAAGATTTGGATATCATAGACTATGTCAGGGTCCAGCGACTTAGATGGTCGGGACACGTGGCGAGACTGCCACAAAATCGAGTACCAAGGAAAATCATGGAGGGACGAATAGGGGGTGACAGAGAAAAGAGATAGACCAAAGACAAAATTCCAGGACAAGGAATGAAGAGATACTGAAGAACTACTGCACATTCAAAATTGGCAAGGGGCTGCTGCTGAGGCGAGGGTTCAAGGACAGAAGGTTCACTACAAAGAAATAATCAAACAGCAATTTGTAGATTTTATAGACCAGTTTTTAAAATGTTACTTACAAAGAAAGTAAACATGAAATAACTTAACAATTCAGATGAAAAATATAAAAATAAACTTACAAATAGTAGATATATTTTTAACATCATATTTATTAGATCATAATATGGCTAAGCAACAGTTGTGAAAAATGAATTAAAATTGTCTTTTAAAAAAGTCTTTGAAAATGTGTTAATGAAAAACTTACATTAGGATTTCTATCTCCCCCCACTACTGGAGTGACTTTTCCATCAATAAGCGACAACCGTCGAATACTCGAACTTTCACTGTCAGCAATGTACACCTCTTTTCTATTTTCACATAGAGCTAAACCTGAAGGTTGCGCGAAAGCTGCCGCATGGGGATAATTGTTATTTCTATTTTCCTCCTTCCCTGAGCCAGCAATATTAACACAAGTGCCTAAAAATCTCATCAAAAATTAACTATTTCTATGCACCAAATAACACAATAATATTTTACCTTTGCTATATTTCTTGCACTTCCACCAAACTGTATCTTCTAGAAACAGAGCCCATATTTGATGAGTACCAGCCATAGCAATCAGTAAAACATTCCTAATTGGAGGTTTGCCATCTAGATGAAATGTTAAGTCCATATCAGGAGTTCTGTAAACGGAAACATCCCAAGGACTTGAAATAGATTGTTGTGGACCTGGATTACCTCCCAAACGGTCATGACCTTGTTTTCCAGTACCTAAAAATAGTTCCAATGTGAAAAAACAACACATTTGACCATTTTTATGTATTGAAACTTTCAGAGCGCAAAATTCAAGGTTTTTCATAGTAAATCTGATTGATCATCTTAAAATTAAGTGATTGTGGATAAAGGATAAAAACAATTTTTATAGTAACATATTTACTAAGGAAATTCTAAAAAACAACGAGCTAATAGTACCCGGAAATGCAAACACAGATAGCAAAATTTCCATATTTAAGTGATATTGTAGGAAATAGAAAAGATACCATATATGATAAAATGGATTTAGGCTCTGCCAATTAGCTGGATCACTGAATATGTCAATTCTATCAATAAAAGTTGTGTATTCAAAGAACTTTAAAGTAACATGGAGACACCCATCTGAGCTCATTGAGAATCAAATTGACCATATTCTAGCTACAGGAGAATTACAAGGGAAAACAATAGATAGAAGAAGAAGAAGACACATTCAGAGTGGCAAGCAGAGACACAGGCCATTATCTAGTAATTGCAAAATATCGGAGTTGGAAACTAGGCAGAAACTATACTCCAAAAAATTTAAACAATGACAAACATAGTTGGTCTTCAAAATGAGGAAAAAAGAAAAATATATGCGGGAAAAAGTACAGAAATCATTGAGAACAAGGAAACCAACAATGCAGACGTAGAAAATGGGTGGAAAGAAATAAAAAATATTATCCGGGAAGCAGCAAAACAGATATTGGAAACAAGTGCAGAGAACACAAAGAAAGTGGTATGACCAAAACAGAAATTAAAAAACAAAAAGCGCAATTAGAATTAAATGGATAAACACAAAGAAAGAATAAGAAACTAATATGAAGCAAGATGAAATAAAGCAAACGCATTATATAAAAAGAAAAATAACATTAATAAGACCAATCATTACATATGCACTGGAGTTAATCAACACAAATGTAAAAAACCTAAAAATACTGGAAAGGAAAATACTACGAAAATTACTTGAATCAAACATAACAGGTCATAGAGAAAGGTCACTTAAAAGAAATGAAGAAATACAGGAAGAATTAGGAGAGAATATTGCCAGATACATAAATGCAAGAAGGCTAGAATGCAGTGGCGGTTTATGAGGGCTGCTGTTGGGGCGCCGCCCCTCCAGCATTTATCACAGTAAACAATTTTTCAGAGCAAAACACCGTATTTTATCTCCGTTCAGTATCTTTCCTTTAACTCATTTTAAGATATTATTAAAAATTAAAATCTTCAAATGTAGAAGAACGTCTGTCGACCCATCACACCAAATAATGCTAATAAAAATTCTATCCACTCGCCACAATTTTTACATCGTTGGTTAGACGTTGTTGGACGTTGGTTAGACGGTCGTCCCACGCCTGTGTTGAATTTGAGTCAAGTTCAAAAAGAATTGCCAAGAAATTGGGCAAGTTTTACGCGAAAATTTGACAGTAAACTACATGTGAAAGTTTTCCGACGATAGAAAAAAAAGATTTAAAGACCGAATTGGAAATTTTTTATTCAAGGCCCGATCTTTGTCAAAATGAAGACATTAAAAGTTGTTTAAGGACACAAAATTATATTTTGAATATGGGACTGGATGCAGCTTTTAAAGAAATCACTAAGGCATTGAGAATACTAGTGACTATACCGATGACCACAGCCAAAGCCAAAAGGTGCTTTTCAACACTGAACTTGATTAAAACATATTTAAGAGATTCAGTGGGGGAAAACAAACTAAATGCTTTAGGTAGGTTAAATATTGAGAGTGCTATGGTCGAACTAATTCCATACTTTAGGGAAAAAGTTATTGAAACATTTATTTTAAACAAAAACATGTGAATAGAATTTCACTTTAAAAACTAGGAAACAGCGAGGTGCTATTCACTGACAAAAATGTGTACAATAACCCTTTTTTGCCATAAAACTTTAATACTTTTTTTGAATTTCTAGAAGTTATCATAAACTTTTTCGAATTTGCTGTATTGATTTTCAGTTACTGCAACCATAATCCTGAGAGATTGAACAGAACAGATGATGACTTTGCTTCATAAAAATACCTGTTAGTTCTTAAAATCATAAAAATACCTGCCACTGTTTCAACAACTTCTCTTTGTAGATCTATTTTCCTAATAGCATGATTTTCTGTATCAGCTACAAACATAATGTTCTTATCAAAAAATACCAAGCCTTGGGGATTATTAAATTCCGCATTGTCCAAGTTTCCATCTTTGAACCCCAACTTTTTGCCGCCAATAACTTTCAGAATAATTCCTTTATCATTTACAACTAAGATTCTGTTATTTCCTGTATCAGATACAGCCAGTATGTTGGTCCCATCTTCATCGTTATGTGAAGTGATTTTCCCTGGGAATAGAAGAGGACCTTTTAGGTCTGGCAGTAAATGGAAAGCTGACTTGAATGGTAACTTATGATTTGATATAAGTTTTTTCTCCCTAAAGGTATAGGTAATCAATTATGTTGAATAAACAAGATTATATTATCCTACTTATAGAAACTTAAAGCAACTTTAATATAATCCAATAAATCTTCTTTATGCCCTTCACCAGTCAACATAACAATCGGATCACCATTGGGTCCAAGCATTAAAAGAGTTGGCCAACAATGTACATCACAATTTTGCCATATTTCAGAATTATCATCATTGACCACAGGGTGACCAATATTATATCTCTGAACTGCTGATAGAATATTGCTTGAAAGTTTTTCATTTTCAAATTTGGCACTATGTACACCAATCTATAAAACAAATAAGATAAGGTAATTTAACACACATCAAGTGACGTTTACTTACTACAACCAATCCATCTTCTATTGAAAAAGCATTTTCAATTTCTCTTAAATCAGGGATGATATGCATACAATTAATACAACAGTAAGTGAAAAAGTCAAGAACTACCAGTTTCCCTTTTAAGTGTTTTTTAAAAGATAATGGTTCTGAGACATTAAACCATTCAAGTCCTAAAATAAATATTAAATTATGAAAAAACAAATACAGTATACAAACAGGCACCTTCTTTAAAATCAGATATAGGGGCATATTTTACTGTTCTTAAATATTCCTTGATTCCTGCATCCTTGTTACCTGTCTTCTCAATCAAACCCAAAAGTTTCTCATGAGAGTAATATAAGTAGTTATCCTCTGAATTCATTATAAATGTTCTTGGAAGTCCTATTCTACTAAATAAATGTACAACCGACCTACGAATACAATTCATTTGATTATTTTTTATTGTGTATACAATAAAATATTAAATCATCCTTATATCAATGATTCAAGGGTATAAATAGAGAAAGTGGCAAATATCTCCGCTTACCAAATCGTCTCGAAAAATTGTGTCAGAAAAACGAGGTTATGATTATAGATATTATGTTCTGTGATGTATCAGAAATCTCAAAGCTAATTGAATACTAATTACTGGTTGTCTAATTCAGCACGAAATTATTAAATTTAGAAAAAGTAATAATTAACTGTTAGGTTTTATGAACAATTTATACCAAAAACCATTATAATAAAAAGCGAAAAATAGATAGGACCATATAAATAATAAAGAATATTTATAACGATAATGGAAATGTAATAAGAATAAACAATGAAGAACTAAGATAATGTATATAACGAAAATAGGAGCGAAACGGATGTGTTTTGAGCCCTATATTATTTTCAATACTGCTAGACGGAGCCATAAAAGAAGCGAAAAAGAAATAAAACTCTTACAGTTGAGATATTGGAGGAGATAATGGGAAAAGTAGGTAAAATTCTCAATATGATGAAGAACACATTTTTAAACAAGACAGAAATATTAAAGTATATAAATGATATAATGGTGATAGATGGACATTGGTCGAGAAACATATGATATGAATTAATGTAATTGGAATGCGATTTTTACCTAAGATCGAGAATAAAACAAAAGCCAGAATAAGAAATGAATTACACAGACAGAACCTATGAAGTCAATAAATGACAAAATTGAGGGACAAGTTAGAGGGTTTAATATCAGATAACACTCACAAAGACAGTACGAAACAAGAGCAATCGGGAAAATGTATAGAGGAAGGTCGAGAAAAAGGTGGTTTGAGGGCATTGAGGAAGGAACAAAAAGTAAAGAAATAAAGTGGGAAGGTATGAAGCAGATGACGCGGGATAGGAAGGGGTGAAGAAAAAAAATATGGCCGACGACAATCAGTCTAAATAAAAGAAACCTTACACCCGAAGGTAAATAGGCACAGGAATAAATAAAAAAACAAAAATAAAGAATTTAAAAAACAAAGTAAAGTTTCAAAGGCGATTCACATCGCGTCGAACTTCAATTCTAGACAACTGAAGTTAAGCGACGTCGATATTTGGACAGGCCTTAATATAGGCAATCCATAAAATAACCTTTCGACACTTAGCGGTAAAAGGGATATCGGATTAATAAAATATGGGGGGGGGGGGGTCACTTAAAACAACATATTGTAAAAGAATCTTTATTTGTTCTCGAAACCAAATAATTAAAAAAATGTCATTTACAGTACACTGCATTCAAAAATGACGAAGATAAGCGTATAGATTTAAAAAGTACATATAATAATTTCCATAGAGCAGAAAAAAAAACATTTATAAAAGGTAATACTTTTGATGATGATTGTTAAGTATAAAATACATATTTTTCTTATCTTAAAATAGGGAATTTCGAAAATAATAAAAATAAATCTAGTACTGTTTTTATACTTAACAGTTCAATAATAACTTCAGAAGGTATAACACTACATCGTTAAAAATCATCCAATTTTGCTAATTTTTCCTGCCACCTCTTCTCTTCATTGTGGCAGTGCACTGCGGACAGTACCATTTACCTTTTGGAGGTGCTGTAATTCCGACACACGGATAGTGGAACCACTCGGAAGGACACTACATATAACATCATTTAAAAACAAATAGTAACAAACATTTCAAACCTTACGTCTTCATTATCACAAGCAACCATATCACCATAAGAAACTTGGTTGCACAGACAGTATCTTGGTTCGTTTGGATCATATGTCCATTCGCCATCAGTGACCTCGGCACTTGCATTATCTACTTCCATAGATACTTCAGGTACAGCAACTGGTTGTGGTGTTGATATAACTTGTTGGACAGATGAAGAGCTTGCTGACAAATTGCTGCTATACTTTCTATAATCAAAAAAGAAAATATCAACTTTTATATAAACATAATTAGTAAAAAAACATTGTCATACCAATAGGTGTACCTGTAACATAGGTTTTTGATACAAAAGTTTATTTTATTTAAAAGATAATATAGTTATAATCTCTGTTATTATTAACAATCTTAGCCCATCTCTCTGACAAACTTTCTATTCTCTTTTTGTAAAAACAGGGTGACTCTGAAATAAAATATTCTCCAGTGCAGTTTTGATATTGTCGCAGAAGTTTTGAAGTTAGATCTAAAAAGATTGCAATTTGATGGTGTAGCATTAGAATATAGTGCTCACCTATAATTTTTTTTGTAGTACGTCACTGTCATTAAATATTATTATTGTCAATATAAGTATCATTGACATACACAAAAAATATATTTACTTCCTATTTTTGCATTGGAGCCACGTTAGCTGTGGTGTCTAAGGCGTCAGTCTTACGATACGGCAGTTAATGTAGAGCGGGTTCGATTTACGTACTAGGCAAAAAAGTTTTTCTAAAATTATTGTGAATGTAAAATCTGAGTGTAAAATCTGACAAGAAATCACCCCTCAGTCACGCCAGTTCGGCAGGATAAGGCCAGATGCCTTCTGAAAGGTTTTCTACGTTGGTCACTCGCCAGTCGGTATGTTCTACGATACAATTATTTTTTCACCTTTAAAAACACTTCTGAAAAATGACTCATTTTGAGGCCTCTAAAGGGATTTTCCCCCTTAAAACTATTTACCACGGAAATGGTTAAATTTAGGATATGTTTTAAGGAAATGGCCAGGGCCAGCCACATCGCGTCGAGGTTGTTATAAATAACCGAAGTTAATTCGGAAATTTGGATGGGTCGAAAATAAAAGTAGGCAAAAATCAAAAAAAAAAATCCCCGATACTTAGCGGTAATAGGGTAACACTACAATTAAAAACCAAAGTTTAAAGGAAATTGTTTTGTTCAAAAACCTGTAAAGAATCGTTGGATAAATAAATAAAGTATGAAAAGTAGTACACCCTTACGAAAGTACATATCGTTAGAACATAGGTTATGTTATAAGTTAAATTTTTGTCAGATGGTAATGTTTTTAAAATGTGAAAAAAACTACATTACTTATAGGTACACCTATTAGTTATGTTTATGATAATTCTTACTTTTGTTTTTTCTTGTTATTGGCATGATCCTGCTGGATGGCTTGTATTGCAGTCTGAGCAGCACCAGCAAGTTCCCTTGGAATAAACTCATGTCCACTAGTATTAATAGCTTCATAAGAAGCTTTTAGACTTGCCGTTCTTCTACCCTGTTGCATCTGAAATATCCACATGTTAGTTCCACAACTAACAATAAAATAAAATATCCCTAAAAACATAATAAAAACAAAACAAAAAACTATCGTAACTTAGCACACTGTGTTGGCAGATATTTAAAAACTACTAAACTAAACAAATAGTGCTTTAGAAATACAAAAAAGCGACAAACCTTTAACTGTATTGTTCCAAAGCAAAGCAGAACAAAGGCAAAGTATATTAGATTACTATAAATTCAAGTATGATATTCATGAATATACATTCTGTCTAAAACGTAGACGGAATTTCTCATTCACAAAGCCCGCCTAAAACATTCTTTAATTTTCTTTAGCTGCTGTACGATGACAGCACTGTGCCTAGTTACTATGTTTAATTTGAGTGCGATAGGTCTACGAGTTTGTTTACATCTGTTGGTTTTGTCGACGTGATGTTTGTGGAGATTTAACTATGAATAAAAATGGTATCAAACATTCAAAGAGGGTCGGGAAGTGGCAGTTGCCTAGTTTTGGTCGATCTTCAACGTCTACGAACGAAGAAAACAACAATAAAATCAAGAAACTGGTGCCCGAAAATGGTCGTATGGGTCTTAAGAGAGTTGGCTCAAGAGGTGAACATTTCTTTTAAGTTCATTTATAACATTACGATTGATATTTTGGGCATGAAACACGTCGCCGCAGTACTGGTTCGGAAAGAACTTAATTTTGCCCAAAGAGCATCGAAAGCAGATCGCTGAAGGCATGATTTCCTGAGCTTCTACGGACCCCACTTTCATTAAACACATCCTAACTGGCTATGAGACATGGGTTTACGAGTACGACACGCAAACAAGCTTCGAAATGACGCCTCCAAAACGAGTCGTCATGCTGACAGTTTTCTTTGATTACCGTAGTGTCATGCACTCAAAACTTCTTACAGAGGGACAAGGTGAATAAGGAATACTGTTTAGGTGTCATGAGAGAATATCCACCGAAAAGGCCAGATTTATGGAAGGACAAATCATAATTTTTGCGTCATGGCATAAAGCCCTTGAGCAAGAGTTTTTTGTCAAAAATGCAATGAACGTCATCGACCATATTTCAAGAACCATACTCGCCTGATATAGCCCCAATTTCCACTTTGAGGAAGGCGTTTTGAGTCAATTAAGGCCATAAAAAATTCACTGAAAAAGCTCAAGGCCATAAAAAATTCACTGAAAAAGTTCAAGGCCATACCTCAACTAGCCTACAAACAACGTATGGAGGATTGGGTCAAGTCATGGCATAGTTGTATTGCACTATGCAATAAAGGGGCCTAATTTGAAGGCGACAAAATAAATTTTGATGAATAAATTAATATTTTTGTGGTTCATTTAACAATTCCAGGTACTTTTTACACAGAATGTACATATTAGATAAGAAACATAATCTATAAAAAAAATTGCTTGCAAAAAAGAAAATGCACTTTTCTAAAACAACAGTTTAATAAAAATGATAACATAATTTTTACCTGTTGAGTTGCGGCGATGGCTTGAGAGGCAGCAGCTGCTATAGCCGTACCAGCACCCAGATTATGTCCTAAACTATATGAAATATTCGAGGTAGCAATAGCTGGTGGTTGGGAGACTGTAGCTACATGTCTTGTTTCAACTAATGGTGCTGGAGTTATAGCTTGTCGTTTTTCTGCATACTGACTGGGCAATGTTGTGTTGCTGTCTCGTCGTTTTTCGCTTCGCGGTCTAGTATATCGAAAACTGCTGGAACTTACACTGAAATTAAAACAAAGTGAGTCACCTATAATCGCCCTCAATATATAAGAAACATACTTATCATATCTATTTTCTTTTTGTTGACTAGATATATTCGACACAGGTGTAGGTGTATCTAATTCTAAAGACCGTTTCTCCAAAACTTCCGTTATCCCTTTATTATCAGCTTCAAGTTCACATTTAAACTTATGTAATTCTGAATCCAGTCTTCTTAAGTACTTATCTACTAAATCATACATTGTGTTTGCCAGCTGAACCTAACACCGCAATAAAATGTTAATTTTTTTTTACTAACTATAAATATACTAACTTTTTCATCTGCATCCTCCAATGTTTTATAATATTCTTTTCTTATAGATTTATATTCTTCCTCTAAATTCTGAGGTATCTCTTGATTCTGGAACCTTTTACAGTCACTAAAAAAAACTTTTACCCGTTTTTCAAGTTCATCCATGTTATCTAGAAGTAATGTGGTTTAGAAAAAAAAACAATAACACTTAGGTAACAGCTATTACTATGTATACTTAAATCCATTTCTCTCATATCAGTAAATCTGTCTCGTAATTCTTGAGGTAAATGCTCGATCACTGAAAAATTTAAAATTTGAATTTGCCGCCATATTCGCAAGGACACGTAAGCATCGTAAACAATCTAAACTTACTTTCAAGATAATCCTCCAAGTACAGCATTTTGATTAGTTAATCCTTAAGTTCAAGAAAAGCAGAAATAATTTATTAAAAGCACAGGATTTCTAGTATAAATTTGTTTATTTTTAGCGTGTTTTTGTCACATATGTTTGTCAATCAGACATTTGCAATAAGAACTACCAACACATCATCATTGCCAACTTGAAATTAAATTTTTACAAACCCCAAATTAGAAAATATGAATTTAGGACTATTTTACATATTCTCCACAGCTGGAAATCACAATTTCTTCCAGTGGCTTCCCTATTTTTCTTCCATAATACTGAATATCCATAAGGACATTGTTGCCTTTAATTACATTTCCAAAAACGACGTTTTTATAATCCAGTTGCTCCATTTTTCGAAAAGTTATACAAAATTGAGAATTATTTTCAGCCCAACCAATCCTCTTCATCGATAAAACACCTTAAATAGTCAATTTTCAAATTATTTAAAAAACACAACTTCTTATCCACTAAACAATTGAGATCATACTAGATACACTAAAAACTTAATGAGCAATGTCACCAACTTTAAAAATAGGAATCTATTGGGCATATGATCAATTATCCCCAAAAATAAATGTGAATCAATTAGTAATAATTATTATATATACATATCTTTTTTTGGAAATTCTATTAGTATTTTTTTTATTTTCTAGGTTTTATATGTAGACAGTCAAAAAATTATTTAGTTTTGTTTGTTGGGTCATCTATACTAAAAGAATTATTTTTTATACCTGCTTTGGTGTGTTTAAGTTTATGATTTTCTTCGGCAAATGATTTTCCATAAATCGAAAAACCACCCTTTCCATTACATTGAGTTATATCTCCCATTTCCATGTACTGCCCTCGAATAATTCGGTGAACTAAATTATTCTTGTAAGTTAAATCTTCCCCTTTACACAATTCTAGAAAGTTTTGAACTGTTACAGGGACATGATCGTAATAGAGCTCAATAACAATACGCCCCAAATATTTTCCATTTTTTACACTGAAGTCTAAAAAACACCTGCAAATTCAAAATGTATAATAGAGTTGTGCTATTAAACATTTTTGTACTCACAAAGGTCTCAGTTCAGGTCGTTTACAAGTAAGCAAGAAGCTTATTGAAAGAGACTGCTTGAGTTCATTGTCTAATGAGGGTTTTCCTAAAATACAGACAGGATATTTACAGATGTGTTCAATTTTCGACAGAATATTATCCCACTGATTTTGAAGCGTTTCATTATCGTAGAAGGATTTCTAAAAACACAAAAAAATAAAACACCTTCAGAATTACCCAAGCTGGAAATGCTGAAGCTTCTAAAGTTGGAAATGGGAATACCAGTTAAGTTTATTACATTAATCCGGATGACGAGTGACATCGAGATGACGGATGACAAGTTTGACGATGGAGGATGGATTGGCACCAGTTTTGTTTAACATAGTATTGAACAAAGTCATAGACATAGTGAAATAGACATAGACATAAATGGAACAATGATAAATAAAAAAAAAGGTCGTACGATATGCAGATGACCTAAACGTATTAAAAAGTTCGAAAAAATTATTAAGAGGGACATATGATGAAATAAAGGTGAAAGTCAAGAGAGACGCTTTAGAAATAAATATAGGCAAAACAAAGGTCATGGAAAAAAGAACATATGCAAAAATAGAATTGGATAATGAATGATGACAATATTGAAGTTGTGAAGGAATTTACGTATCTGAGAGGCTTGACGAAGGCTGCAAGACGACGAAAATAACATCACAAGATATATCAGAAATCGTATTATGAAGGGTAAAAAAGTACTTCTTCCCTGTATTCCGCCCAGAGATCAAGAATTTTTCAAAGAAACACGAAGGTTAGGATCTGTAAAACTCTCATTCGATCAGTAGTCACTTATGGCTGCTAGAAGTGGACCATCATAAAGAAAATAGAAAAGATGCTTGCAGAATTTCAAAAAACTATGAATGAGAATGAAATTTGGGGATTGAGATATAACTTTGAACTCAAGGAATTGTATAAAGATCTGAATATTGTAGTCTAAGAGAGGATCCAGTGACTCAGATGGGCGAAAATGCCAAAAAACCGAACAGCAAGAAAAATCATAGAGGGACGAATAAGGAGTAACAGAAAGAGGTTGATGAATATCATTCAATTCAGATCAATTCAATTGGAGGTGAAAGTTGAAGAAGGTCAATGCTCACTGAGGGGCTGTAGTACCACGAGAAGAGGAAGAAGAAGAAGAAGAAGAAGAAAAAGGAGAATAGCAATGAAAAGCAGTGCCTTCCTTTTCATTGCTAAATTCTGTTTTTTATTACTTTTCTCTTTTTGGTTTATTCAATTTATTGATTTTTCTTCTGATCTGTCTACTGGTTTACTGTAGCGAACTATTTCACTGGTTTCTCTTGCCTTATTTGTTTGTTTTTCTTCAAGTAGTCTTCCACTGTATTTGTGTATAAGTCATTTTTTTTGTTTTATTATATATGATCAAAAATTATAGGTCTACCCAAGTCATTGATTTTTTAAAAATACGGACACATTTTTTCTTTTGTTCCCCTTGTAATTCAGTTGAGAGAGGTGGCAGAGGATTATGTTGAAAATAAACGTTATTTCACACTGCAAAGTCATATTTTTTATTTTGATTTCGTGGACTCTTCAGCCCATCTTTGTACCATGATCTAACTTTTAAAACCTCAAAACTTAAATTAAATGGTCTGTCACAAGTTACTTTAGGTTCTTTTTTCCTTTGAATCAATCTGGTAAACATCTAAAAGCTACATGACTATGTAGTTTAAAATGATATATGCTGAAAATTAAACAATAAAAGTAGGACATTTCTAATGCAAAATACTTTTTATACTGCCACTCCTAGAATTTAGCAGACATACAGTCCACGTCAAAATCATTAAGAAGTGAAATACTTACAGCGGTATTTATCAAATCATACAATTCCTTATTTTTTTGTTCAACTTTCTTGAGAGATGCATTATACGCAGACCATTTATCAATTCTCAAGTACGCCATTGGATTATAAGTATCGACTTTGCCCTAAAATGTGATATAAATGAATGACTGAATTAATATCAATATATAAACATGATATATAAACATGAATAAATATGTAATGAACAATCTAATTTATTTAAAATATTTAGTTTTTTCAAACAGGTAATAAAGTTTTAACAGTTTTTGCTAGTCTTTCGTTTTTTTTTGAAGCCACTTTAGCCGTGGTGTCTAAGGCGTCTACCTGACGATACGACAGTTAGCGTGGAGCGGATTTGATTCCCGTAATGGGTATGGACTTTTTCTAAATGCTTTTGAATGTTTCTAGGCAAGATTGTAAAGTCTGAAAAGGAATCAATCCTCAATCACGCCAGCTCGAGGCTGGGTAAGGCCGGATGCCTTCTGAGAGGTTTTCTATGTTGATCACTCGTCAGTCGGTAGGCTTCTTGAGATACTTATGGTTAAGCACAAAACCAAGGATTGAAAGCCCGACTGGGGGGAGGACTAGAGTATTCGGTAGCCGATAACCGTGGTTCGAAATTCACCATAAGTTGTAGGTTCAGTCGCTAAGTATCCTTCTCAGTTGCTGATGCGCCTCTAACCCTAAAACATTCTTTTCTTTCATATACAGAGAAGAGTTTATATTTGTATTGTAGATGGTGCGCCAGTAGATACGTCGTGATTTTCTTTTTAAATAATATAAAACCAATACATTTAGAAAAACAACATAGTTGTTTAATTTATCAAAAAGTAGACATGGCAGTTAAGTTTTAAAAATAACATTCTCTAAATGTCCCCATCAGCTGTTTCTACAGATGGACATTTTTACTTATAATCATCGTCATTTTCATAAAAAATGGCCCTGTAACCTCTCCAACCCACAATGCGCACCACACAAAGATGTACCAAGATGTACTAGATTCACCATAAGAAGCTGTAAATGTTCTTTTGCAATCACTCGAGGATTTTCACTTCCACAAATCCTACAATTTTGCTTGTTCACATATCCGGTGATGAGGAATTGAGCTTCGTCGGAAAACATAATTTTATTACAAAATTCTGCGTTATTTCTAATTCCTTCTTTGTCCTTTTGTTCTTCCATTGTAAAATGATCCATAATTAAATTGTAAGGCGTTGAAAAACGGCGCTAAATGTCAGTCCTGAAGTACCTATAGGATCACCCTTTATAAGTCATCCTCATGTTGAGAGAATGTCAAGGTTTTTATTCGAAAAGTGTTGATGGAAAACTGGGAATTTTCAGTAACTAGAAGGATACAGAACAGGATAGAAAAGAGTGATGTAGAAATAAATCTTCTCTTTCTGTTCTATTATCAAGAACAAAGATGAATGAACATCTTAAGGACTTTTCAACTATCATATCATCATCATAAGAATTCCATCCCTCGATATTATGGTAAACACTTGAATGTTCTTTTAAATCCTGTTGATGATATGGATTATTCCTCTTTTTCTACTCGTTATAATCTTTTGTGTCCTGGCCTCTTTAGTGTAATATAAATCATAAGTAATGTCTGAATGATTGTGGCGTGTTCATATATTTTTTCTCCTTTATTTGGGTTTTTCGCCACCTAGTCTAGTACTACCTGCCGTCTAGTTTTAGACAGTGGCGAAAAACCCAAATAAAGGAGAAAAAAAATAGATTAAATCATCACCCGATGATTAGGTGTTTAGTGGTAAATTTTTTCGAGTTTAATCTAAAGATTTATAAATAAAAATAATTGATATTTTGTTCAGTGCCTAGTTAGACTTTAATCGTTCACCCTTGATAATTCCCGTCTGTCATCATTTATGGTAACGGGTGGTCCAAAGAGTTGATAACTTAAAATAAAAAAAAATTGGAAACTCATGTTCAATGCAATGAAGATTATATTGCAATGGCGGCTCATGGGTTTTTGAAGTGGAAGGGTGTAGAAGAAAATAAGCGGCTGAAGATTTTTTTTGCTTTTCCCATCCTCGTTTTAACTTTTCGTGATATTGAAACCCTTTACAGGAGGCGAACCAGGATAACATTAAAATTTTATATTGTTGCTACTTACAAGGACATTGAAGGATGGGTTGTTGCTTGTTGCGCAGATAAAGGAATGAATAAGTAGGTACTTACCGTTTCCCGAAGAGGAAACCATTCAAACAGTTTAATACAACTTGGCCTATTTTTACATTCTTTTTGAACTTGACTCAAATTCAACAAGGGCGTGGGACGACCGTTAGGTTTTAATTCGACTTTCTCCTCCAAACTTAAATTAGTCATTATTAACTGTTTTAAATCAAACACCTTCATGTTTGTGATTAAAAGTTGATAATTTTTATATAAATAGCACTACTCAGTGTGTTCACACGTAGCAAATCCCAAATCAAAACAGGTATTCGCGAGGCGAACAAAATACGCAAAGCGAGATATATCAAAGGCTCCGTACCGGTCAAATCAGCGTGTAAAACTAATTACCGATACGCTCGGTCGCATGGAATCTACATCCAAATCGTATGTTTTAGAAAGCAGTTAAACCCCCGAATTCTGGCAACCAACAAAACGTGTAACGCCAACAACGCGATTATATGACGTGACGTACGGTCGCTGGAGGTAAACGTTCGACCAACGATGTAAAAATTGTGGCGAGAGGATGGAATTTTTATCCGCATTATTTGGTGTGATGGATTGACAGACGTTCTTCTATATTTCGAGATTTTAATTTTTAATAATATCTTAAAATGAGTTAAAGGAAAGAAACTGAATGGAAATAAAATATGGTATTTTGCTCTGAAAAATTGTTTACTGGGATAAATTCTGAAGAAGCGGCGCCCCAGCGCCCTCCCTCATTAGCCGCCACTGTTACATTGTCGAAATTTGCTTCATTTTTGTCATCGAGAAATCAATTTTTCCGGAAAAAGTGCCTGAATAACGGGTAAAGAGAGATTGGAGGTGTGGCAGGTGGCTCCATACTATTGGAACCAAGTGTCCTGAGTGTATTCTTCAGATTATTGAAGAGCAGGAATGAAAAAAAAAAGTGTAAAGCATGTCGATATAACGCTGAGAATTCACGATTACTGCACGGTCTTGGTGGTCTTCGAAACATAACGGGCCGATTATTCTGGATGCCGACATTGCAGTCCAAACTGTGACCCTCAGCTATACAGAGGTCTTTCATGTTTCTTTTTAGAGTTTTCTCCACACCAGTAGCGACAATTTTGGCCAATGACCATTAAGGTGGAAATGAGCCTCGGAATTGTTGTTGAGGTAATCCTCTCCATGCATCGCTCAATCGCTCCTCTCTCGTGCATCGCTGCATGGTGACTAAATTTCCCTGAGCCGAACTATCGTTTAAGATCGACCCCACCTTTCTACCCCTCCTACTAAATTTTCTACAGTACAACCAAACGTTAACAACTCTTCGGATGAACTTTTTGGGTCCTTTCGAGAGACCTTTTATGTAGTTCGTATCTGAAAAAGGCACTGTGTGTTGAAACAACTGCAATACGAGTTTGAAATATAGTGGAAATTTAAATATAAATCTTAATTTATTTAAAATTAATTTCAGCCAAGTACCAGATACCTCAGTTAAATGTATAGAGTTTTCTTCAGGTTGAGAACTTTTCGAACTGGCTTCGTATTTCAGATGTTTATTACTGAGTTGTAGCATCATATTAAGCATAAGAACCGTACGAACCGTTTTAAGTTGATTTCAAGAAATAAATTAACCTACACCAAGCTTATTTATAGTATTGATTTTTCTTAGTAGATTCTTATTCTCCAAATCAATTTGACGAAGTCTCAAAGCATCCTCTCTCAATTTCTTCCCATTCAGGTAATTCATCGGGCTCATTTTTGGGGGATGATGATCTACTAAAGCTTTAGCAAAGAATATCTGTTTGTTAAAAAAGAAAAAGTGAAATACCGTCTTGATAATGTAAAAGTAAAGCATTACCTTACGTCGATGCCTGTTAAAAGTCTTCAGATCATATTGTCGGGTCATGTCAGAGACCTCCCCTTTTAAATATCTTGAAATTTTCGTTTCTTTAAATTTTCTTCCTCTCTTCATTGTAACAAAAAATATAAGTAGAAACTATATAAAACGTGAATAAATTTACTGTCTTAATTGACAAAATGACATCAAAATTTTATTCGGAAAAAATGTCATATCATGTTCTTGTCATAAATACAAAATTTCAAGGAAAACATGGAAATATAACATCATAATTTGGAACATTTGGGAGATGTCTTGTAATGGTCATGAATGCGAGGTAAATCTGAAATATTAAATAATCAATAAGTTTATGCAGTTTGCAATATTTAATATAATAGAAATGCAGGCATTTTCAGAAATGGCTTTATGTAATAAAAATTTTATTAGGGGAAGGTGGGGTAAGACGGGGTAGTGTGGTAAGATTGGAGACCCACGTTATTTTGATATTCCGATTTATGGTTCTACTAAGTTATCTAGTAGTCTGTCCGCAAAGGTATTCGGTATGCCGATAACTGAAAACCGGGAGGTGCACTTTACGATTCGGTGAGCAAATATATTTTTATTTACTATTTTATCTAATTTTTTAGACACATGGGATGCGTGTCTGTTCGAAAAATTTGTTTTACCAGTAGTGTGTCGTAAATTTACCGCAAACTATGTTCTATTTGCTAATATATAATCATATTGTTGTGTCGGTGGCGGACGTTTTATAACTTCAAAAAGAATAAAAATATTCAAACACGTCGATAGGGGAATAATGGGGTATGGGTATCCCATCTTAGCACACAATTTTGCCCCACCCGACCACTGAGCATTTTTTACGACCAGTCTGTTATGGCTTGGTTAAGATCGCATCCAAGATAAGTGGTAACACAGTTTTAAATAGCAGAGCTCTTTGCAGAAGCTTTTATTCGATCAGCGTCAATGACAATAACTTTGAACGCATTTAAAGCTTGTCGAATCTGGCCTTACAAAGCTAATATTTTCACTGATACTGATATCACTGCCGCTGAAACTACATATATCGAAATAAGTCAAGTACAACCACAGATTGGGAAACTTAAATAACAACGGCAATTACCTCACAGTCACAGTGTTACAGTTACCAAGCACCTTGTTTGAAACCACTAATATTCTACAATCATCCCTGCTTTTGGATTTGCCAAAGCCAGCACATCTACCTCAACAAATCTTCCGAAACCAAGCACTCCACTTACAACATCAAATGAGAAATAATTTCTCATTTCACCTTGTGTCTCCAAAACAATCGATGTACCCACGTACGGCACAAAATACAAAAAGACAGGTTCGTAATAGAGGGAAGATTGTAGTTATTACTTCATATCCGTATAAACAGGAACTTGTTGAAAAAGAACGTGAAAAATCGACCAGTAAGAAGAAAAAGATAATAAATAAAAATAAAAGAGCAGGAAAAGAAAATAAAAGAAAAAAGGCTTCCGGAAGATGGGCTCATTGTGGTTGTGCCGGCGTGGAAGACGAGGATTCTGTTCACATCTGTCCTTTTTGTGAAGACTGAATACTGGAGAGTGATAGCTCCCATCTTGTCTTTAGGGTGGGGCATGACGGGACAAACGGATTGGTTGTTATTGTTTTATTTTTGCCAAGAAGAGTTATTTTTTTATTTCGTATGATTAGCTTATAAGAGTAAAGATTATTGATTATTTAAATAAAAGTTTATAATTTACACGTACGGCATAAAATACAAAAAGACAGGTTCGTAAGAGAGGGAAGATTGTAGTTATTACTTCATATTCGTATATCAGGAACTTGTTGAAAAAAAAATGAAAAATCGATCAGTAAGAAGAACAAGATAATAAATAAAAATAAAAGAGCAGGAAAAGAAAAGAAAAGAAAAGAAAAAAGGCTTCCGGAAGATGGACTCATTGTGGTTGTGCCAGCGTGAAAGACGATTAGTGATTAGTGAAGAAGATTATTGATTTTTAAAATAAAAGTTTATAATTTCTAGAATTACATTATGTCGTTTTTGTAACCGATAAACCTTAAATGCACCGTCTTACCCTACCTTCCCCATACATTATTTTTTTTTTAAACTTAACATTTTTTGCCTCTCTTAGCATTTCTTTTTTCTGATGAAATCTTGCATTTTATGTGTTTAATTAGTACTACCAGGGCTAAGAGCAACGATGACCCCATCATAATATACCGTACATATTACCCCGTCTTACCTCATATAATCATCCAAAATATAGCACAGTTCCTTCGATTAGGATCTTTCATAGACTTCCATGCAAATGAACACTTCTTAATAGTATTTAGACTTACTTAAGTGCAATTCTGTTGAGTTTTTTCGATGTTTTATACATGTAGATGAAACATAGATTCACCATTTCACACCACATATGAAGCAGCGGTTGAAATAGTGCGTGAGAGCAGAAGAAAGTGCCCCAAAGAATACGAAGTCAATTCTATCTGCAGGAAAAGCCGCGCCAATAATTTTCTAGGATTTTCGTAGTGCCAAAAACGCACCACTTTACTTTTGAAACACCCTAGTATTGGGCCTTAAAAAAAATAACAATTAATAAACTTGAAATGTAAAATTTTACTGAAATAATGTACTCCTTTTAAGTATCAGCTAGAGCACAACACAATTCTATGTCCCCAATGTAAAAGTTATGTAAGAAAAATCGAAGAAATCGAAATAATCAAGTCTGGAAGAGACGCAGTCATTGATGCATTACAAAATCAATTGAAAAAATGGGAAACGAACTATAAAAACTTATTCGACAAATTCGAAAATTTACGATTCGAACACAGCACGGCTACACATCAAAATTTTAGTTTGAAAGAGATTAACGCAAAGGTAACATGAATGTCACTCTATATATTTTGAGATACAAAAAATATCTATTATTAGTTTTTTAAGATAATTTCTTCGTGTTATATTCTTTATCTTAAATATTCCTTATTCATAAATATTTAAAATAAATGATTAAAAAAGGGTGATTTTTTTGATGTGTCTGAACTTCCGATAGGGGTCGCTGTCAAATCATCATGGCACATTAAATGTCTGGTAAATGATCATCGAAAGTTTAACATCAGAGCAACCCTTGAAAATTATCGAAATATATTATCAAAATCAGTGTTTTGTGGGCCAAACTTATGGAGCGCTTCGTGAATTTTATGATGCACATAATCCCCAACCGAACGATGTATTCGCCAAATTATCGATAAACTCAGAATGTATTTCATGCTGCTCTACATTAAAACAAAACCAAGACAAAAAACTGGGCGTTTCGAAGAAAATATCGCCGCTGTTGCTGGCAGTGTTGATGAAGATCCAAATTTATCAATTCGTTAATGGGGGGGTCCTTAAATAGCGATGATCAATGATTATGTAATTCCGAATTTGAATGGTATCGCTCTGGAGGAGTTATGTCATAGAGCCAACGCAATAATCGATTTGTTGAGGGAATAATTCACTGAGAAAATTATTTCGAGGAACGGAACTGTTAATTGATCAATATTGTCACGTGATTTAGCTCCTTTAGATTATTTTTTTTGGGGTTATGCTAAATTTTTGGTCTATGTCGATAAGCCAAAATAACTCGGACAATTACGAACACAAGATCCCAATTGCTTGAAAACGTGATCGGAAATTGGATTGACAGAATTCGCTTTGTCAGAAGTTGCCGCGGTGGTCATTTGTCCGAAATTGTTTTCAAACATTAATGCCATTGAATGTTATTTCACATAAAATAAATAATTTCAAGGTATGTAAATTAGTTGTTGTTTTATTTGAATTTAAAGTTCGGGCTCTCTAAAAAATCACCCTATATATGATAAGGTTGGGAATATATGATGGACGGTGTATAAATAAAGTAATGAGGCAAAAACTTAGTACATACTGAGGAATTTTGTTGCGCAATATTATTTTTTTAACAGCGTGAAGAACGACTGAAAAAAATTTTGTTTTCAAATCCCATTTTTTAAATATCTCTAAAATTAGGTCGCTACAGCGTTTAATGAATTTTAAAAAATTAAAGCCGGCCCTTAAAATCATTTAAACACATTTAATCGACCGCCCGCAAATTCAAAACGAATAGCCGACAATTAATGTTATCGTTTTCTTGGCTCACGTATTTGAGAATAGTGAATTAGTTGACATGCTGTTAATTTTTGCAGAGTGAATTGAACGTTTTTCCTTTTCGGGTGACTCATTGCCGAAATCATTTATTCGGGTTATGCAAAGAAACAGAGATATCGGTGATTTGAAGGAACATCTTGCAGGGTACACGGGAAGACCGAGAATACCTGAAAACGTGCAACGGGTGGAACACATTTTTAATCTTGTCGAGGACAAGCACAACCACTAAGTACTCGAGAAATAGCATGGCAAGTTGAACTGAGCCAAAAAAAAGTTTTTACAACATTGGGAAAAAGCAGTTGTACCCATTTCATGTATAACGAGTTCAAGTCTTAGAGCCACAAGACCACCCTAACAGAGTTCAGTTCTGTGAGTAGCTCTTACACCAACATGAGACAAATCAAAACTTTACCAGAAACATTTTGGTTATGGATGAGGCTTTATTTACCTGAAATGGAATTCAAATACGCATTATCAGTGTTACCAATATTACCCCCAATACTCATTTTTGGTCAACTGATAATTCTGATGCTTCTATGCATACAAATTTTCAGCATAGATTTTCGGCCAATGTGTGGGCGGCAATTGTCAACGGTATTCTTGTTGGGCCGTTTATCTTGCCGGATCGTTTAGCGCGCTAAAACTATATCGAATTTTTACAAAATCATCTTCTTGGTCTTCTAGAAAATGTGCCTTTCAATGTCAGGCGAACATGTGGTTCTTACACGATGGAGCGCCAGCCCATTTTACGCATGAAGTACGGCAGTTACTTTTTACTTTACTACAGAAAATAAGTATGGCAGATACTTACAAACTTTACTACAGAAAAATATGCGTTGTGCGGACTGTATGTGGTGTGAGTGCGCGGCAATGTGGACGCTCTGACACATAAGGTCAAACACAAATATTGTCGCCGCACAGCACTCACATGAAGCATCCACCAGTGAAGTTCATCATGCATCATGCACTCACATGAAGAATCCACATGAAGTTGTCCACCAGATAATTCAAACAAGTTGTTCCAGTAAATTCAACACACACGCAAAATTTTATTGGTGTGGATCCAGCTTAATAAATGGGTAGGTTGTGGAGCGCCAGTTACGTGGCTGTCCAGGTCACGAGATCTTAACCCTTGTAATTTCTTTTTATGGGGTTACATGAAAAGCATAGTTTTTAAAACGTCAGTTAAAACAAGGGAATAACTTATTGATTGCATAGAACAGCCTGGTGAGACTATTAGCGGCCCCTAGACGTGCAACTTGTTTGCGACAGACCATGCAACCTTACCAGCAACATCAGTTTATAGAGAAGTATATATTATAGTTATAAGAGAAGTTGTAAAATTGAGATTCCAATTATTTTACTATTATTAGGGTTTCAAAATGACACAAACGCTGCAACATGGTTGCCAACATTAAGCTCCTCCTACTAAAAATTCAAACTTTTTGATACCATTGCAACCGTCGGTCCAACCATATATATATAATACTACTATATTGCTAGCAAGGTCTGCTAGCAAGGACATCATTACGATGCTATATACTTATACTTTGAATCTTATGCGCATGTCCGAGAGTTGAGTATGCTTATAGACGTGCGTCAGTTTGTATATTTTTGTAACACGTTTATTTATCGCGACATTTGCGCACAACGGGCCGAGTAGGAGAAAAAGACATAGAAGCAGACGTCATCGTTCATCAGACGATCACTTCGAACCTTTTCTTTAAGTATACGGCCGGCGCAGGACCGAATGAATGTTGTTTTCGAAAATAATACGGTAAGTTTTTTTATCTTTCAGTTTTTGGAAAAATTGTAGAAAAAAATGTTTGTTTTATCGAGTTTTATAAGTTGTTAAAAAAAGTCTCAACTTAAGAATCACCCTGTATAGAAACCATTCAAAAATGTTTTGGAACTGTTCAGAAATATTCCCGACACAAAGTTGCATTGCATGAAGACTGTTTCGAAGCATTTCCAAGAGGTGTTTCTAGTTTTCCGTCGAAATGGGAAACCCAGTACAATGTTACACAATATTTGCAAGTGTATGCACTTGTTTATAACAGTTCGTGAAGTCAATGCTCCCAAATAAGTGTCGGTCATGTGGAGTACTGAGACTCTGAAATAATACATTAGACTTGCAAATGAATCATCCTAGTCAGCCATTAGATATGCGCTTGTGACAGCAGCAACTGTGACGGCTTGCGAAGGGATGCTGGGACTAGTTTATTTGAGAGCTTTTTGGACGTGGAATAAAGTATCGGAACAAATTTGTTCCGAAAGAATGTCTAGCGACACGTTTCGGAATATTTTCCGCAACAAAGTTCCTCAGTGTATACTAACCTTGCTAATTCATATATTTTTTATTCATTTGAAATTACAATTCTACATTGTCTCTTTCAAAGTAGTTGTCTTGAGCGCTGGAGACTGTTTGACCACTCTTCATAGCACTGCTGGAATTCAGATACTGGAATTACCTTCAGCAGGTCGGATACGACTTATTCGTGTTCTCCAATGTCCCAAAACGGCATCTTTTGAGGTACATTTTTAAACTTGGAAAAAAGAAAGGGTCACAAGGACTCAAATCTGGTGAATAAGGGGATTGAGAAGTGATAGTGATGTTTTTACTTGCCAAAAATTCGCTAATTAAAATTATTATGTGTCAAAGCGCATTGTCGTAATGCTGCACCAAGGTGGTATCGGATCGGTGATGTTCGGACCACACGAATGACCGGTTTTCAAAGTCTGTCAAAAACATCCGTGTAAAAATGCTGGTTTATCATTTTGTCTTGAGGTCCAAATTCACTATGGGCGATCACGTGGCTATCAAAAAGTAAATCAGCATGCTTTTGATCTTTGATTTGCCCACTCAGGCTTTTTTGGCCGTGGTGAGGTTGGAGAGCGCTATTCATGGCTATTGCACTTCATTTCCTCGTCCGTATACATTGCCTCGTTCAAGATTCGTCTTCAGTAATGACACGTTTCCGAGAAACGTTCCAAAAAATCAATACATTTTTTCCTTTTGTTGTTTTTTCGGAACCATTTTTGTGCCGATTTTCTTCATCTCCAATTTACTGATCAACATCTGATGGACGGTTGTATGAGACAAATTCAACTCTCCTCGATAATTTTGACAGTCAACCAGTGATCAGAACGCACAATACTCCTGATTCTGCGGACATTTTCATTCTTCTTCTTTGAATTTATTCAATCGAGTCTGGTCTCTTAAAAAAAACTGTTTTCGTAGGCTTTGATGTTTTGCAAGTCTGAAACAAAACTTTATAGCGATCCTTGCTCGAATTTGTTGTCAATTATTTTCAAAATGCTTTACAAACATCTAGTTCACGATAATAATCGCTACGAATTACCAAGTTACTATATGGAGTACAAAGTCGTACTGAATACACATCAGAAGTTACTCTGCTTTCCCTCCAAAGGGGAAGCCAACAGTGTTGCCAGATCGAACACTACGTACTATTCTCATTACTTTATTAACACACCTCGTATGACCTCCATCAAATACAAGAACAATTATATGAAAGATTGAATTAGTTTTAAACTCCATCTCACTGTAGGACATTGGCAAAAGAAATAAAAACTACCAACTTACAAACTAAAAAGTATTTTTCCTAGTAATGTGGTTGCTTGCAAAAATATTTTGGCAAGTTTAACTACTATAATGAGTATCTCAAAAAATATAGAGTGTTCCTGGTAGAATCAGAAGATGAGTTATTTTAGTTTAAATCAATTTCGTTTTTTAGTTTAAAGATCAGCTCTTTAAAATCGAAAAAAAGACAGATAAAAGTAAAGAACCAGAACTTTGTAACAAGTGCATCCAAGAAGGGTAGGTAATATAGCAAAAAATAATATAGTACACAGGTTGTCTCATAAGAAACTGAATATTTGCTATAAAAAGAGAGCTATTACAATAATATCAGATGTGGCGGTTAATAATTCTTTTTTTTTTGTAAGAGATGGCGTTGAAAACAAGGGTCAGTTCACAGTCTAATCAATTATGTCATTTTGTTACTACGACAGTCACTTTCAAACCGCCATTGATGTTTAAATGATTTTGAGTAAGCGTCATATTTTTTACGTGTGGTAAACATGTCGAGTTTCGAGCCAAATAAAGAGTATTTGCAGCACGTACTGCTTTTCTTGTTCAATCAAAAGAAAAACGCGAGTGAAAGCCGTCGTATACTTGTGAAAACTTACGTTGACAATGTCCCAACGCAAGACGCTTGTGGGCGTTGATTTAGACGATTCAAAGTATTGTTGGAAGAAGACGATATGCAAACTCAACAACAAATGGTAGAGAGGTTAAATATTGGTCGCTGAATCATTTGCGATCGTCTTCATGCAATGGGAAATATTCAGAAAGCAGGAAAATGGATACCACATCAGCTGAACGAAAGACGGATGGAAAAGACTATTTTGCATCGAAAAATGGACCTGTTTCGAGAACTCAAAACGCAGAAACCGTGGGTTAACCCAGAATAACCATCAATATCGACCCCGAGACCGAATCGCTATGGAACGAAGACAATGCTGTGCATTTGGTGGGATCAGAAGAGTGCCGTGTACCATGAGCTTCTTAAAACGAGGTGAAACAGTTAATACCGTTCGCTACCATCAACATATCAATTTGAACCATGCATTGATCGAAAAGCGATCAGAATCGGCTACAAGACACGGAAAAGTGATTTTGTAGCACGATAATGCCTCATTTCAAAAAGCAAAAGCGGTCAGAAACACAATTTTTTGCACTTGGATCGGAACTCTTGCATTATCCACTGTACCTACGAAACTTGGCCCTTTCCGATTACCACTTGTCTTCATCGATGTCTCACGTACTTTCCATGAAACACTTCAACAATTACGGATATGTGGAAAAATGGCTTAATGACTGGACCACCTCAAAAGATGTACGGTTTTTCTGTGATGGCATCCACAAATTGACAAAGAGATGGGATAAATGTGCAGCTAGCGAGGGCGCATGCTTTGAATAAATCATTTTTTATCTTTCTCCCAAATTAAACGTGATTTTTTTAAAGAAAAAATTAAACATTATTAACCGCCAGACCTGGTATATTAGGTTCTCAACTTCATTATCGCCCTTTATTTACTACCTTCGACATTTATTTTATGAAAAAAGTAATACATACTTAAGAAATCTCACTTTCTATACTATACACTTTCGCCATATTTCAGGCAATTATAGAATCCCTGTTAAAAAAAACTTGGTGATTTTGATGTGATAAACTCACTGAGGCGTTTTTCGGCTTCATCAAGAAATGTGAAATCTGATTAACAAGTTGATGTAGGAATTAAAAAGAAATAAAATTCAAAGATACCAAGTTTGGAAAATACACCAGGTGCGATAAAATCTTTCAGCCCTACTAGGTGATCATTTCCAGAGTTCTTTTAGCTGTCTGGGGCCACCCGTTGTCATCAAACAAAATGACTTCCCTTCTTCCCTTGCCGGTATAAGATCACTTTTCCTTCAGAGTGTCACTTACACGAACCCACCATTTACACAGCAATACTTTTTTTTCGTCTCTTTGGATTATCGAAAGGAATGCACTTTTTGTCACAAGTCACAATCTTATCTTATGGAGGAATTTTTTTTTTCTTGAGTCTTGAGAGCATCAATACAACATCATCAAAGCGTCAACTTTTATTCTCAGCTGTGAGTTCATAGAGGACCGATTGACTCTCTCAAAATATTTTGGGAGAGTCAATCGGTCCTTTTGGAAGTTGTGGAAAAGCATGGAAATGGTTGGTGTTACTCTGAGTTCCTGTTCGATCTCAAGTATTGTACGATCAGGATTTTCTTTCAACAATGCTTCTAATACTTGTTCCTTCACTTTTTTTGGCTGTCTCGGACGTCCTGCCTACCATTTAACTCAAAATTCGTAATTGTTGGAACCAGTTAAACAAGTGCTGTATGAAACAGCATTTTCTCACAAAACCGTGCAAATTATCTTGAACTACTGCACTATTTTTTCAGTTGAAAGGCGGAAATAAGGCAGTGTATCAATTTTTTTTTAAAGACATCACGTATACAACTACATATGTTCACAATACAAGGGCAGCCTGAAAAGTTTCCAGCCTAACACATAAACAAGTTTTTCAATCAAATTCAATTTTAATACTCAACATAGTATCCTTGTAATTCTATACAATTTTCCCCTCGATGATCCCATCTTTTTAATCCATCCAAATAGTAGTCCAATTTTCATCTTGTTCTGCAAAAAAGTCGGATACGAATATGATGGCCTCCTCATTCAATGAAAATCTCTGTCTTCCGAGCGAAACTTTGAACCTAGGAAAGAAAAAAAAGTCGCTGGGGGCAGATCTGGTGAATACATTAGGTGGTCAATACGTGATATAATTAGGTGGTCCAAATACGTGAATTTTTTGCCATGGCGAACACTGAAGATGCGCAATCAAGTAGATGCGCAGTATGTCCCTGTTATTGTTTTTCACTTTGCAAGATAGTCTATTAACACAACTCCACGACTATTCCAAAAAACAGTCGGCATCACTTTTCCGGCCGATGGAACTGTCTTCGTCTTTTTCGCAGTCGATTCGCAGTTCACAGTTTCGGCTGTGTCTTGGTTTCAGGGGTATAGTGGTGTATTCAAGTTTTATCTACAGTTATTAATCGACGATAAAACTCCGACTGCTTTCGCTTAAACTGCTATAACAAGCCTTCGGAAATTTGCATTCGAATGCGTTTTTGGTCCTGGGTGAGCAATCGCGGCACCCAACACGCGATTAGCTTTTTCATGCCCAAATCTTCATTCTATACGCTTCTTCGAGTTGCCCACAGCCTCTGCTATCTGTTTAACCTTAATTCGACGGCCGTTTAGCACCATTTGGTGGACTTTTTCAATATTATCGGTAGTGATTGCAGTTTTGGCCCTCTCGAATGTTCATCGTCAACCAAACTGGTACGACCACTTTTAAATTCCACCAAATGATGGTGTAAAATCCCCGTAAACAGCATACATCTCGACTTATGAAAAATTGCGTTCCAAAAATGTTTCATAACACTTAAATAAAATTAATTGATGATTTACTATATGGAAATACTCAAAGAACAAGGAATTTTTTTCCCATGCTCCACGGAATAATAGCTCATTTCTCCAGCCGCCCCCCAGACGGCACCAAGCATCTCCCCAGACTGGTTTTCAGCCGAACGTTCAGCTTTAGCCCGATTGATGAGGGCTTAAAGCCAGAGACAGGTTTCAGAAGACCCTTGCTGACATTTGGGGGGCAGCTGAACAAACGAGCAATTAGGAAACAGGAAAATACGTTCCTTGTTTTTCGAATATTTTTAATATATTCTCCAAGAGCCCACCTACAACTTTCCATTATTATATGGAATGAATAAATATAAATAAGAATATTAGGTAAAATTAAATCTTCTATTATTAGTGACTGTGAACAAGAAGCAACATCATTAACTCGACAAGATAAAGAAGTCCTAACTCCCAAACATTTATTTGAATTCAAAACTGTGGAGAGTGGGGACTATTTACATCAAAAACCACAGATAAAAGAGTTAACAAATAGCGCCGATCAATTTATACAATTGTCAGAAACAAATAAACAAGAAAATCAGTACATGAAAAATTTGCTGAATCAAAAAGAAAACAATTTATCTAACTGTGTCTGTTTGGTAGATTGTTCTACGTATAACGATACTATGGATTCCAGATCTGACCATATCAATTATTCAAAGGACCTAGGTAAGAGTATACTTTCTTTTATCTCTCATATATACGCAATCTATCCACATGTAATAAAAAATATTCTGGCAGATGTGGTGGCTAATAATTCTTAATTTTTTCTTATAAAAAAAATACGTTTAATTTGGACGAAATATAAAAGATAGTTTATTCAGAATATGCCCTACATTACCGCATTTACTAGCTGCACATTTTTCTTATCTCTCTGGTAATTTGTGGATGTGCTCCCAGAAAAACGGTACATCTTTTGAGGTGGTCCACAAATTCCACAAATTGACAAAGAGATGGGATAAATGTGCAGCTAGCGAGGGCGCATGCTTTGAATAAATCATTTTTTATCTTTCTCCCAAATTAAACGTGATTTTTTTAAAGAAAAAATTAAACATTATTAACCGCCAGACCTGGTATATTAGGTTCTCAACTTCATTATCGCCCTTTATTTACTACCTTCGACATTTATTTTATGAAAAAAGTAATACATACTTAAGAAATCTCACTTTCTATACTATACACTTTCGCCATATTTCAGGCAATTATAGAATCCCTGTTAAAAAAAACTTGGTGATTTTGATGTGATAAACTCACTGAGGCGTTTTTCGGCTTCATCAAGAAATGTGAAATCTGATTAACAAGTTGATGTAGGAATTAAAAAGAAATAAAATTCAAAGATACCAAGTTTGGAAAATACACCAGGTGCGATAAAATCTTTCAGCTTTCAGTACATCTTTTGAGGTGGTCCAGTTATCAAGTCATTTTTCGACATCTCCGTAATTGTTGAAGCGTTTCATGGACATTGCGCCAGACATCTATGAAAACAAATGGTAGTCCGAAGAGTCTAAGTCTGGTGAGTGCGACGGGTGGGGCAACAGTTCTCTGACCGTTTTCCGGTGTGATGGAGCATTGTCGTGCTGCAAAATCACTTTTCCGTGTCTTGCAGCCCAATGCATGGTTCAAATTCATCATTTCTTGACGATACCGAACGATATTAACTGTTTCACCTGGTTTCAGAAGCTCATAGTACACGACACCCATCTGAGCCCACCAAATGCACCGCATTATCTTCTTTCCAAAGAAGCGAAAAAACGGATCTTGGGTTAACCCATGAAATCCTACATTTTTCTAGAAACTGGTTCACAGAGTTCCTCTTGGGAAATATATCCATTTTTCGCCTCTAGTCACGATCCGATGCAAAAAAAGTTTTTCTTTCATCCCGAGAAAGCAGAACTTCGCACACCGTTTTCAGCTTTTCCATTTGTCTGCCGTTTAGCTGATGTGATACCCATTTTACTGCCTTCTGGATCTTTCCCATTTCATGTAGATGGTCACAGCATCATGCAGGTTCGGCGACCAATATTTAACCTATCTGCCATTTGTTGTTGAGTTTGTATACCGTCTTCTTCCAATAATGCTTGCAATTCGACATCTTCAAATTTTTTCGATTGACTTGGGCGTTCTTTGTCTTGGGGTATTGTGACCGTAAGTTTCCACAAGTATACGACCGCTTTCACTCGCATTATTCTTTTGATTAAACAAGAAAGGCAGTGCGTGCCGCAAATACTCTTTATTTGGTTGGAAACTCGTCATGTTTACAACACGAAAAAAATATGATACTAAATCGAAATCGTTTTAACATCAATTACGTTTTGAAAGGCACTGTCGTAGCAACAAAATGGTATAAGAGATTAGACTGCAAACCTATTCTTGTTTCCAGTGCCATCTCATAAAAAAAATTATTCACCGCCATACCTGGTATGAAAAAAATTGAAAAGGAAAGCAGCATTAAATACTTAAAATAGGATTAATATTTATTAGAACAACACAATTTATCTCTTAATGATATGAGCGAAGCTTCGCCAGTATTTTAATAAGATTGAAACACCCACACCCATTCATTCAGCAAAAATTATAATGGATTGATTTGAGGAAGATATTATTTAAATATTGGAGTGGCCCGCTGTTTCTCTAGATTTGAATATCATTGAAAGTGTCTGGGGGATGCTTTCAAGATGAGTGTATAGAGAATCAAGGAAATTTATAAATATGAAAGATCTGAAAAGTGCTATTTAGGCTTCATGGGAAGAAATTTCACAACAATAAAACAGTTTTGTGATTAATTACCAAAAAGAGTGTTTGATTTGATAAAAGGTGGTGGAAAGACTCAAAATATTGAAATGCTGTTTGTTTATATTTTCCACATGTTAATTTTTTTCTTTCCTATAAACTGAGGATGTGTTTAACTTTTTGACGCATCTAACATCCGTTACGTTTTGTTTATTAAGAATCGCGTTCAGTTCAACTTAAGAAGAATAAAAATTAATTTTACTGCTGTTTTTATATTTTGAGACTGAGTGTAATATAGAAAAGTTTATTTTAAGATATTCCGTCTAGCCCACGAAGAATGGAAACCCAAAAATCATTAACTCTCTGTAAATGTTCCGTTCTGAATCATTTGAACGATGTAACCAACAATAACCACAAATTGTCTGAAACACTGGACATCATAACGGCCGAAAATAAAAGTAATTTTCAAGTATATGGCCCAAACAGTTTAGTATCATATTTTATGAAGTAACAATATGTGTCTTTAGGCGGTAATTCAGCTAAAGGAAGAATTGAGAAGACTGAATGAAGAATGCGATTTTAAATGCGACAATCTCAAACAACACTTATATCAAACTGAAAACGAACTTGACAGTTACAGATTAAGAGAGAAAAAACTCAAATCTACCATACAGTTACTCAATAGAGATACTGAATGTATGGCCAGGCAATTGGAAAAATTGATGGAAGAGAATAGTCACTTAACTGGTTGTCGATGTAGTGCTGATGTTTCACAAATCGACAAGATTTCTGAATTAGAATTGACCATTAAAGACATGAGGGCCGAGCTAATGCAAAAGGTGTTTCAGCTGAGTCAATTTGACGAGGAACATAACGACCTTTGTAGAAAGATTGATATTTTAATTGCTCATAATACGGATTTAAGTGCACAAGTAAAAAAGTTGGAAGGACAACTTCAAGAAGCTACCAAAGAGGTAAGAATGTTTTGTTTTCATAACACAGCTTAATCTCAACAATGATGTTAACTGTTGCTGTAAGATTCGTTTTCCGAAAAGTCTCAGATATATACATTAGTGATTTAAAAATATTCAAAAAACAAGGAAAACATTTTTCCTGCGCTGCACATAAAATTCTCAATCTTTCAGTTGCCATCAAACGCCAACAAGCTTCTCTCGGTTTATGGCCTTAAGCCGTCATTAGTCGGGCTTCAAGTTGTACGTTCGAAAGTAAGTAAAGGATTGACCAGGATCCTGACCATATTAATCGGCCAAATCGGATGAAAGCAGCATTGAAATGCAGCTCACGCCATCCGGTGGTTCGTAACAGTACTACTGTTTGAAACCGTTCGGACCCAGGCCCTATTTTCAGGTACCAGATATATGAAAATACACAGTGGACAAGTAGAGAATATTAAGAATATTCAAAAATCAAGGAAAACTTTTTTCCTGTTCTCCACGTAAAATTCTCAATCCTTCAGTCCTCATCAAACGCCAACAAACATCTTCCGAGACCGGTTTCTAAACTTAACCTGTTGCTTTCGAACATACAGCTCGAAGCCTGATGAGGGCTTAAGTCCAACTGATAGTTGTTTCGTTGACAGCGTTTTCCACATCGATCGATTGGGCGCGATGATGAGTTTCCTTAGCCAGCTCGTAGCCCAGATAATAATCCGTTAGACTGATATTTGTGGGGTCATATGAAGTCTTTAATTTACCACGATGAAATCAATACACGAGACGAACTTTTACAAAAAATTCAACAAACGACCAATCTTATCTTATTGTTTTTTTCCTAGTATTCAAGGCACACTTTGTGAATTGCAGATTTTTCAACCATCGACAAGATCTGCAATGAAATATTGAAACACGAATATTTCGCAAACGGCGTCACTCGATTCCGTTTGTAATCGATAGTAATCAAACGCGGTACCCATAACGCTTATGCCTTTCCCATACTCAAATGTTCCTATAGGATGTTCCATATGCGTTTGTCTGATATGATTATCATCTCCATAATACTTCTAACCTTCACTTTGCGATTAGCCGAAAGTATATCATGAATTTTGTTGACTATTTCTTCAGTAATGCTCTGATTCTGGGGATATCCTGAGCGTAAAGCACTAATCATGCTGGTTCAACCACATCATACACCAGTCATGAACCATGAAATGTAAAGGACAAGAGTTTTCAACCTCTCTTCGGTTTACTCTATCGTTTTTTAATGCAAAAAGTATTGTTTAATCAATGCATTATATTCGCTTTTTTCCATGAACTTATCTGTTTTCGAAGATTGCCAATAAAAAGCTAAAAGTTTTTATGTGGCATTACTAGAAAGGTTAAAGAAAAGTTACTTTTTAGAAATATAATCAGAAATGCAACCACCTTTGCCTTATCTCCAAAAATTCAAACTTAACAGGACGATGTGTTTAAACGATACCAAGCCAAAGTTATTACAGTAGTACTAATACAAGGTGATCACCCGTCGACATATCTCTTCAATTTCACTCTAAAAACTACCAAAAAGAGAATAGGAATAAATATTAAGGGGCTAATTTTTACTAGACAGTACCAAGTCATAGCATACGCAGATGATATTGACATGATGTGTTAAAAGAAGGAATAATTGGAACAGATGTTTAGACAGTTTGAGGAATTGGCGTCCCAAATGGGTCTAAGAATAAACTCCAAACTAAATACATGAGGTCAACAAAACAAAGAAAGGAACAACATGTGAATATCGATCTAGTAATAAATGGAAGATGGTGTGAAAAAGTTAATAGTCTTAAATATCTAGGACTCAGTAATTACGATACACAATGAACTATCAGACGATGTAGCAGCATGAATAACGGCTAGAAATAAACGTTTTTCTTTCTACAGAACATCTTAAAGTCTAAATCAGTGTGGAGGAATATAAAAATTAAGATATACTCAACAATAACTAAACCAATAGTACAGGGTCCAGCAGGGAGGTATGTTGTTTTTGAAACGACTATTACGCGCGGCAGTGTCGAGCGAATGTTCTCAAGATGGTTGATATCTACTCGTTCCGGGATGCCATCTCAGTAGCCATGGAGCTGTGGTCTGTGGCACATTGCGTGTTTATTTACAACACTTTTATTGAAACTGGGTTTTGGTCGCTGTGCTCACTCAGCGATGATTTCGAGATTATTTTAATGTTTAATACCAAGGTTAATAATAATACCCAGGTTAAGACCTGGGACTGCATGGGGAGGAGATCGAATAGTACGAACCTCGGAAAAGATTGAAATGGTGCGATAAGCACTGGAAACCAGCCCTCGCCGTTCAGCGGTACGTCAGACTCGCTCTTAGAATATCAGACAGGTCAGTTCGCAGAATCATACACTTGGCCCTTCATTCCCATCCGTATAAAATTATGGGTGTTCAAAAATTGCAACAAAATGATTTTATGAGAAGGCGTAGGTTCGCAGAAAGGATGTTGGAATTGCTGGACGACAACAGCGTTTTGTTCATCAGTGACGAAGCCCATTCTCATTTATCGGGAATGGTAAACAAATCGAACTTTCGATACTTGGCACCCGAAAACCGCCGAGAACTACATGATCGACCTCTGCACTCCGAGAGAGTAACTGTTTGGTGTGCCACATCTCGAACTTGCATTATTGGACCGTATTTTTTTCGTCAAAACGGACAAACAGCGTCTGTTAACACAGACCGCTAACTCGCCATGTTGCGTAATTATTTTCTGTCAGAACTAAGAAGACGACGCATTAACCTCAATACACTTTGGTTCCAACAAGAAGGGGAGATGGGGCGACTTGCCATAAGTCAAGAGCAACAATAGCCTTTCTAAGAAAACATGTTCCTGGGTGCCTTATTTCGTTGCGTGGGAATGTGGAATGGCCACCTTGGTCCCCAGACTTTTCAGCTTGTGACTACTTTTTATGAGGCTACTTAAAATCCAAAGCTTACCTTGACAAACCGCGAACTCTTAAAGCTCTTTCCGAAACCATAATGCGCGAAATTGAAAGGATTCCTCGTGCCATGCTCGAAAGGAGTGTGGACGATTTTGCTACAAGAATGGGTCGACAAAACTAGACGCCACCGTCTACCTGGCTGTGTTATGTATACTTTAATGGCAATATACCACTAATGTATAAAAGCAATAAATTTTGATATTCGTTTAAAAATAAGAGTGTGACAATTTTTTCAAAAATACCATACCTCCCTGCCGAACCCTGTGTTATACAGGTTAGGAAAGTGGACTCTAACAAAGAAAGGCAAACTATCGTTGAGTGCCTGGGATAGGGAAATACTGAGGAAAGCATATAGCCCCATTCAAATGGTAAAAGGATGAAGAATTACAACGAATGAAAAACTAGCAACAATCTGTAATAGTCAAGATTTACTGAAGGAAATCGGGAGCAAAGGACTGAGTTGGTGGGGCTATATCTCCACCAGCCACCATGAGGGGATGGACAGCAAATGAGAGGCGAAGAAAATATGGGGAAAGAGTATAGTGAGATCAAGGCACTTCTCTATAACTAGATTATAAAAAACATAGACGTAGATACTGCAAGGGGGCCCTTGATGGGCTGGCAAAACACAGAGAAGAAGAAGAATCACCTTTGCGCTCGCACCACTATGTATCGGAAAAGTATCTGATTTTTCCCTCTATCTTTGTAGGTTCCCAGTTACGGATATCAGCTACAGTTAAGCTCCACTGAGCGACTTCCTCGGTCGGTTAATCCTTGATATATACTTTACCTTTAGTTTTTCGAAAAAAGTATCGATTTAATATCGATGTTTTTTTCGGTTAGGTTAAATGGTTAGATAATATGTGCCGAATCTGATGTATAAGTACTACCATTTAAACAAAATGTATCGATTTTATTTGACATTAATACATTTTTCCTAGCCAAATAGAAATACTATAAGCACACAAATGTCCACTACATTCAATGATTTGGAAAAAGAAACGTCCAGAATGAGAGAGGAAAATCAGAATCTTCAGAAAGACATCCGCAGATCTAACGATCTAGCATCGACTAAAACCAAAGAAGTGGAAGAGCTACAAAACAGTATTCGATCTCAATTAGATGAAATGCATACCATAAATGAAGAAAACGAAAATTTAAAAGACGAAATTGAACGCATTAAAAAAGAAAATGACGCGGAAACGGCAAGGTTGCAGAATTTGGTGGAACACTCGCAACAACAAGTTACATTGCTGCTAGAAGAACACGATGAAAAAACCAAACAAATACAGAGTGTTGCAAACGAATTGGACAATATTAGAAAAAGTGTAAGCGAAGAAAATAATACATTTATTGAGAAAATTCGAGAACTCGAAGAGGAAAATCAAAAGCTAGGAGAAGAATTGAAACAACATGAAGGAATGGATTGCCATTGCGAAGGCGGAAGGGAAGAGATTGAAAGGTAAATAGAGATAAATTATACTACACTAAGAGAATTTAAATGATTTTTTATTACTTGTCTTTTGACATACAGTTGATTGGACTAAAGGAGAGGACTACTATTTCTACAGTCCTATTGGATCATGATTTTCCTTAATATACATCTTCACCTGAACAATATCTTGCTTCTGTTTGCCAGCACATTACCTTTAATAGTTCTCGCGCATCTTTCTGTACATTATCTTGTCAACTTGTTCTTGGTCTGCGTCTACCTCTGTTTCCGATCACTTGTCCTTTCAGTAGCCTTTTTAGAAATTTGTCATTTTCCATCCTTCATAGGTGTCCAGCCCATCCTAGCCTCAGTATTTTAATGAAGCTATTTCTTTCACCATACATCTGATAGAGTTCGTGGTTGTATCTGATGCGCCATCCTGCTTTCTCTTTGACTGGACCATAAACATGACTTAATACTTTCCTTTCAACCGTGGCAAACAAGAATACCCTCTAGTAATACCCCACTTGAAATTCCTTGGGCTTAATCTTGATTACCGTCTAAAATGGAAATATCATACAGGGTGCGGCGGAAAGACCTCCCCCATTTGGAACTCTAATAAAAACCTAACCAACAAAGATGCAAAACAAACCTATATATTTCTGAAAAGTATGTACAACGCAGTTTTAAATTAACATGTTTTAAACATGATCACTCAAGTGGCGGCCTCCATTATCGATACATTGATTGAGCCTCTCTCGGTAGCTTTCCATTACACGACGTAGCATTTCAGGGGGAATCGTCGCAATTTCTTGGGTTATCGCCTCCTTAAGTGCATTCAAAGTTTGTGGGCAACGTTGGTATACCTTCATACCTTCAACTTAAGATAGCCCCACAGAAAGAAGTCGCACGGGGACAAATCTGGAGAACGAGGAGGCCAGCCAATGTCGCCACGCAAGGAGATTACATGTCCAGGAAACAGTTATCTAAAATTTCAAGTGAACGACGAGATGTGTGGGCTGTTGCTCCATCTTGCTGGCACCACACATTTTCTTGCCCATGTTGATTATAAAGATCAGCCAATCTGGGCCGGAGAATATTCTCCAGTAATGCGCAATAACGATCAGAAGTCACCGTTGCAGTGACACCATTCTCTTCAAAAAAGTACAGACCCCATACTCCAAATTCGTGAACAGCGCATCATCTCGAAACCTTTGGGCTTTTAAGAAGGTTTCTAAGCTGTTGGCATAAAGTTCTACAATTTAACTACATAAAGATCTCAGTTTTGTAAGGATGCATTTTGAGATCTCGGTGTAGAATTTTGCGAACACTTCGGTCAGATAACTACAGCGCTGCCGCCAGTTTTCGTGCAGATCGCCGGGGTGACTGCTCAACCGAAGCACTGACAGCGGCCACATTTTCCGGTCATGTTACGGTTCGAGGTCTGCCAGGAGATTTCTTTTTTAATGCCGAAACTGTCTCTCTGAAGTTTGACACCAAAACACCAATGGTTTTCTTATCAGGAACGGGGTCATGTCGCCCAAGCGCGAAAGGCACGCTGCGTCAATATCGGCGAACCGCCATTTCTAATAAACTCCTCGACGACGAATGCGCGGTGCACTCCCAACCAAGTCATGATGCAGATTGGAAACGGCATGTGTGTAGCCGTGCCTCGACGCACTGACAACTGTGGTGCCCCCACTCCAAAGCCAGCTATGTCCAACTAAAATCGGGGAGGTCATTCTGCCGCACCCTGTATATCCTATCTATGCACTCGGGCTCTGCGAGATATCTCAATACTGAAATGGATCTTTCGTCCTAAATAGGGTTGCTCATAATCCACTATACTCCATCTTTACACGGTTATAATCAGGCCAAAAATAGACTATGAATACATAGTAAACATGTCTGCTCCCAACTCATACTTGAGGAGGCTGGAATTATTCCAAAACTTGGCTCTGAGATTATCATTAGGAGCTTTCAGAATCAGCCCCATTCTCAGTCTTTACTGTGCTGGAGCATTAATGCCCCTGAGATTCAGACGTCTTGATTTTTTTGCTGAGATACGTTTTTAGCCTTAGATGCAGACGTTTTGTCCCGTCATACGAATCCTTCCGGCCTCTCGACGCTCCAGACTCTACCTTGGATTCCTGTTCCATAGTTTTTGTCGCATCCTGGTTGAATCACTGGGATCTTTAAATTTCTTTCCCCCTTGTGTTCCCCAAACATTATCTGGTGCTCTGCCCTAGTTACTTTCTCCTTTATTGCCAGATCTGAGATTTCTCCTACACCATAATATATCCTAACATCGGCTGGGGTCATTTTTCCATTTGGTTCTAACTCTAAACATGGTGTAAGTGGTGCGTTTGTTGATGAAAAATATGCCTCTATCTTCCGGCTATATCTTTGGAGCATCTGAGCCATTGTCATCAGAAACTCCCTTAAATACATCTTCTCCCTATCACCTTTCGATTGGATAATATGTTCAGATTCGCTTAATGCTCTGAATTCCTTGCCATTGAGAATATTTCTCTAATAAAAGACATTGTGGGTTCTGGTTTAAACATTATACTTAAGTGGATACCGAGTCATTCCGGAATAAAAGGGTAATGAACTAGCATATAATAAGGTTAAATCTGCTCTCAAGAAAGATTTCCCAGTTGATTCTTTATATAACTATCGGGATGCTTCTGCCTCCATTCAGGATATAATACAAGCTATAGTTCAGTTCGATTGGGACTTACTCCAAACTGCACATCGTATTTTGAAAATAACATCTCCTTCACTAGACCGACGTTTGTCAGTAATCTGGAAGCGCCTCAGGATCGGTCATTATCACTTTTCTCACGATCATATGTTAAAAGGGGAAGCTGCTTGTCTATGTTTTGAATGCGCACTCCCATTGATGGTTCCCCGGTACTGGTTGAGTGCAATGCCCTCTTTACACTCAGACAGAGGTTCGGTCTTCCAAATAGCTTATCGCATGTTCTCTCCACTACCCTCCCTCATAAATTTCCTACGAGAATGGTCTATTCTTCCCCACACAAACACAAATTTTATCTAGACTCATACTCTTCATTATACTGATTTTAATAATGTTAGAATGCATTTCTGTGAGTAGGCCCTTTACACCAATTTTAACTGCATTGAAGTCCTAACCGTGAAATAACAAACTCAGTGCTTTACACTAATTTTTATACACAAACGTTAAAACTTCTTTTAAGTTTGATTATGGCTGCTAAATGGCCTGAGTTGTCGATGCAGCCTCAATCCTAAATTTTCTTCTTGGACTGGCCTTTAACACTTTCCTTTCAGCGTGGAATCATTTCATCGATCTTTTTAATTAAGGCCCAAATTCCAGTTCCGTATGGGACTACTGGTCTGATCAATGTCTTATTAATTGTTATATTTGTCTATTTTTCGACAAATTAAGACTTGAGTGTTTTATGTAGGGTATATATTTCTTTATTGAGTGCCTAATTTTTTGTTAAATATCGTTTGTATTATTTTTCTTTGGCGCCTGAATAGGCGAATTCATTTGTAATTTCGATGATGTCGTCTACCACCGCCCAGTTTTGTCCGAACTCTCTCATTCCTACAACCATACCCTACGTTTTTTAGTGTTCATTTCCAAGCCAATTTCTTTCTCTTGCATTATTTCACAGATGTCTTTCACTGCACTCACGGATCTTCTTACTATATTCCTTCCGTAGAAGATGTCCTTCTGGTCAATTTTTATATTGAAACTTCTGGTATGAAACACTAAACTCTCAGAGATTTAACACTAAACACCAAATCACTTTTATAAATTTCTCGACGTGCGTTTTGTTAACTTCATCAGGCGGTGATTCAATTTAATTCTAAAACTAAACTATATTTTATTTATATGACAATCGTGCTTGATGAAGCGTCAAAAACCATCAAGAACCATGAAGTTCACTAAGCGTTACATAAATAATTACTGTTGATCAAGCGTATTGTTAATAATTACATTAATAATGTAACTTTTTAGGCGCTTCAAGAGGCACAGTTATCATAAATAAATCACAGTTTAGATTTAGATTAAATCATCTCCTAATGATTCTAATCATGGTTAGCGAAACGAGCGCCGAGAAGTTTAAAAAAGTTATTTGGTGTTTCCAGAAATTTCTTCGAGTTTGGTACTTCTGATATCGATTTGCATTTTTGATTTCATTTTATGTAATACGGCATTAAATAGGATAGGGGCCAGTTCACCCTTTCGTTGGCACCTGTTAACATTCCCTTTACACATACAACCAACTAGACACACTATACAGGATATGTTTCAAAATGAACTGTAATTTCGAATAATTTAGGCTACAAGCTGAATTAGCTAGAAAACAGTGTACCATCGCAGAGTTGGAAAGCAGCATGGACAACTTCAACCAAACTATGGAACAATTCGAAGAAGATCTAAAGAAAATGGTTTCCGAGAACGAATCCCTTAAAAAAGAACGAACTGATCACATTAACACTATCCAAGACATTCGGCAACAATTAGAGAAGGCGACGAATCAATCCAACAGCATGAACAGCCGTCTAAATCAAGCTGAAATGACTTTGGAACAATGCAGTAAAGAGAAGAAAATTTTACAAGAAGAAAACGAAAATTTGAAGAAGCAATTGATGAAAGTTCAAGCGGAAAAAGACCTAGAACTGCGAGAAGTGGAAGCCGAAAAGTTACAGATGGAGATGGAAATCGTACAGGCAAACGAAAACCGTAAAAGACAAAGTATCGTTAGCACTGAACGACTCCAGAGTCTGCAAACAGCCTACGACGAATTAAAAACTCAATTTGAAACGAAAGTTTCTGAAAATGAGGCACTATCGAAGGAAAATGTAAGATTACAGCAATTAGCTACAAATGAAAAAAATCATAATGATTCCTTTCTGCATGATATTGAGTCATTACAGAATCTGAAACGTTCTCATGAGGAACTAAAAAGAATTTACGCCGCCAAATGTATCGAAAGTGAAGAACTTAGACACCAATTCGATGAGACAAAGAAGCAGTCTAATTTAGCTCAGAAAGAGAATTCAAGTTTGAGAAGCTCTCTAGAAGAAAACAAAGCAGAATTTCAAAAGAACTACGATTTGAAATGCGGAGAACTAAAGAAGTTGAAGAAACAATGTGATTCAACAAGTAAGCAATGTCAGATTTCTAGAGAAGAATATAATAATTTGCGTAAGGAATATAAAGAGATCAAGTCGATGCTGTCCGAGCAAATAAAGAAATGCCGTCAAGACATTAATACCAGTGATGTGCATAGTAAAAAGGAAAAGAAATGTGTCATGATTGAGGTGATGACTCAGCGCTTGAAAGAGAAGGAAAATGAAACGCGTGCTCTACAGCAAAAATTGCAAGATTCTTCCTACGAGATAATAGAGTTGAAAGACTATATTCATAAACTCACTTCTGACAACAACATTTTGAAATCAGCCATTAATAATCTTATCAATAATTTGGAAAGAAAAATAAAAGGTAATGTTGTAAAATTTACAATTGAGTAATCAGGATATTTTGCAGATATCCTCACTACTCAAATCAAACGAGTGTAGAAACTGGTTCTTTAAACAGATCGCTTTAATAATGCTTTAAATCAGATGCTGCTTTATGTTGTTACTAGGGTACAACCTAATAATTTGCATTTTTGAGGTACCCAGTTATCTTTTTTAATTTGTTTACCATTCCCATGCCTCGCAAATACCGGTTAACGACAGTGTGAGATATTCCTAATTCCCCTGAAAGTTTCCTAGTGGTTCTTTCAGGATCTGCAACCACCACTGCTCTAAAAACATCTGCACCGATAGACTGTGACCGATTTGATCTTTATTTACTTCGCAAAACTCATTAGGAGCGGCGTCAGTCGCTTTGAAGCCTTTTTTAAAATACAGTAATCCCTCGTCAACCGCGGGGGTTCCATTCCAGAGGGTGCTTCCCACCTATCCCTTCAACTGGATGACATATGTTTCGTCTCTCGACGTTCAGACTCTTCAGGGCGCCGACATATACCATACCATCAAGAATAGGGAGACCCTCTCTACAGCCAACAATCCATGTTTTCGCCGACCTCCCGTCGGATTGGACCGTTAAATTCCCGGGATGTATATATGCATGAATTCTATATTATAAATATGTAGGCACATAATAACTTTGTTATAAAGGTAAGACTTATTTTCGAAAATAACGCAAAATTGTTGGCTGTTTAATTTTTTTGTGTGCTCCTTTTGGATCTCCCTATAAGGTTGTAGTAGCTCATTCAAACCATTTGAAAACTTTAGGCTTCTTTCTAGTGAATGATCTTCATCATAGACCAAATCTTGCAACTGTTGTGTGGTTAATAACAAATTTTGTACAATACTTAACGTTAGGGATGTAGTAGTCATCTTAGTAGTCGTTGCCTCGTCGGGGATTTCATCATCTGTATTGCCTTCGATATCCGATGTATTTTCCAGAATTTTAAGCAGTTCTGATTCTGACAGTTCATTGTGGTAAGAAGCTATAACTTCTTCAACGTCACTTGGTTGCAACTCGTCGAAATCGTCGCCATTAATTTGGTGTAAGATTCTTACAATGTCTTCAATTTCTGTTGCTTTGTCCGGAACTGCTGACCTATTGGCCACAATCTCTAACCATAACATTCTCCAACAGGAATTCAACGTCGATGAACATAACTCATACCCTGCTTTTTTGATAAATATTATGCAATGGGCGATTTTAAAAGCTTTCCAACTGATATTCCATGATATTCAATACATAATATTCGCTTGATATAATATCTTTTAAAAGCTGCTATTATTACCTGATCTAATGATAGTATCAGTGATATAGTGTTAGAAGGTAAAAAGCAAACTTCTAAAAATTTGGATCAGCAAACTGTAGTTGTTCAGATTGGCCGGGAGCATTATCAATAAGAAGTAAAGCTTTGAATTGCAACGATTTTGAAGCCAAATCACTGGGTACGAAGCAGTTCAGAAACCAGTCTGTAAACAATGTTGCAGTCACCCAACTTTTTTGATTTGCTTTTCAAAAGACCGGCAGTTCATTTTTGTTTTTATATTTTAGACAACATGGGTTAAGAGATGTGTATACGAACAGTAACTTTAACATGTGGTTAGCTGAAGCATCTTTTCTGTAATAAATTTGCCTAACGAATAAAATTTTAAAAAATATAAAAATGCTCTAAAATAAATACAAACTTTTGAACGTTAACGTTTCGGGAGGTCTTCTCCTCCCGTTTTCAAAACATTTATTTACCGCAAACTTATTACAGAAAAAAATCACTGAGAAATTTGCCTCCCTTTAGTTTTTTGTTTTTTCCCAGTGACTCTTTATTTACATAAGAACAGATATTTTTGATATTTTTTTGAGTTTTAGATCTTGACGAAAAACCCAAAAAAAAGAAAAAAAATCTATGAACACGCCACAATCATTCAGACATTCTTTACGTAATTCAACTCACGAAAATGACAAGATTCTTCCTAATCACCAACTTCGTTTGAATAATGATACATACAAACTATGTAATTGCGTAACCAGCGGCCGTTCATTATACGAAAAAGGCAATAAAACAATTCCTGTAAAATTATTGTAGCAGTTCGCACGAGATTGCGACGAAAAGGCACTGGGCCGCTACATAATTCGATTGAAAATTTAGTCTAGGCGATTGCGCAAGACAAAACCGCGGATGATCAAAACCGCAGTTGAAGAAACAGTGGTTGACAAGGGATTACTATAATGTGTTAACATTGTCTTAATTTCGCGACTTACTACACTCTTTTTAACATTTTTGTTAAAACCCGTAGACTGAATATTTCGCAGTTGAATCACTTTACTACTTAAGAAGGATTGTGTATTTGTGAGAACAAGTTGAAATAGGATTAAACCCCTGAGGAGTGAAATATAATTCTTTATTTATAAACAAAGAAAAAGATGCCAATTCTTATAATTTAGTTACACTCCTTATAATTTCTACTAAAAGGTCTTATTTTATTATAAACGGGGTGATCCATAACCATTTGTTTCTTTGTCAATTTTTTCTTCATCGTTTTCTTCTTTGTTATGCAGTAGTATGTATATAGTAGAAATTTAAATTACATTCTTCGTACGTACGATACCTCAAATTAATAAATTTAATTCACAAAAGTAATAAAAAAGTACGACATTATGGTTCATATTTTGTGTGAGAGAAAGAGGCTCTGAAGATTCTAAATATGTTGATCTCTGAGGATTGTGCAGTGAAAATATCGGACAAAAGTTTGACGCTAAATATTCTACAAGTACAATACACAAGCTGTACATGGACTACTAACTTTTTCCGATTTTTGTTCTGAAATTTCAATATGGGATATCGTGTAAAATACGATAGAAGGCTTCAGCCCTGTTTAAAACAATATAGAACAAAATAATCTGCAAAACAGACATAAACGTGAAGGAAACAGTAATAAACAAAGAAAAACAGATAGTAGGATATGCAGATGAACTAAACATCATGTAAAAGTAGTAGACTAGAACTAACTGAAGAAGTACACATTCGCACATAAGGCAAAGCAAGTCACTTAGTCCGGACTTAGATTATGGACAAACTATCCTAAAAAAGTTGCAAGTGAGCCCGTAGAAAATATTAAAAATATATAAAAACAAGTAAAAGTTACCCATGCTACACATAATATTGCCTTTAGCCGCCATTAAAACGCCAGCAAGTGTCTCCTCCAGTGTCTCTCCATGTTCTGAATGTTCAGCTCAAGTACGACCGATGACGGCTTAAGGCCAAAAACCGGTTTTGAGAGACACTTTATGACGTTTTAGTGGCGGATAAAGGAATGGACAATATTCTGTGGAGCACAGAAAAATTCTCCTTGTTTTTGGATATGAACAAAATAGCTGAAAATCTACCTAAAACAGGCTACAAAATGGGAAATACATATTTTAATGTTGTCTGCTATGCTGATGAAGCGGTACTCATTGCTGACTCAGAAGAAAACCTACAGAATACTCTACTCCTTTAATCCAATAACAAAGCAATTAAATATGATCATTAGCACAGACAAAACTCAATGTCTAGTAACTTCCAAAGAGCCTGCAAGATGCGAATGAAAAATCCACAAACAGATTATAAAGCAAGCAAACCCTTTTAAACATCTGGGAGCTGAAATAACTAGTTTTAGAAATGTACAGAATGAGGTCAAAGATGAACGATGAAAAGAGAAAAACGAAAAAAGGAGAGAAACGGTGAAAGCATCCCGAATCTCAGAATGCGTAATAGACATCGTATGGAGGAACAAATACCTCAACACAGACATTAAAATAAGAATACATAAATCAGTAATTAGACTCATTATATCATATCAAATGGTTGCAATCAAAATAATAAGAAACATTCACAGGAATACATTATGGGACAGAATTAGAAGCGAAGACGTTCAACAACAAAGTAAGATACAAGACATAAGAAGATGGGTAAGACAGCGAAGAAAATACTGGAATAAACACATAAACAGAATGGACGATAATAGACTTGCAAAAAACGCGAAATTCAACAATTCCATCGGAAAAAGAACTCAGTGTACACCACCGAAACCCTGGAGAGTATACTTGACATCTACATCCAGATGAATAAAAATTCCTTATTGAAAAGAAAGAAGAAGAAGGACAAACGATCATTAATAGAGACCTATGAATTAATAGAGACCTATGACATAAATGTAGATAAAACAAAAGTCATGGAAAAGATAATCAATCTCAGAAGAGAACAAAGCTCGATAATCGGCGATGAAAACATTGAATTGGTGAATGAATTTACATATCTAGAAAGCAAACTAGACGAAAACAACATCACAGGAGATATCAGACATCATATTATGAAGAATAAACGCTACATAGCGAGGCGATGGAATGACAGATGAACCAGGGTAATTTCTGTAGTGGATACCGCTTGATCGTAAACGTCCATGAAGATCGAAAGCACGATGGACTGATGACATCGTTAAAAATATTGGACCCGAATGGCAGAGGAAGGCTCAGGACCGCGAAAGTTGAAAGCATGCTGAAGAGGCCTTCATCATGCAGTGGATGGAGACGGGTTGATGATGATGATGATTATGAAGAATAACAAAACTATTTACTCTTTACAGTCTGTCCTAAGATCTTAACTCATACAAGGGAACAAAAAAGTCACGATATCTAAAACATTCATTCGGACAACAGTCAAAACAGAAGAGATTGCTTATTATCAGGTATAACTTCGAATTCAAACAATTATACAAAGATCTTGATATTGTAGACTATGTGAAGGATCAGCGATTCAGATGGCTTGAACATGTAGCGAGAATGTCAGAAAGCTAAATACCAAGAGGGACGAAAAGGGGGTAACAGAAAGAGAGGTAGACAAAGCATACGGAAGAACTGTTGCACATCAGAAACTGGCCAAAAGCTGTTGAAGATCGATTCGGTTAAAGGCGAATGTTGAAGGAGGTAAAGGCCACTGATGGCCTTTAGCATCAAAGGAAGAAGTATTATTTTGACCCGTTGTATTTTATTAGATGAAAGTCCTAACACTTGATTGAGCATTACACTGTTGATTACTGCATATTCGTCCAGTTTCTACATTTTATACTAACCCTGTGTGATATTAAAAACTAAAATCCCTCATTTTGTCCCATTCTAGGTCCCAGTCCTGTTCAAGGTAACTCAGTTGAACTAATAGCAGGGGAAATTTTAAGTAGTTTAACAAATATAGAAACAAGTATTGTTAAAAAATGTAACACTTGTCCAACTAAAGAATGCAACTGTATGGTAGAAATTTGTTCGCAATACAACATGTACGAGCCTGGACCCAGTAAACTAGCCAATCGACAAAAAAGTTTGAAGGAATGTCCTGAAGAACCCTGTTGTGTTTGTCCCGAATCAAACAAGAACACTACAAGAACTGCAACAGAATCGTCCACTACAGATTCAGACGACTGTCATTGTCTCAACTTTCTAGATAGTACTTCTGTTAATTTTTTGAAGGAGACCATACAAGAGTTAAAAATGAGAAAGGACAGCACAATGAAAGAAAAATCTTGTGACTGCGAACAAATAACCTTAAAAAATTTGTAAATAAAAGTATTTCATATTAAATTGAGATATATTTTATTATTATTATATTTTAAGTATATTTTGTGTATCTAGAATCCAAAGAATAATTTGTTGTCACAAAATTGGATCATAATAAATACTTGCTCTTCCACAGTATATTATATTCATTTTCATTTGTTGAAACAGTTATATGTTGTTCAAAAATTTGAATTATAAGTTTATAAGAATAGTTTAATTCCTCTATTGGGAAGTATGAAATACTAAACCCAAAGAGATTTACTCTAAATAACAAATCACTTAAACTCGAAGGGATTTACTACTAAACATCAAATCACATCTCGACGTGCGTTTTGCTAACCATGTCAGGAGATGGATTAATCCATTAATCATCCATAATTCATTAATTAAACCATTAATCAATCAGGAGGTGATTTAATCTCCTAATGAGTTACATTAATAATTGAAAAGGTTGACTGGACGGAATATGCCCCTTATTCCGGTTTATAGTTTGCTTATATTTTTCTAATTTAATGCTATCATACACATCCAAAGCCCTATTATTATTTACACTTTTAACAAGTACTAATGTCTTCGGTAAGGGTTCTCACATTTTTTTGAATTTAGTGTTTCACACCGAATATAATCATCTTCTGATGGTGCTAATATGTTAAACGAAACGCACATCCAGAAATTACAAGAAAGTGATTTGGTGTTTAGTGGTAAATATCTTTGAGTTTAATTTTTTAAACGGACTACGGAATAAACGAAAATCCCTTTGAGTAGTTTTATATTCAAAGGAAAATCCTCAGAGTATGCAAATTAATTTTAAAAAACGTTGTGTAACTTTTATATTTATATAAATATATTTTTTCCTTAATTGGTTATGCAACTCAATATAAAAAGCGGTCCGTTTGATACGGGAGATATAAAAGAAGTAGGTTGGTAAAGAATGGGAACACGTGGCTATTTTTTATAAAAGCATTGTTAGAGTTGTGTAGCCAAACTTATGATCAAAAAAACACCAGTTGGTCAAGGGTTAATTAACACATAAAAGAAGGCGCTCAGCAAGAAGCACTTCATAGAAATAACTATATCACACTTATCAATTTCATACATTTTTGAGAATCATAACTTGGATAAGATTTTAACTAATTAACCCTTTGAAATATTTGAGTATGAAAATAAAATAACAATAAAAAAAAACTACATGAATTGTAGTATACTCATCTGCTATGTGTTCAGTGGACTTATCTTAATCATTGTTACCAGCTCAAGACAACATGAATTAAAGGTTAAAGAAAAAAAAAACGTTGTTATTGTGAGCATATAATTTTAAAAAAGGTAAATAAAACTAGCTCATGTTAAACTAACATATATAATCTACAGTGTATAATTTGTATACCTAGAATCACATAAACAATATGTAATCACAAAATTGCATCATAATACATATTACTTCTTCACCAGTCTTTTCTTATTGTTATATTACATTCCAGTACCACTACATGCACTTTCATCATTTGAAACATTTATATTGTTTAAAAATTTGGATGATAAAAGTGAATGCAACTTATTTTTGAGGGTTAGGGAATTAACACTGAGCGATTTGAGCGACGATACCGCCCCTTGAAGGGTTATTTGTGATTTGAGAAGATGCTGTTCAATTGTATCCAAACTTTTACCTGCTTCGTTAATGGTGGATTGAACAAAATGTTCCAAATTATTATACAAGGAAGTATTTGAGTCCCCTAAAATTATCCGCTATAAAAGTCTCATAAATTACTTAACAAATATATTTGGACTTACTGAGTTTTTGTTGAAACAAGGAATCATAATCAATGTTCTCATTGGAATCAGTAGACAAATTCAGAACATGCAATGCAGACACAGCACTTGCAATGCTCGCATCGTTTTCTACAAACAACTATGTCATAAAAACATTTAAAAACAAATAATTAGCTAACCATTGTCTGATTCAGAATCTTCCCCAGGGATAACAGCACCTTGTACAGAATTTACCATTTCAAGCTGCAATTTTTATATTACGTCAAGACATTATTATGATTGTTAGGGCTTACCTTAATAACTGGCTTACTATCATCTTCACTATCGGTTTCGGAGGCTTCCCCATACACCACAACAGGATTACTCATAACTACTATTTATTTATTTATTTACTTGACATAAAAAGAAACGGATTTTCTAACCTCAAATTTAGCGTTAGAGTTTTAAAATGACATAACGAAATTACATTGTCAGGCAATTGTTACCACATACTTTAAAGAAGAAGAGTTGTGGAAGCAATTTAATTATTTTTTAATATTTTATAAAATAAAGTATATATTAGATAGGTTTATTTACATATATTACATATTAAAGCAACAATAAATAATATTGTATATTAAATTTAATATGACTAGCAATCAAAATCTTGATGATCTCGTAGCAGACCACGTGGACCTTCTGTATATTCACACAGTCCAAATTTTTTCAATAAAATACATTTTGTCTTCGGATTGCCCCACTTTCCTTTAAAACTCATCCATGGCTGTATCATGGTTTTCCCGAAATGGTGAAACTCAATAGAGGCCCAGGTTTTCCACGGTGTGCCATATCCATTCTTATCTCGAATTCTAGGCACTCGAATAAACTCGTGTTCTCCAGGAGCGGACCACAGGCCATGAGAACCTTCAGCAGCGAATAAAACAGGATGCCCTCCTGTTAAAATAGCATTTATTATAATGTAACCATATAGATTATGCCTAATACACAAGATTTTATAAATGGTGACTTACCCTGTAATCTAACATACTCGGGGTATGTTGGAACTTGGGCTACACTTTTTCGCGGCATTTTTGATTCGAATTTGAATGTATTGGTGGTAGGATCGTATGAATAGTATGCACCAGCATCATGCACTGCCAAAAACATTTTATCTGGATATGGTTTGCCAGAAAATATGAGACTCATGTGTTCCCAATCACCGATATGATTACCTAATTTTCGGTAATGTCCAAAACATTTATTAAAAATTAAAGGTGCAGGTACTTTTCCTGTAAAACAATAATTATTTCACATACGGATATTAACAATTTTAGCTATATAATATAACTTTACCTAAAAAACACACTTCTTTCCCTTCATTATATGGATAAAACATCCAATAAGTTACGTGGAAAGAGGGAAAAGTTTGTTCCGCTGTATTGGGAAATTTAAAAGAAAAGCCTCTCATAGTTATGGGGTTACAATAAGTTATCACCGTATAAATAGGAACTGTAGGGTTTGTTTTAGGGTTTCTTCCATATAAAAATGATGAAGTATTGGCTTTAAGATCGTCTAAAATCCCAAATTTTGCTATTGTTAAGTAAAAAATGTATTCTTTGTTTCACCTAAAGATTTCTTGGGCACTAGGTACGTTTTTTTGAAGTTGTTGTGGAAGTACATAGCTAGATACTTTCCATGAGTAAGTATTTTTCCAGCTTCGTTTACAATGTTCATGTTGTCCAGGAATTTTTCTACACTTAGGGGCATGAATTTTTCTTTTGGCGCCAACCAGATCAAGGGAGACCATTGTCTTACCAATTCTTCTACTAAAAATTGAATCTTTTATAAACATTGATATATAACAAAAATGTTAAAAACTGACTTAGAGATTTAAAAGATGCTAGATAGATGTAGATGTATAAACCACGCATGAGCAAAATACAAAGTGTGCAAATACAGTAATGATACTGGTGGCATAGCGTTCGATCTGGCAACAGTGTTGGCTTTCTCTTTAGATGGGAGGCAGGCCAACATTTGATGCAACTGGCCAGCTTCATTTAAGTTTTCTTTCATTTTTTTAACGTATAAGTCACTTGGACTGATTTTGCTTCATTTATTTTTATTCTCCACTTGAGTAGCAATGTTTGGATATCATTTAAGTGTCTTTGTAAGACTGTGGGCGTTATAGATGGATTTTCATGGCTTGCAAGTATGAAAGTATCATCGGGGAAGATTCCCATGATGGTTTCAGTATTTGCTTGTACATCAGTTGTGTACAATACATAGAGTAGTGATCCAAGAATGCTGCCATATGGAACGCCTGATTTAATAGGAAAGTTGCTGGGTTCTGTAAATTAATGACAACAATTTCGAGCAACGGTACGCTACAACTCATCATCAGTAATAACAAAAAGTCAAGATATGTTTTCTCATCCTGTCCTTTTGGACCCGTGTATTGTTTTTGGTCAAAATCTGTTATCTATAACGCCCACAGTCTGGTGGTGTGAATCAAACTCAACTTTTCCTCGATCATTCTTACTGTCAACCGACAGTCATAAAGCACAAGATCACGAATTATATGGACATTGTGTTATTCCCGGATTATGTGGACGGATTACTTCTTTAAGTTGAAGGACTTCCACTGCGAAGTTCATCTTCAATCGAATCTCAGCTTTCTAAGAATGCCTTAAACCACTTGAAAACCTGGGCCCTTGACAAAACACTGATTCCATTGGTATGTTGGGGTTTTTCAAAAGTTTTCGTCGAATTGCGTCGAACTCTGAAATAAAAGTTGATAGCGCATCGTTACTCGAAACAAAGCCAAATAGAACGCCGCACGACCAGATTAATTACTTTATTTACACACCTTGTATAGGTTATTCGAGTTATGGTTTTGAATGAGTCTGGACAGAAAATATGGGGCTGACATTAGAGACATGAGAAAGAAAGATTCTGAAAAATAAATACATAGTTAAAAAGCGGAACAAGGCAAAAAAAAATACAAATTCGTTAAAAATACAAATATTCAATTGAATAAATCACGTATTTAAATTATCAACAGGTATATGTATTCTAATTATTGATGGAAAATTGGGATGGAGTAAAAAGAAGGGAAGATAGATCAAGATCTTATTATTTCATTACAGGATTTTGTTACTTTAATCCTTTAAAATAATAATTTGGATGATAAACGAGCAGTACTAAAGGATTAAAACTGAGAGATCTAAGTATGTGTGTATCTGTTATCAAAGAAAAATTCCACAAATACCATGCATAAGTAATTAATTAAAAATGGCAAACCAATAAAGACAAATCCTCTGAGTGTACAAAGTAATTAAAAAAAATTGTGAAAATCAAATTTGTTACTGAAATTGATTATGTAATCCAAAATGTATATCTTCCAATTTAAATTTACGTTAATGATATATTTTGCTTTAATTGGTTATGTAACTAAATATACACAGCGCTTCGCTGAAAGTTAAGAGTTGGTTAAGAGAACTTGTGATTGGAAAAACACCAGTCACCAAAGGGTTAATAGTAATTTTCGTCCATCCTATGCTAGTCATGCAATGAAAGAAAATGACGATCTGCAAATAATCTCAAGAAACAACCCCATTAATAATAAAGATCTTCTTTTCTCACTTCCTTTATATTTTTTCCTCCGTAAATTGCTCTCAACGTTTTCATCTTTCACCTGTAATTCTTTTGCTTCTTTTCTTTTAAATTTCCGTAATTCATAGGCCAAAATTTAAGGAGATCGTATATCGTCTTGCATACTCCCACTTTTTTTTTTCTTGATCAATATTTTGATTTCATCAGTGGCCTTCCAGAGTTTTTTTTTGATATTTGGCTGTTCGTCTTTACATATTTTTTACCTTTTTCTTTTGTTATAACTTTGAAATATGTTTCATATATAAAACCTTTTCAAACTTATGTTATTTTACTTTCTATATTCTGTATTCTGAATCTTCTTCTACTTCATGTGTTATGTTTCCCATCAGCATACATTTTGTTTTATTATAGCTTACCTTCACTCCGGCGTTCCTCGCTTCTGTTGCTATTAAAATTAAATCATGTGCAAAAATAAAACTTTAGTGTTTATTGCTGAAAACTGATCTTTCGGTTTTTATCTAATTTCTTCTTATTACTACTTCGAACCCCAGGTTGAACCACATACACTGCATGTTTACCACTGTAAACATGCAGCCAATGACCTTTACGTTTTTTCTGATTTGCATTCTTTCTACACTATTTCATTTTTTGTTTTATCAAGTCATTATTGTATCCGAACTTCCGATAGGGGTTGCAGTCAAACGAACTGTGAGTTTGCGCACTTCTGGTGTCAAAATTTTTTAGTATAGTCTGAAAAATCATTATAGAACGTTTAATCTCAAAGCTACGCTTGCAAATTGTTGAAATTTATTATAAAATCAGTGTTCTGTGAGCCAAACAAGTAGAGCACTTCGTGATTTTACGGTGCTCGATATTGAAATAAAACAGGACAAAAACTGTGCGTTCCGAAGAAAATTTCGCCGCTGTTACCGGCAGTGTTGATGAAGATTAAAATTGTTTTACAAGATCGACCTTGTCCAAGAACTCAAGCTGCAAGACCATCGTTTGCATCGTGCGTTCGGTAAATGGGCTCAAAATCAATTTCAGCAGCGAAGCTCACTTTTAGCAGTATCGTTACGTTTATAAGCAAAATTGCCGCATTTGAACTGAAAATAATCCGTAAATGATCTGATAATTACCGTTATATCAATGGGCCGTATTTCTTTAAAAATCAAGCTAGAATTTGAATGGTATTGATCTGGTGGAGATATGGTTTCAACAGGACGGCTTCACATGTCCTACAGCTAACGCAACAATCGATTTATTGAGGGAACAATTCGGTGGGAAAATTACTTCGAGAAACGGACCTGTTAATTGACCATCCACCAAGGTCATGTAATTTAACGCCCTCAGATTATTTTTTTGGCGTTATGTTAAATTTTTTTATCTATATCGATAAACAAGCAGCTATTGACGCCTTGAAAGCCAACATAACTCAGACAATTGAGGACATCAGCCCCAAGTGCTTGAAAAAGTGGTCGGAAATTGGATTGACAGAATGCGATTTGTCAGAAGTAGCCGCGACGGACATTTGTCCAAAATTGTTTCTTTATGTTATTTCACATAAAATAAATACTTTCGAGGTATCTAATTTGCTTGTTATTTTATTTGAATTTAAATTTTGGACGCACAAAAAAAATCACCCTATATCTGTTTTTCTTTATTTAATACTGTTCTTCTATTAACGTCTATGTCTGTGTCGCTGATGGCTGGATCGCTCCTCAGTCACGCCGGTTTGAGGCTGTGTAGGACCGGATGCTTTATGAGAGGTATTCTACTTAAGATTGAGCACAAACAAAGGGTTGCTAGCCCGAATTGGAGCCGCGGATTGGAGCCAATATTAAGCTATAGGTACTGCTGCTAAATAACGCCCAATGTGTTGACGTGTTTCTAACTTAAATAAAACAACCAATCACCCTGAAGTGAGTTTTCTAATTAAGTTAAGTTAATTATAAATATTGTTTGGAAAACCTATTACAACACCTTTATAAGGCATAAAGTGTAAGGGCATCGAAGATATCGAATATATTACTAACCTAATATTACAATTTGACATAAATATTTTCTAATACAATTATCAGTCCTGCTTATCGACACGTTTGAAGGAAAAGTGTGCAAACAGAACTGAAAACTAATGATAAAAATTGACAATATCAACAAACTTTCGCTAAATTTCACCCACGAAGAGGACCAGGTATTTCTGTTTGCTGGTGTTTTTTAAACCATTTATTATGGTAATTATTGTTAATTTATGTTTGTGATGCTATTAAATTAAGTACTGTTTATATAAGACCGTGTTCATTCAGGGCATCAATGCAGAACGGGACACATAAATAGATTTAGCCTTAGACCAAACTAAAGGAAATGTTTTTTTTTTGGTATTTGTCTTTACACGGGCAAACATTTTTCGACATACCACAGGGTGATTTTTTATAATGTAAATATGTCATATAAAACATGGATAATAAAGACATTGTAAGCAGGTCTTGCGTACTAATAGTATTACTAGTATTTTATATAACAACTAGCGGAACCCGGCAGATCCCGGTTGTCCTGCCAGTGTATATTTATTTACTGCTATATATCTAAAATGGATGGTCTGTATGTAATGTAGAATCTATAAAGCGTTATTGAAAATTGTGGAAAAATTAAACTACTCGTATTGATAACATTCTAATATTTTTCTTAGTATAAATTGATGGTAAATTATATATATTTTTTTTATTTTAAATCAATTTTTATAATCAAATCAATTTAAAGTAATTCAAACTAATACTAACATCTAGCGTAATGCCAGTGGATAAACAATATTTTTGATTTTTTAGTTGGGTCTACAGATGTACAGAGTTTTTGGAGTTCCTACTCTGGAGCAAGCAACGTATTGATCAGATGGTAATAGTATTCCATTTTAAACTAACTCACCAATTACTAATCACATTCACAATCACTATTTGTTATTATTGGGGATTAAGGACAGTGAAAATCAAAAATTATATTGTATCTTCGTATTCAAATACCTGAATATATCAATTTTCATGTAATTTTAATGTTTTTATTGAGAGATGAGGGGTTCAAAAATAGTTTAGTTATTATGTGTAACACAAATATAATTTGTCTATAACGAAAGAATAATGGTTATACATATCGACGTCCAGCACTTCAGATGGTAATGGTATTCCATTTAAAACTCAGTTATCAAGTACTAATCAGTCACAATCACTATTTGTTGTTATTGAGGATTAAACAGTGAAAATCAAAATTTATTTTGTTTATTCGTGTTCAAATACCTGTATATACCAATTTTCATGACGATTGTAATTTTTTATTATTTAAATGTTGTAAGCAATTTAAATGTTGTATGTATACAATTATACATATATACTATACTTTTGAAAAATACGTGAAGCGTTCCAAACTTTACATAGAAGAGATGGTACAAAGGAAAAAAATGAGAGTAGCAAAGGGAAGGAACCTTATCGATGGGAGTTTATAGATAAATTGGGAAAAAATTCGGATAGTTTGGACTGGGACTCGAGCCCAGATCGTTCGATTATATGTCGAGGGCTCTGTCCAGTTAAGCTACCCGCCCTATACAAGTTTCTCTTCACCTTTATCTATATCCATTGAACCACATTGTCTATCGTACGGTAGCATTTTTAAATTTAATTTAAATACTGTAAGCAGGGAAAGGTGTAGTTAAGGTGTAGAAATTGATGCGCTATAGCCTCATCTAGTGGCGAGGTACAACAAAGTGAATAACGCGAAAATATACATCGTGTTCAAATACCTGTGTATACCTATTTTCATAGCTATCGGTCACACTGTGTAGAAGTTAATGTCCTGCAGCGCCATCTAGTGTTACAAGCCAGTTACAACAAAATGGATAGCATAAAAAACTTTTCCATGAAAAAGTACTTAGATGTGCCAACTTCCATGGTGATTGGTCAAACGGTGTCGGAGTTTATCGATCTCATATATGCCAACATAAACATTTCAATTAAAAACACATTTTCTACAAGATGGATAGTAAATACAGCTTAGAAAGTCATTGAAACTTAAAACTAAGTGCAATTTATTTGTATGTATGTGTGAGATTTGGATTTATTTTCTACCAGAAACAAAGCTGCAATCAAAATTCAACGTTTTTAAGAAAGCATTTGAAACTTAAGTTAACTTGAATGCAGTAGAAATGGTTGAGAAAAAGTTGTGATAATGATTCTATTTATTCAAACATAATCGGCCAGTAAAAGTTCACACGATCAAAATTCGAAATATTCCTATGTCCGTCCAATTTGCCTGATCTATCTTCATCGGAGTTTCACTTATTCTCAAACATTCCCAAAACAATCCATGTATATTGATAGAATTAAGTATTAATCGGGACTGTGAGTGATGCAAGTACTATGTTAAAAGTATTCAAAAACAAAGAAATTTCTTACGTGTTTTACGCAAAAATTGTCAATTCCTTCAGCCGCCACTAAACTTTAGCGACGCTGTCTCGCTCGAGACCGGTTTCTGGCCATCAGTCGGGCTCGAGCTGAACGATCGGCTGAGCAGCTGAAAGAATGACCAAGGATACGATTGTATAGATCGGCCATGTCGGATGTAGGCTGTAATCAAATGCAGCTCATGCCATCTTGTGGTGAATGTCCGTAACAGTACGACGTGACCCGCCCAAGTCCTGTTTAGGTAACATGTATAGGTATGATAAGTTGTATAGTAGATTCGTGTAGAATATTAAAAATATTCAAAAACAAGGAAATTTATTCCATGCTCTATGCAAAAATTGTCCATTCCTTCAGCCGCAACCAAACAACCATTGTAAAATACTTTATCTATTCTTTCGCTTCAGACTGAATTGTTTCTATTCTTAGCTTTAACAGTTTTAATCTTTTTTTGTAACTCCCTATTCTCTTTGCTGGATGTTCCTTCCAGGCCAGATTAATGGTGTTTCAGATATCTTGAAAAAGCAAATTATATTGACAGAACATCTACAAAAAAGTTTCTCTATCTTTATGGTATATCATATCTGTGAATATTTGCAAGTAACAAATTCTCTTTATATAATGATAAAATAGTGTGAATTATTGGGGGACAACAATTAAAACAATATACACGTAGAACACATTATCTAGTTACGATATGTCAAATTAAAAAAGGTGAGTCTTCTAGTTTTGCATTTGAATGAAGCAATTAATCTAAATATCTGTTTGTTCCAATCTTATTATGTAACGGTTATTGCATTGAGTTATTATTCGCTTTTTATTTAGGTCACTCACAATTACTATTTTGTGGTTAAACATAAAGATTAACTAATTAGTGTCGATTTAGAATAACCCAGGCGATACGAATGTATTTTAACATTACAAAGCGTATATACAGTATATGTCGGAAAAATAAAGAAAATTTTTAAATTTAAAGAAAACTAGCGCCATCTATTGAAACAACATATAATTTGAAAGCTGCATATCTCTTCTGTAAAACGAGACTGCTGTCATTAGAGTCGATCAAAGGATTGTCGAGTTATTGCGCTTAAAGTGACAATACCTTTTGTCACCTTATCACAAAAACACGATTGAACAAAGAGTTAGTATTAAATTTTCTTTCAAACTCGCTAAAACCTTTACAGAAACATTTGAATTGATACAAAATTTATGGTAATGATTGTTTTCCTATGCACGTATGTTTGAGTGGTATAAGCGATTCCAGGATGGTTGTGATGAGGAAAACGAGGCCAGGCTAGTCAAAAAATAAAATCGCGATGAGTTAGTGGAAAAAGTATGTGAAATTGCTTACGATGCGAATACGAATGTGAGATGGTTAGCGGAAAAATTAAATACGATTAAAGACATGATTCACGAAATTTTGACAAATAATTTAAACCAACGAAGTCTGTGCTCGATTTGTTAGACACGTCTTAAATGAGTACAGTCGTTTCGTGAATTGTTGGCAAAAAGTAAGTCAGTGTACTTCAGCATCATCCGTATTCGCTTGATTTATCTCCTTGTGACTATCTCTTGTTCCCTAAACTCGAACTGGCAATGAAAGGAATGTTTTATGATAGTGTTACACAAGTTCAAGAGGCTGTAAAGAGGCACCAAAAACGGAAACTTTTTAACAATCTAATAAAACCAAGAGAAACATTATATTCATAGTAATTGAAACCTTAAAATTTGCCGTTTAAGAAACATTAACGGATTTTATCATTTTTTAAAAATTACTTGATGTGTGTATGTATATATGTATATATAAATATATATATATATATATATATATATATATATATATATATATATATATATATATATATATATATATATATATATATATATATATATGTATATATATGTGTATATATATATATATATATATATATATATATATATATATATATATATATATATATATATATATATATATATTTGAGACAAAAGAGATTGCTAATCCCGAAGTTCGACCCTACGAAAATTAAACCAACCATAACAGAAGAGCTTGATAAGCAACCAGCACAGAACTGGCAAGAATTGAAACAAAAAAATATTAAAACAGCCTTTAAGTCGGTCCCTTTACAAAAACGTAGAAAACATCCCTGGTGGGATGAAGTTTGCGAGCAAGAAGTATTAAGCTGAAGTAAAACATTCAAAGAGTGGCGCAGTAAAAAACAGCAATAAACTATAACATCTTTTTGGAAGTAAGAGAAGAAACATCGAAGCTAATTAGACAAACTAAAAGAAAATATGAAAACAATCAACTTAATGAAATAGAAAAAGATTTACAAAAAAATCAGGCTATCAACCCCAAAGTCTTTGCTTCCAAAAGAAAAACGGACAATTAGTTCTAAATAACCAAGACAATTGCAAAGAACTTGCGAAATATTTTGAACAACTACTAAACTGTCCTGAGCCCTTAAACAGATTACCAACACTAAACCCTAAGCAAACAAACCCAGATTAACTACCACCGAATGAAGACGAAATGATTAGGCAAATGAAGCGACTTAAAATAACATAATAACATAATAACAGAACTCCTGGTAAAGATAGAATCACTGCTGAACTTTTGAAATCCGTTGGTCCATGTACAATCAAGAAAATAACCAAAATTCTATAAGAAGTTTGGCGAACAGAACGGATTCTGCAAGATTGGAAAAATGCTCTAATCCATCCACTACACTAATTCATCCACTACAGAGGGATATCTCTTCTCCCAGTTTGTTGCAAGATTTTATCTCAATGTCTACTAGACAGAGCACATCGACAGTTAGAATCTAAAATTGGTGAATATCAAGCAGGTTTTCGACCAGGCAGATCCTGCCCGGAACAGATCGTGAATCTAAAGTTGATCCTAAGACATCAAACACTGTACAATAAAAATCTCGTCTGTACATTTGTGGATTTCAAGAAAGCATATGATTCTATTGACCGTGAATCTTTATTCCAAATCTTGAAAGAACAAGGGTTAGATCTGAAAACGCTGGCAAATTATTAAAGCAACACTAACTAATACAAGGTCAAAAGTGAAATTCATGAGTGACATCTCAGAGCCCTTCGGAATTAAAACTGGAGGGGATGGACTCTCGCCACTCTTTTTTAACAGTGTTCTAGAAAAAGTAATACAGTAGTGGCGTGAAAAAATCGACCCTGAATTTTGACCAGTCCATTAAACTGGGGAGAACCAACATCAAAATTGATTGTCTGGCGTTTGCTGATGATCTAGCAATTTTGGCTCAAGATATATTAACGGCACAAAAATAGATTGAAATCCTAAAAGAAACAGCAGAAAAGGTAGGACTCCAAATTTCGTTTGAAAAGACATAATACATGACCTACAACAGACTAAGAACCCCATTTCTAAAAACAAAATATGGTAACATCAGACGAGTCTCTCAATTCAAATGTTTGGGTGAAAAAATCATGGAAAACGGATTGGAAAAAGCGGCCAATAAGGGTAGATGTCAAAAAATGGAAACTGCATTGAGAATTACACAAAAAATGCATATCTAAAAACACAAAACTGAGACATTACAACACAATTATTAAGCCAGAATGTCTATATGAGGCAGAAACGCTCATTTTGAATAGAAAGACAGACATCGAGAAGATTGAAAAGAAAAAAAGAAAAATCATAAGAAAAACCTTAGTCCCCAAACAAATAAACAGCACAACATACCGACTTCGAGAAAACCAAAAAATCAAACAATACACATATATACGTAGCGATATGAGAAAAAGAAGAAACGGATGAACCCGGGTAGGCTAACTAGACAAACAGTTGAATTTTATGAAAATAGGAGTAGAGTTAAAGTAGAAACAATGAAATGGATCGCTGCAATTAAAGGTTATCTAAGATCAGCAAATATTACACAAAGTGAAATTCAGGATACAAACTGTTTCAGATACAAGGTTAATGTTTGGGAGGTTGGCCAGAGAGAAAAATGTAGGAAGACCGGATCAACTTGGTCTGACGAAAGGAAAAAAGCTCATAGTGAAAGAATGAAAGCAATATGGGCGCAAAGGAAGGCTAACACCAACAAACGCCTCTAATTGTATTTCGCGTGATTCACTAGGGCCCATACGTGAATAATAATAATAATATATATATATATATATATATATATATATATATATATATATATATATATATATATATATATATATATATATATATATATATATACAAAATACGGAAGCTTTTTAACAATCCAATAAAACCAAGAGTGATGGAAGAAAAACATTTTATTCATAGTAATTAAAACCTTAAAATTTGTCATCTGCCAACCCGCATTGGACCAGCGTGGCAGATTACGGTCCATGCCTTCAATATGACAGTACAACCTCAAACACGGCCCTCATTCCCCGGAGGGCAATGGGCAACTACCTACGTCGGTGGGAAGACCTAATGACATTGACATAATGAGTTCGTGGCGAAAGATATTACTACTCGGAGATTTTTCCCCGTATTCCATGTGGTTGTCCTACACGTTTCTCTCAGACGCCACCATAGTATCAACCAATGCCCCCGGAAGCGGTTTCTGGCCTAATAGCTGTCATTGGGATAAAACGTCAACCCTTCAGCATAACTCACAGCCTCAATTCTCTTCCTGGAACGCCCACACGCCTTCTTTAACACATTCTTATCTAAAGATAAACATTTATGTTATAATGGGATGGACTTTTTGGTGATGTTCTCAACAATGCTTCATACTTGTCATGCATAACTTTGTTTTGTCCTGTGACAATACTGACCTGCATTCAATACATCTGATTTCTTAATATTAATATCATTTTAGATTCATCTCGCTTTATCTTTATCTACCATTCTCTTAGCAAATCTTCTATTTTTGTTGTAATTAAGTCTTGGTCCGTAAGTTAGATAATTAATGACTATTTTTTGAAATTTGAAACACCCACAAGCTGTTTCTTTTATTTTAAAATTAATGTTTTTTTTATTTCATCGTCAATTACGATATTAAACAGGTACGGACTCAGCGTCACTTGTAAGCTTGGTTGTAATAGTATTAGGAGGACCTTCACACCTTTGGCAAAATCCTTATCCAGGATTAATCCATTAATTAATCCTTATAAGTTTTATATTTTTAAAAATGTGTTCATTAAAACTATAAAGAAATCTTGATGTTTGGTATAATGTGTTTAAAGTTACCTTTTATATATGAATCAAGTTGATTTAATATGAAGGAATTTGTAGTTTGTCATTAGGCCCAATAGCCCCCATATTATTAAGGTTTTAATAATAGTATAAGGTATTATCACCCCATATTATTGAGGTTTAAGGTTATCGAAGAAGTTAACTACAGGATATCAAGATAGTTACCTCAGAATTCTTGTTTTGTAGAAGCCCATATTAGTAGTTGCAAACAATGGTTTGGTTTGGTTTGCAATCATGTAAGACTAATTTGAACAGGGTCTGTATACCGTCAAATAAAGTTCTGTAGGCATTTTTTGTGCCGATTAGGTATTTTATGCTACTTCGCTCATTTGATAACACATGTGATCGATTAGAGTGGTGCCTTCAACTTTCTGCTTGGGATACAATAAGGAATGGAGTTGTGTTTAGTGATGATTTGCGATTTAGTATTTTGATGCAGTTAGAGAAGATAGGGGACGCAACTTAGGATGCTTTAAAACTCTATTTTTCAGAAAAACAATGCTCAACCCCATATAGCAAAGATAACGTTAAATTTCTTAGAGTTTCTTCGCTACTAAGCTACTTTTAGCCGTTGACCATCAAGATCTTCAGATCTTTCACTTATTGATCACCTGTAGGATATTATTAGCATGTGACTTCTGAATTCGGTAGATTCCACCATTTCATTCGATCCAGGCTTAGCGAGTTAATAAGGGTGTAATAAATCGAGGTGGACCGGCCTATTAATAATGATTTCTGCACAATCCGCTGGTTGAATCGTCTACATTATAAATATAATTTATTTTTAATTTAAATACTTTTATACCAAAAAAAAAAAACGAATTCATGGCATAAACGTTTTTTATGTTCAGTGACTGGTAAATGATAAGAAGGTGGGCGAAAAATAACTGAGCGATTTAAATAGCCCGCTACTTTTGATGCATCTATTTATAAAAAAACTAATTTAGTAGAGCACAGGTCACGGAGAATTTTACTATTCAGTAATATTTAAAATGTAATAATAAATGTTACAACAGAGTACCGAGCAAGACAAATTGGTGCGGAGCATAACTGGATCTTACTTTTTTTATAAAGTTGTAGAAAATGTTTTAGTGTATTATTCCAGTGATATATTACGATAAGAGCCAGATTTTTTCTAGCTAGAAATATAACAACTTGGCTCTAGCTAACACATCGGCCAACAAGTCTCCGGTCTGACATATAGATGGCGTCACTTACGAAAGATCTCTAGCAATAGTCGATTATACTAAACTTCAAACGTCATGTGTCAAAATTTCATGACAATCTGTCTATTAGTTTCTGAGTTGTATATTGACGCTACTTTTGTTATTTTCAAGACGGTGAAAAAAAAAATTAAAATACCGATAAACATTACATGGACTTTGCCCAGAAAAATCAACCATAATAGTTTAGTATGCTGAATTCAAAGGTGGTTGTACAAGCATCGATAATGCTGAACGCTCTGGACATTCAAATGAGGTGGTTATCAGAAAAATTCATCAACCTCAGAAAAATTCACAAAATTATTTTCCAACACGGGAAGTTGCAGAAGTTAGTTGATATCCTGAAGATATCGAAATGAACTGTTTACACCATTTTGCATGAACATTTCTGAATGTGTAAATTGTTATCGAAATGGGTATGGCGTTTGCTCACAGCGAAGCAAAAACAACAACGTATTGATGATTCTGAGCAATGTTTGGAGCTGTTTAAGCGAAATAAAAAGGATTTTTTCATGGAGTATTTGACAATGGATGAAACACGGATCCATCACTATACTCGAGTCAGCTGAGTGGACAGCAGCCGGCAAAAGCCATCCAAAGGGACTAAAAACAACCATTGTCAGACAAGGTTATGGTATCTGTAGTTTGGGATGCGCTTGAGATATTGTTTATCGCTTATCTGGAGAAAGGTAAAGCCATCAATAGTGAATATTACATAGCGTTATTGGTGCATTTGAAGCACGAGATCACAAAAAGGCTCCAAATGATTAAAAATAAAGTGCTGTTTCACCAAGACAATGTACCGTGTCTCAATCGTTGGCAACGATGGCTAAATGTTGCCATCGTTGCCTAAATGGCATCCACCGTATTCTCCAGATCTGGCCCCAGCGATTATTTCCTCTTTTCAGGCCTCAAAAAATGTTCGCTGGAAAGAAATTTCGCCCCAATGAAGAGGTAATTGCAGAAACTGAATGATATTTTAAAGACAAAGAGAAATCGTTCTATAAAATGATGTAGAAATGTTATAAAACCATTGGAATGATTGTATTACTCTTCAAGGAGAATATATTGATGAATAGAGTCGAAATTTGTAAAAAAAGTTTGTTTTATTTGTCAGGCCGGGGACTTTGACCGATGTGTTATAAAGGTTTCCCGATTTAATAACGTCTAATTTCATCTTGTGGGATTAAAGTTCATGTTGAGTGTGGTATAATTGTTCAACCTTATATTTTCTACATTATGTTTATTTTCAGTATAAACCTAATATGAATTATTATTGTGTTCTGTTTTGTAATATAAATATTTCAAATTTTAATCGATGATCGACTTATTGACCTTGTAATAATTTTAACAATAAATAAGAAAATTAATCAAGTTTCCCAAAAAATTAATGATCTAAAGAGAAACGTTATAGTTTTTAAACTACTTTTTTTTTATAGTCAGTTAAATTGGAGCGTGAATTTGCAAAATAAAACAATATTTTTTAATACTTAAGGACACTATACTTGTGTACCAGTATCAAATTGACGACCAATTCGGAGCATCGAAATGCAATGAATGTCTCTATTTAACTGCTTCAAAGTGACTATACGTCATTAAACTACTACATTAAAAGACTACAATTAAATTTGCATTGGGCGATTGCGACATTCACTCGAACACGAATTTTCGGCAATTCGTAATAAAACCTTTTTTAATTGAGCATTTTGAAGCCTTTAAAATACTTCATTAACAGTAGGTGTACAATTGAACATATCTGTTTAGCGTTTTTGTATCTTATGATCTTTAAATGAAATGTGAATTGAATATTTTTTCAACTGTTAATGAATTTTGATTTGATAATACGTTTTGATTTAAATAATTCACGATCCTTACGGGAGTTTCGAAACATTTATAGGAAATTTATAGGATCTACAAAAAAGGTCGAATAACATTTTTCGATAAAATTGATAGTTTTCTGTTATTTAAATGACAAATTGAAATTTGCGATGCGGTACATCTTAATATTAATATTAAGAACTCTTACTTTCACAGTATTTTTTTCGTCATTCTACCAATATTTTCGATACCTTTAAGAAAAAAAAAAATATCTTATATTTTTATTAGTACAATGCCTTGTCATTTACCAGTTGAATATAATATTGGAGACTTATTTGTTTATTTTATTTTATCAGGTTAATATTTCTTGACGATAATAAAAACTTTAGGTGATAAAAAAATAAGAGTGGCTTTTAATTTTTTTGCTGTTCGTTCATTGTTATCGAAAATTTATTAATATATTTGGTAACATTGTCCATGCAACCATACAGTTTTAAATGTTACTATGGGTCGCGCAAAGGAGTGTACTCCTGAAGAGAGGCATCTAATATTGCAGTTACGGAGTCAACAAAATATATAAATTTATTTTTCATCTACTAAAGCGATCTGAATACGTTATTGTTAAAGTTTTAAAGGAGCAAAAATTAATAAAGATATCACCAGAAACCAGAGGTCGCCCAAGAAAAACAAGCAGAGGATTGGATAAATGTATTGTACGATAGGCACGGAAACACCCATTTTCCACTTCGTTTTACGGAAATCGGTCTACAAATCAGTAAACGGACAATTCGTAGACGATTGATAGAGATGGATCTTCATGGAAGAGTTGCAAAAAATATTCAGCATAGATTAAGTTTTCAGCCAGATTTAACTTAATTGGATTATTCTTTAACTTAATTATTCTATTTAGTGACGAAACAAAAATAAATTTCTTTGGATCAGATGGGAAACGGTACGTTAGGCGATATAAGAATGAAGAATTAAATCCGCGAAATACATTAGGAACAGTAAAGCATGGAGGAGAAAATATTAAACTGTGGGACTGCTTTTCCTATAATGGTGTAGGTTCACTATATACATATATACATATATATATATATATATATATATATATATATATATATATATATATATATACATATATATATATATATATATATATATATATATATATATATATATATATATATATATATATACATATATATATATATATATATATATATATATATATATATATATATATATATATATATATATATATATATATATATATATATATATATGGGGAGCATTTTGACTTCTTTGAGCTGTGCCCAACGAGACAACAGTAGTCAAGAGTCAAGCAACTAACCATTGCTCATATATATATATATATATATATATATATATATATATATATATATATATATATATATATATATATATATATATATATATATATATATATATATATATATGGGGAGCATTTTAACTTCTTTGAGCTGTGCCCAACGAGACAACAGTAGTCAAGAGTCAAGCAACTAACCATTGCTCATATATATATATATATATATATATATATATATATATATATATATATATATATATATATATATATATATATATATATATATATATATAGTCTAGGACATTGATCTTTAGTTTAGCACATTTCTTCATTGCAGAAGAATTTACCTTTCCTTGCTTTTTTTCGCTAAATTACGTATATGTTAGATTTTTTTTTTTTGAAGAAACTGTATTATCTTCTTTTTGTGGTACAGGTGACAGATCATTAGTGTGAACAAATTTTCTTCCAAAACTAATCTAATTGAATTTGGTTTACACTATCACAAAAGGCCTTTCAAATTGAGCATTTTTTTAAAATTCTTGATTTTAAGCAAGAATTAAAACACAGAATTTGCGTTGATTTCAAAAAAGCTTTTTATTGATAATTGATGCATATTGTATGCCAACGAAAGACAATATCTGCCAAATAACCACCTCTTGCGGCTCCACAGACGTCCACTCTTTGATCAACAGTTTTGGTTGACATTTTGGCATAACTGTAGCTCTATCTTCTCGCCAATCACTTGAATAATTTCATCCTTGAGTTCAGGAATCGATTGTGGATTATTCTTATAGACCTGGCTTTTCACGTAATCACGTAACCGTAAAGAAAATATTCCAACGATGTCAAATCACATGATCTTGGTGGTCAACTAACATCGCCGTTTCTTTCTCTCAATAAATCAACTGATTCATTAGCAGACTGAGGTGTAGCACCATCTTGTTGGAACTACATATCCTTCAGATCCATATTATTCAATTCAGCCCACAAAAATCCAGCTATCATCTCACGATATCGAACACCATTCACAGTTGCAGCTTTGCCGGCGGCATTCTGAAAGAAATACTGCCCAATTATATCTCCTGATCATAATGCACACCAAACAGTGACTCGTTTAGGATGTAAAGGTTTCTCATGAATCAATCATGGATTTTCCTCACCCCAAATGTGACAATTTTGTTTATTAACATAGCCAACCAATTTCAAAATGTGCTTCATCTGAAAAGATGATTTTTTGAGAAAAATCATCTTTTTGTTCTTTGGCCCAATTGACAAATGTACCACGTTTTGAATGATCCAGTAGCTTTAGTTCCTGTGTTATTTGAACCTTATATACCTTCAGAGCGAAATCCATTCGTAAATTACACGTTAATACATTTTTTACGCGTTGTTGTATTGCGTACGACTCAATTTTTATAAATATCATATATTACATTTCTGAAATGAGACTAAACCTGGGCAAATTCACAACACCAACTGTGTTTTATTCAAGAATTAAAAAAAACGCTTAATTTGAAAAACTGGTTATAAAGAAATGTCTAACTGAATACAACAAGTATATACAATTTTTTTTCTAGTTCAAATTAGATTCATGGTATATTGGAAACTTGAAGTGGCAAGTTTCAGTTTTATTTTGCAAGATTACTAGATATAAGAGAGTCGTTGGAAAAGTTCTCGACCTAAAAACACATTTTCTAAAAAATGGATAAAATTAAGTTCGAGTTCCTTAAGTGAGAACATTTTGAATTTTCCTCGTAGCACATTCTATCGCAAATAAATTATTGTTTGAATATTTTCTGTAAAAACGTTGTATACAGCCCTTATAAGTTCTCTATAAATTATAATTTAATAGCATTATTTTAATTTCAAATTAAATATAGTTCAGGTTTTTTAGAATTTAAAATTTAGCTATTATATTGGTAATTATTAAAAATATAGTTTTTATTACCTTTTTCTTTATTAAACCATTGTTCTTCGGCACCAGTCATGGAAAAAGTAAGTAATATAATGAGGAAAATTTCTTTACACACCATGTCTTCGAACAAAACATTCTTTGTTTTTGTTTTGTTTACAAATATCAACGTTCCATTGAAAACAACGATGTACCAGCACCCCCAGTTACAAAGTTCAACTAATCACCATCGACAACAAATGTTCTTCACCGCTGAAGAATATTCCCTCTCTTCGCGCGTCGCTTCTTTCTCTCGCTCACATAGTAAAACAGAGAAAATCAGGTGATCGTAGTGACCGAAATAAATACATTAAATTAATCAAGCCTGCCTTCCATTATGGTAACTCGATGAACATACACTTTTACATGCATGTTTGTTGTTCTTGAATTATTGGGGGCAACAAAGATAAAATATAAGCTGGAGTACTGTGGGCAAACAAGCGATAGATGGTGCTACTTATCGCAAAATGATGGAAAAAAGGCCGTGAAAGTTTTGTGCCAAATTTAACCGTCAGATAAAGCTAAGTTGCGGTTTAAGCTCCAGTTTTGCTTTATAGAATGTATCAGTTTCAATTTTCTAGCTTTTTTTTCTAAAACCAATTAGAAAAATTCAAAGGAAGAAGGTCAATTTCGTTGCTTAATAATCTCATTATTGGAAGATTATACAAACAAACAATTTAAAGTAACCTTTATAATATGTAAAATAATAGATATAACCTTCTGCCCCAATTATCGTGTTAAGCCATACGAGGGTCATTCAGAAATTCAGAAATAAACTTTGATATATTGTAAATAAAACAGCAGTTGTACTTTTTTCAGTCTTTATGGATCAATTATTCTATTGGAACCTTCGATTTGAAACACTAAACTCGAAGAGATATAACACTAAACACTATATTCGTTTTTTAAACTTATCGACGCGCGTTTCGCTAACCGTAATTAGAAAATGATTCAATCTGGTTTGAGCTAGAAAGAAATAGAATGGGTTGAACTAGAATTTAAAAAAATTGATTTGTTGTTTAGTGGTAAATCTGTTCGAGTTTAATCATAGTCTTGTTTAGGGCATTATACGTCTACATATAATAGACACTGGGTAATAACACATAAAATTCTATAAACAATAAAATTCATACTGCTATAAAATTCACACAAAAACGTTTATCTAATTTAGATAGTACTATGGCCTCCAACAAGAATATATTAATAAAAAAATTAACACGCCAGGTTTCTTTGTGACATTCAAATATATATGTTTATAAAAAATATACGAAAATCCACTTACACTTATACAATTATCCACTTCTACACAATATTTATGATTTTCACAAGTACTTTGCTTTCGGTAGGTTCCCTTTTTGAATCCCAGCAGTAATCAACTAACATCCCAGGACTGCAATTCCCTTGATATCGCATCGTAAGGGAATGTGGAATCTCTCGCCGTGTTCGTCACTAACAGCACCCAGGTTTTCAGGGAAAAAATCCAAATGTGAGTCCAGGATATGTTTCTTTAAGAACATATTGCACCCCAAAGCTTTGTAGGAGATCAAAAATTCATTAATTAAATATTTGAAATTTTCTGCCCAGTGGTTACCCAAAAAGTTTTTTATGACATTAACAAAACATTTCCAGGCGAGTTTTTCAAGATCATTCAATGTTTGCTGAAAGCTGTCACCCTTTATTAGTTTTCTTATTTGAGGACCTACAAATATCCCCTTTTTTTATGAGGCCGATTTTATATGCAATGGTGGTAAAAGCATATCTTCAGAGTTCACTATAGATGTAGTTTTAACATTATTCTGTCCTGGAGAAAGTGACTTACGCTTTGGCCACTCTTTCTTTATATAGTGATTTTTTCTGTCTCTATTGTCCCATTCGCAAATAAAACAGCAATATGTAACAAAACTGCAGTCCAAATAATAGAGCAATGACTTTAAAGCGAGTATTTATTGTATTCAATCTTTTCCAGAAGGAATTTCGTATTTTCCTAGGTTTCTTTTATATTAGAACCATGGTCTACAGGCCGTGAAAGTCTCGGACTTACTATTGAAGGAAGGATACTACTGAAGGAAGTATGTTTCCGTTATATAGCAACATTGTTTTGAAACTAGTTTTTGATGAGTCAATAAACTCGCCAGTGACTTGAACGTAATCAAAATTTAACAGATTCATTAGTGTATGAATGTGTCATTACAATAGACCCAATCTTCTGCTTGAGAAACATAAGGTTTCAATTGATCGTCGCAATGGCGCAATTAGGAAATTTTTGTATTGGAAGAAAATAGATTCCAGCTTTTAATCTAGATCCCAAAAGCGCAGCCAGTTTTTTAGATAAATGTTAATAACGTACCAATTCATTTAGGTCGCCTTGTGTCAATAAGTGTGGTTCTTGTGAAGTACTTGGCTCATAAGTTGGGTCGCATTCTGACTCTAAGTTATCGTGTTCACTAGCAGCAGCTTCTTCAGTTTCTAATATATATGGAGTACTGGCACAGGCAATTCGGCATTATGTGTTTCGACTTATTTGTGATACCCTCTATGACAGCCAAACAAAAATAACAATCACTTACGTGATCTGTTGGTTCAGACCAAATCATTGGCACCACAAAGGGAATATGCCTAGATCCCTTAGCCTAACCCAGCAGAAGTCTCACACATGTTACAGCAGATATTTGAGATCCAAGATTTATCTTGATGACACACAGGAAAAGCAAAGTAACCTAAATAATGTTTGGTTCCTAATGGTGTGAAATTTTGGCGCTGAGAGATAAAAGTTGATTACAGCCTTAACACGAATATCAATAAATTTAAATTTGCCAACTATAATAACTATTTAACTTCAGAAATGACGTTATCTAAACATAAACATATATATGAGGAAAATGGAATATGCAGCTATCACAAAAAATTGAGGCTAACTGGAAAAAACTAACATAGTTTTTGTAATGAGAGTAGATAAGTACAATAAAATATTATTTCAAAATTCGTGTGACAAAAAGAGTGTTTATCGGTGTAATAGGAATGAATTAATTTAAGAATATAATCTAGATAGTGTCAAAGGACATTTAGCAGCTTACTTCAGTAGAACAGCAAAAGACTCAGATTAGATTCAAAATGATCGATTTAATATAAGTGTAAAGGACCTGTAATAAATGTAGAATTTGTTTAGACCAAACGATCTAAACTTATTTAAAGGAACACGGAAGTAGGATCTGTAAAATACTGTTAAGCAGTCACTTAGGACTGCGAGATGTGGACTCTCGAAGAATACTAAGAAACATTTTTGGTGATATGACCGACAACGAAATTTGGAGGATTAGGCAGAATTTTGAACTGAAATAATTGTACAAAGATCTGGATATTATATACTGTGTGAGGCTTCAGCGACCCAGATAAGAGGTGAGAATGCCAGAAAACCAGAAAAGAAGGTGCCAGAAAATAGTAGACCCAAGGCACGATGGCAGGACAATGTAAAAAGAGATGCTAAAGAACTAATTTTAATCAAAAACCGGTAAGGAGCTGATGCAGATCTATCCGATTGGAGGCGAACTCTTGAAGGATACTAACGATCACTGACAGGCTACAGGATAAAGGTCACAGAAAGAAGAAGAAAACGAAGATGTTTAGATCAATAATATTAGAAGGTATGTTTATACAATTTATACCAAATAAATGGTGAGGTATTGAATATATAGATGAGGGGGTGAAGAGGGAGACCTCAAGAAAATAAAATGCACAATATATATATATATATATATATATATATATATATATATATATATATATATATATATATATGTATATATATATATATATATATATATATATATATATATATATATATATATATATATATATATATATATATATATATATATATATATATATATATATACATATATATCATTATCAGCCCGTATCGATCCACTGCAGGATGAAGGCCTCTTCAGCATGTTTCCAACTTTCACGGTCCTGGGTTTTCTTCTGCCACTCTGGTCCAATATACTTAACGATATCATCAATCCATCGTACTTTCGGTCTTCTTCACCGACGTTTGCGATCAAGCGGTATCCACTCCAGGATGGCCTTGGTCCATCTGTCATCCCATCGCCTCGCTATATGGCCTGCCCATCTCCATTTCAATCGCTTTACTTTAATCCATGCGCAGGACTTCTGCCTCGTCTTGTAATACCAAGCATACATCTTTCCATTTCTCTCTGTGCTACCCGAAGTTTTTGAATTTATTGGGATGTGAGTGTCCAGGTTTCACTTCCGTATGCCATAACGGGTAGAACGCACTGATCTGACTTTTCTTTTCTGGCAAAGTGGGAGTCTGCTCTTAAACACAATCATAAATAAATCATAAATACTTTTTTTTATTAAAGAAGTTATTCCAAAATAACATTTTTAAAAAGCGATAACAGATTTTTTTACTAACAAAGAATGGTAATTAAATTTCTTCGATGTTTAAGATCAATATTTGGTGTTTTTTTTTAATAATGTATGATCTCAACTACCCTGTACCCTCGGGGCATACTCGGTATTAAAATATTGATGGCATTCTGCGCTATTTCATTCCATTCAGTTAAAACACACTCAAAAAGTTGTTTTGATGTGGCAAACCACTACGTTATGCTTTAAAAGCTGTCAGTCTAACATGTTCCACAAATATTCGCTTGGTTTGAGATCTGGTGATTCCGCAGTCCCTAGAAAATAGATTTTGAGATATGCATATTTTACTCTAATCGGATGAAAATGTACATTATCATACATTAGTCAGTCGAAATTGTAGACCAACTTGTTGTGTAAATTCTACTACTATGGACTCAAGAATGATATTGCGATAGTCAGCAGTTTCCCAGAATCCACTATGCCCTTCTTTAACCTTCCCATTCTTTTGCGCTCTCTTCGACAGCTAATCCTAACTTTTGCTCGTACCATTCAGTAGTCACTTCCAACATTAAAATTGTTTAGGACAGTACAATTGCAAAATATTGTTTTATCGTTAGTTACGATGTAATCAATTTCACTTGTGAGTCAAAATGGACTTTTCCATATCCATATTCTGCTGATATTTTTCTTAAAGAACGAATTCATAATATATAGTTCTTGCCCTTCAGAAAAAATCAACCAATCTGCCACTTGTATTGTTCGGCTCACTAGTTCCATTTTCACTAGTTCTTGCTGTTCTAACTCTGGCATGAAAGTCACACATCAGGATTATGTACCTACATTTCTCCTTGTAAAGAAGCTGGACCACATCATCATAAAATATCTCAATTTTCTCACCCCGATAGCTTATAATTGGTGCATAAGCAATGACGCAAAGGGCTCGTCGGTCAGATATACTTTCAAATTTGACTACACTGTCATTCAGCTTTCGATTGATGAGGAATCCAATTCCACCACATCGTTCATTCTCCGTACCCCGAGTGTAGAGTACATGACCAGTTGAACCCAGTTGGATTAGCTCTTCACTCTTTTTTCGTGTTTCACAAAGCTCAATAATATCCCAATGTATGTTGTCAAGTTCGATTAACAATTCTTGCTGTCGGGTATCCGTTTTCATTATCCGTATGTATATTTATTTTATTCGTATGTATATTTATCGTAGCGATGTCAAAAATCCAATGACTGCCTGATCTAACCCAGTGATAGGCCTTGGAACAGGTCTTCCCGCTGCTGTAGGTAGTTGCCCCTTGGTCTCCGGGGAATGAGGGCCATGTTTGTGGTTGTACTGTCATATTGAAATACCATGTTGAAGTCATGGACCGTAATCTGCCACGCTGGTCCAATGCGGGTTAGCAAATTCTGGATCATGTTAATCTGAGGGCCTCTTCCTTGACCTGTTCACACACACACACACAAATATATATATATATATATATATATATATATATATATATATATATATATATATATATATATATATATATATATATATATATATATATATATATATATATATATATGTATGTCTGAATCTATTAGTCAAAATTTTAATATCTTCCCAGACAACCCAATAATTTCTAAACAACTAACATTTTCAAAGTGATCCTCGTATAACTGTTTGAATAAATCTGTCCCAATTATAGCATTAAGTAATTTTATTATGCCTGCGACCTAGAGGCTTTTTCACGTTCACGGTCGCAGGAATGGCTTCTTAACTTTTACCTAATTAATACCAGTTTATAGTTAATACAAGCCTCACCTGTGTTTTTAGCGTTTTAAGTTTTTTATTGCAAAATATTATGAGGTGTGTTTAAATTAACGTTCTATTGTTGCACATACCTAAAAGTGCAAATTTGATTTTTTACATATTGGATTGGTAATTAATTATATTTGTGGGACTTTATTGGTATACACAGCCCTCATTGAAAACTGAACTCTTTGTTACACCCATACAATTCAACTGGTGCAAGAGTTAAAGCCTTAAGATGCCAGTCCGAGGCTTCAATTCGTTAATCAGGTAACTGAGCATTTTGCAACATTCAACAACATATTGTTTTCGGATGAGGCTCATCTTTATCTCAACAGTCATGTAAATAATCAGAACTGTCGTTACTGGAGTGCAATAAACCCGAAACACAAGCATCAACAACCCCTTCAGTCAAATAAAGTCACTGTATGGGCTGTAATATCGGCGCGAGGAATAATCGACCTTTATTTTTTTGGAGATGGCATGGGATGTGCCGTTACCGTCAATTCAGAGCATTATGTGGGAATGTTGGACAATTTTTTGGTACCTGAACTGCAAAACTTTTCTGGTTATAATCAGAGTACATAGTTTTAGTAGGACGGAGGAACGTCACACCGGTCATTGCCATGAGTTCGTGAAATGTTCCCAAACAAATTGATGCCCAGGATAGGTGACATAAATTGGCCTTTACATAGTCCTGATTTGAGCCCTATGAACTTTTGATAATGAAAATTTCTGCCTGACTTCGTTTTGAATTGAGCATATGTGCAAGGTAATGATGGCATTTCGCATCATAGCCTTACACATTTTATGAGACAAACAAAAATAAATATGTTGAAAATTAATTTTGCAACGATAATAAATTAATAAATTTTACCATTGACTACTAAATATATTAGTTGCTCTTTAGATTTTATTTCTATATCTCAAAAATGTTTCGATTTCTAAATATATACATATTTCAGATATTTCATAAGTGAAATATTTCGATTACATCACTACTTCAGCATAATAATTCTGTGGTCTACATGATCTCAAAGTAAATTTTTATATTTGTGTCACTTATAATTCCTTGTTAGTTTCTGCCATTTACTTGTATGTAAGAGTTTATACGGCTGATTGAGATTTGTTTTATAATATTCGACATACTTACACATAATTTACTTTTTTTACATAATTTACACATAACTTTGAGGAAATTGAACTGCAAGTATTAAATCTGCGTAATCAAAATCAATATCGATCAATTAATATAATTGATATAAATACAATAAATTTCAAAATATCATTCATTCTATGATTGTTCATTCATACTTTGTTATGTGGTTTAATGATCGTTTTCGACGATTACCTCTTCATTTAATATTACAGACAGCCATTTCTTCAAGTATTGGAAACAGAATGAAGTCGAAGAAAGCAAAGTTTGGAGAATAGGGTGGATGCGGCATTAATTCACATCGTAAAAACCGCAACTTTTTTATTCTAACCTTCTTTTCTTTTATCTAACCTTCACTCTGTGAAACTCCAAACTAAACCAAACTAAACCAACAAGATTATGAAGTTGTTGATCATTTATTTATTAGTAGTGATGTCAAAGGGGGACCCGAGTGCAAAACGTCACTTGTGTTGGTTCGACCACATCGGAACCCAATTCACTACTTATAAAGCATGAAATATGAAGGAGCTGAGTCTCCATAATAATATTACTACTTTCTTCTGTTTGCGCATCGGTTTTTCAATGCAAAAAAAGTGCTTAATCAACATTTGAAACTGGGTTTTTCCAATACATCAGAAATATTGAACTTATCTGCTTTCTAAGACTGCCAATACAAAATGAAATGTCTTATCGGCTAATTCAACTGAACATTACTACAAACGACGAAATTACGACAAAAAAGCTAATTTTCAAAAAACGGTTACTTTTGTGCCCGCATCGCCATCTATGGGAAAATACCTAACTTTTCACTATTTATTCGTACTTGTGTGGACAACTTCTTTGTTTGCCAAAGATAATCTTACTCTATGAATATCCTTCGGATTTATTGAATTTATATGTGATCTTGGCGAACCATCTTCATCGATGACAATGAGGAATATTCACGCTCTGTATTTGGTGGGGTAAGGAAGACGAGTTTTATTAAGATTTATTGCAACTATCAGGTGTGGCGGTTAATAAATCCTAATTTGTTTTTAAGATATGGCGCTAGAAACAAGGATCGGTTCAAAGTTTAATCTCTTACATCATTTTGTTGCTACGTCAGTACCTTTCAATATGCCATTGATGTTTAAACGATTGTGAGTTAGCGTCATATTTTTTTCGTGTGGTGTGGTAAATTTGCGGTACGTACTGCTGCAATCAAAAGAAAAAGCAAGAGATAGCAGTCGTATACTTGTGGAAATTTACGGTGATAATGTTTCAATGTAAGACGCTTGTGAGAACTAGTTTAGACGATTCAGAAGTGGCGATTTCGACTTGGAAAGATAAAGAACGTCCAAGTGAACAAAAATAAATCGAAGATGCGGAATTGTAAGCAAGCATTGTTGGAAGAAGACGATATACACACACAACAACAAATGGCCGAGAGGTTATATATTGATCGTCGAACTATTTATGATTATCTGTTTGTTCTGGAAAACATCCAGAAGGCAGGAAATTGGGTACCATATCAGCTGAACGGCAGACCGGTGGAAAAGCGAAATGCGGTGTGCGAAGTTTTGCTTTCTCACCATGAACGAAAGACTTTTTGGATCGGATCGTGACTGAAGACGAAAAATTAATATATTTTGAGAACTTAAAACGCAGACAATCATGGCTTGACCTAGGACAATCATCAACATCAACATCAACCGCAGACCGAATCGCTTTGGAAAGAAGGCGATAATGCTGTGCATTTGGTGTGATCATAAGGGTGTTGTGTATCATGGGCTTCTGAAACTAGGTGAAACAGTTAATACAGACTACCACTCGAGACGTTGGAGGGTACAGACGTGTACTCTAGCTCCTGAAAAGTGAGGTTAAGTGCAAATAAACGTTTAATAAACGTTTAGTGTCGCTTTTGTAAAATTGTGAATTGTGTCGTTCGCGATGAGCAAAAGAAGAAAAAATAACCTGAAACAGGTAAAGGCGCGGGCTATATCTACGATGACCTAGTGCGTTGCCACGCCGAGTGTTTAGAGTATCACAGAGGGGCTCTTTTCAGTGTTAATAGATAATTAGCGGACGAAATTGCATCCAACACAATGCTTCTCTTTGAGAAGACAACCTTACAGGTCGCACTAGACTTCCTGAAACTAGAAATCCAAATGGTGCTGTTACGTTTACCGCAGTTGTTCAAAAAGAAAAAGAAGAAGGTCCGAAAACCTTAGCCTCACCACAAATCATTGAGGTCCAGCCGGATCAAAGTGAATTAGAAGGTGGCTTGAAGAAAACCTCCACAGACCAAGATGGATTCCAACAGGTCTCCGCCAAAACAAGGAGAAGAAAAGGACAAAAAGCAGCACGGACCCCTGAGGTAAGCCAGCCGCAGGTGGCACTGAATGTTCCTTCCTCCTCCAAGGTTTCGACCGAACAGCACAAAGCACCGTCCATGATGGAAAAGTCAGAACAAAAACCTGACAAAAACCCAAAACTAGCTATTATCCTGAAGGATAAAGCGGTATTCATAGAGGTGATGAGCCTCCTAAAGAAGAACAAAGTGGCAGTCGGGCCTGCCACAACTAAGCCAGGCGGGGTATTAATACCCCCGAAGACTGACCAAGATAGAGAAGCCGTTCAAAAGCTACTCGATGAGAGAGGCTATGCCTATTACACACCAAAATCTAATAAAACATTTCTACGCGTCTTACTGAAAGGCGTATTAGAAACAATCACAACCGATGAAGTAAAGGAAGAACTCCAAAAGATGAGGATCCAACCAACCAATGTAACCAGATGGCTAACCGAAAAGAAAAGAAACCCATCGCAATAGTACAAGTCACCGTACCGAGCGATGGCAGAAAAATCATGAAAATCGCTGAACTCTGCCACTAGTCCGTCAGGGTGGAGAAACAGAGAAAAAAGACGTCACTAAGCCACCAAAATCAGGCAAAGAAAAACCAACATCAAGTCAAAACCGATTCGCACCAAACCGAATAACCAAAAAGTAACCACCGTTCAGGAGGTTGAGAATCACCAACAATTTTCGACATTGTCGGAAATTGCCACCAACCTTCAGAGGCTTCCGGTGGCGATTCAGCCGAATCAAGGCCCGATTCGTCAAATCAACGCCTAGTTTTCGACTAGACGCAAAACTTATTACAGGTGTGGGCGTAACATCGAAATTCCTCCTAACAAAAGCAGAAGAAAGAAGCCAGCCCACGGAAATCGCGATTTTCGTCGTGCCAGCTCGCCAGATTCTGGACCTTGCGGCCTGGGTCTGGAAATTCTTCGAATCCCCGAAATCCTTGATTTCAATCTCGCTGTTATCAGCATCACCGGGCCAGCGAGAAGCCCCAACCCCCCGTGTCAGCATAAACAGACACACACCGGAACCCTGTGTCATCATCGGAACCTAAATAGAAACTGGTAAGAGTCGAAAAGACTAACCAAAAACCATGTTAAATAAACAGAAATGGAAACAGTTAATACCATTCGCCAATAAATGATCAATTTGAACTATGCTTGACCGAAAAGCAAACATAATGTGTTACAATACACGGAAAAGTGATTTTGCAGCTTTCGTTATGTGTGATGTGGCGTTCTAGTCCACATCACACATAACGAAAGCGGCCAGAGACACCATTTCTGTACTTGGGTGGGCTTACCAGACTTAGCCCTTTCCGACTACCACTTGTCTTCACTGTTTTTTTTGGGAAAGCATTCACAAATTGCCATAGAGATTTAAATACATGAACGTGTTTTTTAAAGAAAAAAATTAGAGTTATTAATCGCCAAACTTGATAGATGAAAGAATTATTGCCAAATCGTTACAAAAAATAGCACTTTAAATTGAAAAGACCCATGAATAAAGTACCACTGAATCTAGAAAAAGCAGATTTTAATCAGACGTAGACGCAATACGCTCTTATTTAAATACTTTTTCTAATTACGAAGAAGATCGGAATTATTATTCCGCGGTGAAATTCATTCGTTTCATCAACATAATAAAACTTTTTTGAGTAGGTTTACTAATTTTTTTTAAATTTAAACACATCACAAAGAAAAAAATAAACATTATTTATACGAGGGTGGTTTGAAAAGTTCTAGGGCTGTCACAGAAATGGGGCTAATATGACTAAATGATCACGATATTTGTCCAGTATGATTCGTTAAATGACGTGCTGCGTAGTTTCCAATGAGTGCGTTTAATTGCTTGTGGTGATCTCTGCCTTAATGCGCTTTAGATTATAAGAAAGTTAGATTAGATTCCACTTTAAAAGATTCTTCACTTTTATTTTCGATGGAAATAACGTGGACTGTTGAATTTAAACATCATCTTATGTTCAGTGAAGATGATATATGCTTACGACGCTTAAAAATGCAACGATCAATAAAATTGGCACAAAAATCCACAATGTCGTATAAAATAATCGCCGATTGAAGGTACGTGAGCTTGCTAACTTTGTAAACACCTCGATATATAATAACAATTACATTTTACACAATGCTTGAGTACGAAAAAGCTCTTTACTCACTGTGTGTCGCGTTTGTACCGACCAAAAAACTATTCGAATGAAAACTTCTCAAGAGGGTTTTAACTTATTAATCCGCGATTCTGCTGAGTTTTTCAACGTTTTAATAGGTGTTTCGGTTATGTCGATTTTGCTAAGAGATGGCGTTACTAATACATTTGTTGGTATAGACTAAAGGCGCCTATGGCGTTTTGGAGGGTAAATATACACCACCAAAAGCCAGTTCGTTATTAATTGTCATTGTGCAAAAACCTACTTTTTCGTGGCTTTGAACATGTCGAATTATATACCAGAAAAAGGCGTTTTGCTGGGAAGTTTAATAACCTTCTTTCGTTTGAAGAAAACGGCTGCTAAAAATTGGAGCTTATGGTGAACATGCTCTAACTCAGAAAACTTTTGAACGATGGTTTAAACGCTTTAAAAGTGGTGATTTTGATATAAAAGACAATGATCATCCAGGACATGCGAAATAGTTTGAAGATGCAGATTTGCAAACATGAAGACTCAAATTATACGTTGAAACAATTGGCAAAATGATTGAATGTTGCCCCAATCTACCATTTCTGAACGTCTACATGTATTGGGAAAGATCCAGAAGGAAGGAAAATGGGTTCCATATGAATTGAAGAAAAGAGACATTGAAAGGCGAAAAACCAGTCGTGAAAGTTTGCTTGCCAGACAGAAAAGAAAAGGTTTTTTTGCATCGAGTTGACCAACTGATGAAAAGTGAATTTATATTGATAACCCAAAGCGCAAAAAATCATGGGTGGACCCAGACCAGCCTTCAACATCACAACCACTGCGAAATAAACATGGAAAGCAAGCTTTGTTGTGTATTTGGTGGGATAGCAGGGGAGCTGCGTATTACGAACTGCTGAAATCTGGTGAAACGAGTACTGGCGATCGGTACCGACAACAATTGATAAAAAAGAAAAACGACCAGCATTTGCCCAAAGACACGATAAAGTCATTTTCAACTAAAACTATACTATAGTAAAAACTATTTGTCAAACCTTAAATAGGGCATTCTACCACACCCACCGGATGCACCGGACTTATCCACTTAGGACTACCACTTATTTCGATTGATGCAGCACGGACGGATTCTTACGAAGAAGTGAAAAGTTGACTTGATGAAGTGTTGGCATCAAAAAACGAAAGTTCTTTTGGCGCGGAATCCATTCTTTGACAGAAAGATGGGAAAAAGTAATAGCTAATGATGGCGAACACTTTGACTTTAAGGCAATTTATTTTGTTATGGAAATAAACACTCAAATTTTGCGAAAAAATTGACATTATTAACCGAAATAACCATTATAACGTTAGATTAAATATGGCTTCACTATTACACATCAAAACTGAAACAGTGATCCAAACAGTCGGCCGAAACTGTTCTATTAGCATGAAAAGTCATAGTTTCGGGTTTTTGGTATTCTCGTGGTGTGGTGCTCAAAGACTCCTAGTAAAAGACAGGATCTTTACCAAGGATTATAACGCGTCACTGCGACCAATTCAAGGGTGTAATTCAGACTAACTCTTTATATCTGGCCAAAAATAAAGTCGTTTTTTACCTCGTTAATAAGTCTGGACACACGCATCATGTTGATGCCGAAAGAATCCTTGACTTACGCTTCGAAATGCTTACACAAGAGCCGTATTTACCGGATTTGGCTCTCAGTGATTACTTCTTCTCTTCAAATTTAAAGAAATGGCTCGCATCACTTAAAATGGTGATGTTAAAGCTGATACAACCCTTTATTTTGTACAGTTGAATCGCATTACACCCAGGTTATTAAAAACTTGGAACGTCGTTGATCAAAATGCATTAAAATGAAGAATTTTAAAACTCTATGTTGAAGAATTTTTAAAAATCTTTTTCAGGACTGACTTACCGACTTCCGTAGGTAAATAAAATTCTCCCTTCGGTATATGCTTCATTGAGTTTAATTTATTCAATATATTATTTTAAAACACCTTGTAGTCAACAAAATTCCAACCAATTTATAAGTACGCGAGATGGAAAAGTTAACGTCGCAAGGTTAACACGCCCGATTAAGAAACAAGAAGATTTCAGTTTTATGAAAATAGTTTGATTTTTGCGCTACGACCATTAAGATGTACCTGAAGTCTGTTTGTGGGTTTTACGTGTTTTTCGCCGCTTGTCTGTTTGTCGACGCGCAATTTTCCGATTTGTTTCGTAGTTTTCGAAGTTTTTTCGGTGATTTCGACAATGAACTCGACGAGAATAATGAGTTTTTACCGGAATATGATTTTGTTGTGATAGGCGCTGGTTAGTATCGTATATTATATTTTTTCTGTGACATGTTAATTTCAACTGAAATCTTTTTCAGTATGTTTTCAATTTATATACGGCTGTGTTTAATAATTTTTTATTTGAAATATAAAAAAACCGGCATTTTCGTTTTTTTTTCTGATTTATGCAGATACATTTATATTTTCCTCTGAAATGCCAACGATGTGCTGTTTGTTCCTTTTTGGGTCACTCCAAGCTTGTGCTTGTGATGCAACTATGTACATCTCGTTGTAATATATTAGATAGGTTATTCATGAAACTGGTTTTTAGAAATGGTATAGACCTTCAAAACGAATATTTATAAAAAAAATGAATTACGTAAAGTATTTTTCTTTGTTTTCAATTATTTTATTGGAAGCTTTAATATGAAACACCTAACTAAAAGATGTTTACCATAACACACCAAATCACTTGTTTTTGTATTATTTCTCTACACACAGTTCGCTAACCATGTTATCTAAACTCGGAGAAATTTACCACTGAACATCAAATCACCTTTTTTAAACTTCTCGGCGCACCTTTCGCTAACCATGTTAGCATCATCAGGAGATGGTTAATAAAAGCAGATGAAATCATCTCCTCATGATCATAACATGGTTAGCTAAACGTGCGTCGAGAAGTTTAAAAAAGTGATTTAGTGTTTAGTGGTCAATAGTGTCAATAGTGTTTAGTGGTCTCTTCGAGTTTAGTGTTCAAAGGTTCCAATAGAAGAATTGATCAGATTGCGCAAGGATATGTATATATATATATATATATATATATATATATATATATATATATATATATATATATATATATATATATATATATTCAAAAACTTCGGGTAGCACAGAGGGGAATAGAAAGATGTATGGTTGGCATTACAAGACGAGACAGAAAGTCCTGCGCATGGATCAGGGAACAAACTAAAGTCTGTGACATCATTGGAAGAGTAAAGCAATTGAATTGGAGATGGGCAGGCCATATAGCGAGGCGATGGGATGACAGATGGACCAACGCAATCCTAGAGTGGATACCGCTTGATCGCAAACGTCCGCGAAGAAGACCGAAGGCATGATGGATCGATGATATCTTTAAGTAAGAGTGGCAGAGAAAAGCCCAGGATCGTGAAAGTTGGAAACATGCTGAAAAGGCCTTCATCTTGCAGTGGATCGACACGGGCTGAAGATGATGATGATGATGATGATGCTATATATATATATATATATATATATATATATATATATATATATATATATATATATATATGTATATATATATATATATATATATATATATATATATATATATATATATATATATATATATATATATATATATATACTAAGTGACAAAGAATAAGGAACATCATAATTATATTTTGTATACGTGTTTCTAGTAACCTTAGAAATAAATGATCAAAATTTTAACCATAGCAACGAAGCACTTGTTCGAATAAAAAGGTTTTTGGCACTGTCTCTGTTTCCTTAAAGATACATCATTTGAGTAACTTTTACGATTTGACGGTGATTTGTTTTACTGCAATTTAATTTTTTAAAAAAGTTATCATGTCTAGAGTGCGAAAACGTGCAAATTTTCGCCAGTTGACAAAAGTTGAGAGGTACCGCATTGTAGGCATTGTGGAAGAAGAATGAATAGGACTGTTCACACAGTGTTCAGAAGTTGGTGAGCATGAGTCGAAGAAGGTCAACAACAACGACCTAGAGACACAGGACGCCGTCCAGCCACGATAGAACACCAGGAGCGTCGTCTTCGGCTTTCGTCATAAAAGATTCAACTTCAAGGTCAATTACTAACCAGTGGTATGAAGAGCATTCAAGGTTCATTAAAATGCTAGCAATCTACCGCAGTATCGGATCTTTTGGGCTCGTTTCTTACAGATTATATATGGCTTTACGTTTAACGGCGGAAGATCGGCATCAATGGCTGGAGTGGTGCAGAGCAAAACATCAGTGGGATTCGGAATGGAATCGTGTTGTTTTTAGTGACGAGTCCCATTTGTGTGTAGGTGGTCATGGCGTTCGTGCTCGTGTAAGAAGATATCGCGGAGAACGACGAAATCCGGAGTTCTTCATGGAGAGGCCCGTATAGGACGCATTACGATTTGGGGTGTCATAGCAAATAGTAGAATGCCACCTCTAGTTTTTGTCCGAGGTAGAGTGAAGGCTCAACGGTATGACAAAGAAACTGTAAACGCTCATTTGTTACCCTACCTTCAAACACTTCCAAATCCTTTTCTAGCAGGATAATGTACGCCCACACGCTGCACGTGTTACTCAGGAGCCCAAATCAATTTACTTGGCCTTGGTCTTGATCACCGAGGCTCCCAACCCTTCCGCAATAGAGCATGTGTGCCATATCACAGGAAGATTGTTCAGATTGCCACACTATCCACAGACATTGAAGGCACTGCAGGGTGAAATTCAAGTAGTATGGGATACTATACCTCAAGAAGAAATTGACCACTTAATTAGAATAATGCCTAGGCGCCTGCATGAATATACATATATGAACATTTTTGTTGGTTGCTTGATTCTGAACGAGCCCCACCCATCTCTTCAACTGGATGGCATATGTTTTGATGTTGCGACTCTTCAGGGCAGCGTTCCCGGTGCCGCCAGCCCAGCCCTTTGACAACGCCAGCCTTATATGTATCTTTGCAGCTCTTATATGTATCTTTGCAGCTCTTATATGTATCTTTGCAGCTCCTCTAGGTCTTGTGAAAGGCGAACGATATCATCTTGCATGTATATCATCTGCAAATCTAAGATGGTTTAAGTTTGCACCATTGATCTTTACCCCATCCTGCTCTCAATTCAGTTTACGGAATACTTCTTCAACGCCCGCCGAGAAAAGAATAGGCGATATTGCGTCACCTTGCCGTACACCTCGTTCTACAATAATTCCTCCTTCAAGATCATCAAGGTGAATTTTTGTTGAAGCTCCATCATATATCGATGCTAATAGGTTTACATATGCTTTGTCTACCTCCTGGCTAAGCAGTGCATCCATTATGACATGCTTTGAGATGGAGTAAAATGCTTTTTCGTTGTCGATAAAAGCCAAGCACTGCGGCATGGTGTATTCGTTATGCCTTTCTATGGCCCGCTGTACAACCTGGCTGTGATCCATACATATATATATATATATATATATATATATATATATATATATATATATATATATATATATATATATATATATATATATATGTGTGTGTGTAATGATAGTTTCTCGGGTATCCGGTGTTAGCTGAATGGACGGTTTCGCTGACGTTTCATTTCGTGGAAACATTCGTCAGAACATATATATATATATATATATATATATATATATATATATATATATATATATATATATATATATATATATATATATATATGCATACAACACTCATGTATAATACCATCATATTTATCAAGTTTATATTTATCAGACTCATAATTATTATTTTACAGGATCTGGTGGTAGTGTAGTAGCCAATCGACTGTCAGAAAATCCAAACTGGTCAGTGTTAATCCTGGAAGCGGGAAAAGACGAAATGTTCCTCACCGATGTACCTCTTACCGCTTCGCTATTATCAATAACAGATTACAACTGGGGCTATAAAAGCGAGCGATTGAAAACTGCATGTTTAGGATTGGTGGGTGGAAGATGCAATCTTGCCAGAGGGAAAGGATTGGGTGGAACAAGCATTATAAACTTTTTACTTTATACCAGGGGCAATAGAAAAGATTTTGACGACTGGGAAAGAATGGGCAATAAAGGTTATATTATTTTAATACATAAGTTAGACTAAAAATATAAATTGATTTATTACATAAACATTATACAGGGTGTAAAGGAAAAAGCTTTCGTAAATTTATACAACGATTCTTCACATCATTAAAGAATCCTGCCATACATTACGTTGCCAAATCGATAAAAATCGATTTGGCAATGTCGTCTGAATTGACTAACAAATGATCTCCACGACAAAGAATGTTCTATCAAAATGGCGAAATAAATCATTTCAGTATATGTCAGTGCGTGTATGTAGGCACCATTTAAAACAAAAAAATGTATTTTATATGCGAATATCATGATATTATTTCTTATTTAGGGAGAAGCTTTCTAAAATTCTGAAGGGGGTAGGCGTATTTATGAACAACGATACCTAGAAAGGCAAACTGGGTAGAACCATGTCAAAAAATTTCTTAATGTGACGTGAATTGTATAAAATGTGTTGAAAAATTAGTATTGGTAATTATAATTTTGACATTAAATGACAATAACGTGTAAGTTTTCCTTTTTTTTTGTAACAAAGCAAATCAAATTTATTCTAAACCGTATGGAATTAATGGCTATAAAAATATTTATTTTCAAAAAATACCTTAAGGCATCTTTTCTCGATCTGGAGATCGTGTTCACGAATATGGGAGGTTGCACTGTGTTCAAAAAATAAGAGCCGTATACAAAACATCCTTTTATTAAATAATTTTTAATTGAAAAACAAGTGTTAGAAAATTAACTATTACCAGATAATAACAATATAATAAAATAAACTTAAATAAACTAATAGCCAAAGTTGTTTGAAATAATAATTTAAAGCGACGGTTGATTTTGTTTTTCACTTAAAAGATTTTCTATACGTGGATCATCATTGCAATCACACAAAAGCTAATTATTTTCCAGTGATAATAGACTATTTCTATATTTTGTTTTCAAAGTCACTATAGACAAGAAGTTTTTTTCGCATAAGTAATATGTAGCGAAGGATATCAATGTTTTCAAAGCTTTCGTTACTAGGTTTACGTATTCACATCGTCGTGCAAACCAAAACTTATCTTGAGTTATAAATTCTAGTTGTAGATTTTTGTCGGACGATATTTGAATAAGTTGGTTGTGAATCTCAATAGGTAATTTAGTAGCGGGAACAACATTTTCATCAAACGGATTGAGAACCCATCTTTTCGACAAATCATCGTTGCTTTCTGCTTTCCAACACGCGATCAAAACAGAAATTTCTAAATGCATATTTTGGGTAATATAATCCGAAATTAAAGAATATCCATTAAAATTGCATTTTTCAAGGTGTATAATCCAAATACCAAGCTTCTTGATGAAGACATTGACTTTGTCTGCCATTAGTAAAATGTTTTTGTTACGGCTTTGTAAACTCGTATTCAAGTCATTCAAATATGAAAGTATATCACTCAAGTAAGAAAATATATCACTCAAGTAAGTCAGCAGTAATAAAGTTTCTCCATCTTGTAAAAACCGTGGTAATGAGGGTTTTCACTTCATCTCGCAATTCAAAAAGCCTGGTTAGAAGTTTTCCTCGCGATAACCACCTGACTTCAATATGGAAAAGCAGTGACTCGTATTTGGCACTGACTTCTTCGCACAATGTGGAATTGAATCTACTCTGCAATTATCGGCTTTTAATAAAATTAACAATCTTAATGGCTTCTGACAACACTTTGTAAAATATCTGGCATCTTTTATATAGCAAGCGCCAAGCACCAAAAAAAATCGACACGTCTATCGACTCTTCGATTTGAATAGCAAAAAAATTACTTTATTCAAACTTTTTTAATTATTTAATCATGAACATCATTCGCCATTTCATTAATACGTCTCGATATTGTGTTATGTGAAAGTGGTATAGTTTTTAACTATTTTGCTTCTTCCGGACTTATCATCACATTGACCATATGAATACCATCGGATAAAATGAGCTTTTCGGCAATCATGTGGGGCTTAGACTTCATGACCACTCTTAATGTTGCTAAATAGGATGCTGGAAGTGCTGCAGTCTCATTAGGACTTGATTTGTTGATTTTTCATGACGAGTAATTTACACTCGAAAAATTTTAATAGTTTGTTTTTTAAAGATGGGTGTTTTGTTTCCAGATGCCGGACAAACTTTGAAACTTGAAGCTTCATGCTTCCTACGGACAGAACTTGCTAACAAACAACGCATTGCAGCTTGTCATCCAAGGCAATGAATCCATATTTGAAATATGTTTCATTGTATAATCTGGTCTTTTTCTCTACTGTTTTACCAGATATAGATGATGCATTTCATTCTGTCACAAATGCGTCCATTTTTTTTATATTGTTAATTTATTTTATTACCACACTGTTATTAATTATTTAAAGAAGTATTTAATTAACAATGAAGCTCTTCGTCCTTTGTTCCTTTGTTTTTATTACCAAAGTGTATAGCTTTTACGAACCTAGCGAAGTGCGCTGGTGGCGGGAGGTGTGTGGGCGGGTCATGTTACAAGTGCGTGCAAATGCAGGGCACAGGTTCGAACTGGTAAAAGTAATATAAGAACAACGGGTTATACAAGTCTTTTACTTCGGTATTTGTGGCTGTATGCGGTATTTTGATATAAGTGTAACGGCCCATTCACATATACATCCGTCATTGACGATTCGTCATTTAATACAAAGACAAATAGATGGTTAATTCTTTTAACACATTCATATGCGTTTATAAGTTTTTTTATTATAAAGTTTATCAGAAAAAGGACGAATCGTCGCCATGTTTGATAAACGCTCAAAACTTTGATAAACGCTAAATTAACATATTGTAGTGAAGGGGTCGCAACTTTTCTTTGCTTAACTTTTTAACTGTTTAATGGGTCGCGACACTAAAACGGTTGAGGAACGATGCCTTAAGGGCTACATAAAACTAATTTCCGTTCGACCCAAAATTGAAAATCCAAATAAACAGGACGATGAGACGTTGCTAATTCAAAAATAAAAGTTCTGACCGATTTTCCGGCGAAATGGTTGCATTTTGGATACATATTTTACACTCTGTATATGTTATGTATATCTATTCAATATAATTTTTTATTTATATCAAAATTTTATTTTTAGGTTGGAGTTTTCATGATATATTGCCATATTTCAAGAAATCTGAAAATTGTTCTTTGTGTGACGACATAGATCCAGATTTTCATGGGAATTCTGGATATCTAAACGTGGAATTTCCTGGTTACCGAAGTCCCTTTGTTAAACTTTTTATAGAAGCTGGACAGGATCTTGGATACAAAAATAACGACCCTAACGGTCGAGATGGTCTGGGTATGGTTCAAATACAATCAAAGAAATGATACAATTTTAAAAAGGATATTTTTATATTTAAAAGGTTTTTCAAGAGCACAGGCTACGATGAGAAATGGTCGTCGATGTAGTGCTGCGAAGGCTTTCTTAAAGTCGGTTATCCACAGAATGAATTTGCAGATATCGCCTCGTAGCAGGGTAACAAAAATCTTAATAGATCCTGAAACGAAAAGAACATATGGTGTCCAGTTTATTAAAAATAAAATAAAATATACAGTGAAGGCAAGAAAAGAAGTCATTTTGAGTGCTGGTACTATAAACAGCGCCCAGTTATTGATGCTATCTGGAGTGGGACCACGAACACATCTGGAAAGTTTAGGAATCGGAGCAATTTCAGATCTTCCTGTGGGATATAATTTTCAGGATCACATGGCGATGTCAACAATTGCTTTTTTGGTAAATCAAAGCGTTACAGGTGAGATTAATTTAATTCAAACACTTATATGTAGCTTAATAAAACTTATTCATAACTTTTCTAGTATCTGATTTAAATGTGCAAAATCCAGTGAATGTGTACAATTTCCTTGTTAGACATAGAGGTCCTTTCACTATACCAGGAGGAGCAGAAGCTCTTGCTTTTATCAAGACAAAATATTCTTCGAAGGGCGATGACGATTATCCGGATATGGAATTGGTGTTGGGTGCAGGAGGATTGAACGGAGACGTTTTTGGAGGTTTTCGAGCATTATTGGGTAATATTTTAATAACAAATTTTTAAACTAAGGCTTAGTTTAATGATTACAAATAAATCGGATATATAACGATATATTATATTTATAGAATTATTCGAAAAGTATTCGATTCTTTCAGTAAAAGAAAATGCAATGAAATGTTTTTATTCAGTAGCCTATTGATCATTTTGTCCAATAATTTTTTATCATCTTCCAGGCAATTTCACTAATTTACTTATGATCTTTTATGCTAAAAAATAATTGTTATTTGATACTGTTATCTAAAATAAAGGTTGTTTCTGTCAAGAATTTTCTCAATGAATGAAATAAGTGAAAGATATTGTCCAATGTCATGACTATTGGGTCTAGCACAAAAAGATAGGATTTTGTTCCATATTATTCATGCCTTCTTGTATTTAGTAATTTTGTTTACTTACCGAAAAATCTAACACACAATATCGATGGGGAGTGTTACATGACGTTTGCAAATAATGATTTTAAGATGGGCCAAAAAGTTGGGACAGTTTTGTTCTTTCTATAATAATTTTCTAAAAAGAGTTATAATTACAAATTAATAACCTGTAAATTCCTCTGCTTTCACTAAAACTACAGGCATTCACTTGGGGAGAGTTTCGTAAAGGCGCATTTTCTTAAATTCCTCTTGAATTTGAAATTGCCTCGAACCTTTGAACTCTGTTATTGACGAGAGGATTGTATTGTTGGCTTAACTGAACAAATTATGGTTTGGTGGTATGTTCTTCCGCCAGGAAAGGGGAAAATGATATCAAGAAAAATAAGGATAGGTTTTGGGATGAAGTACAGGAAGCTGTGGATGAAAGTAATGGGACTATTATCATTTTGGGTGACTTCAATGGTAGAGTGGGGACGAAAGACAAAGAGTCGGCGAACACACTTGGAAGATATAGAAAAAATGTTAAGAATAAGAATGGCAAGAAATTGATCCAATTTTGCCTTTTGAATAATCTTGATGGGCAATTCATTATTTCAGCACAAAGTCATTCATCAAATTACTCGTTGGGAAAGGAATAAGAAGGAAAAATCGATAATCGATTATATACTGATTGAGCCGGATAAGTTGAAAACAGTAAAGCACATCATAGAAAAGAGAGGATTTGAGATAAGCAGCGACCACTCGTTGCTAATGACTATTTTTAAAAGAAAACGGCCAAAAGAAACAATACAGAAATGTCAAAACAATAAGAAACAGAAGTCGGTTATAAACTTTCAAAAACTAAAATTGGATAATTACAAAAAGAAATTTGACGAAAGTATACGACTGAGAGTGGAATGTTATAAAGAACGGCTATAAGTCGAGTATCCTCCGTCGCAGTCGGAGGATACTGATAAACTCTGGGTCACATTTAGGCAAATTTATGTGGAAATTATCGAAGAAGCTTGTGGAAGAAAAAAATAGCAAATAACAGAAAACATGCCTTTTAGTGGTTGGAAGAAATTAGACGTAAAATTTAGAAGAAAAAAAACTCTGAAAGAACTAATAAAAGTATAACAATTTCTAAGCAATATAAAGATCAAAGATTAATCTGAAATAAAGGACAGTTGGTATCTGAGGACGACGAGATAATGAAAGTTTGGCTAGAATAATTTAAGGGAATATTAGAGGGTTAGGTTAGGTTTGGTATATCACAGTAATTGATGAGAAGAGACCAAAGGAAACCCAATAAGAATTCAAATGTAACATTATCCAGTAGAGCGAAATAAATAGTGCAATTCATCTGTGTAAAAATGGGAAGGATGGGGGAATGATAGGGTTGGAGTGGAATTGTTCGAGAATATGGGAAGAGTGGGAACATATCTTCTTCTTAAAGTACTAAATGCTGCATGAAGGAACAGACATATACCAAGGGACTGGAAAGTAGCAATTATTTTGCCAATTTTTAAAAAAGAAGACCGCTCAATATATCATAGTTACAGAGAGATTTCACCATTGAGTGCAACGAGTAAAATATATGAACACATATTAGGACAAACGAAGATTCAGAAAAGAGCTAGAAAATAAAATAAAATATAGTAAACATGAATTTAGAGTAGGCAGGAGCACACACGATCTTATTTTTTCGTTCCGACCACTTACGATAAATACCTTGGAAATAAAAAATAAGTTATATTTCTGTTTTGTGGATTTTCATAAAGCATTCGACGCTGTTCACAGGTTAAGAATATGGCAGGACCTACGTAATAAAGGAGTGAATGAACACCCGATAGAGGCAATGCAGTGTCTATACTCAAACTATAGAAATTATGTTAGAATAAATAATATGAGCTCAAGCGAATTTGTAACAACTAACGGCGTTGATAAGATGGTATTTTGAGCCAGTTATTGTTTATCATATCGACGAATTGGCTAAGGAAATAGATTTAAATATTCGAGGAGCTATAGTGGGTATGCATAAACTTGCAACGGTTGAATTAAAGGAACTGATTTATGCGGACCATTTAGTGTTGTTAGGGGAAACAGAAGCTCATTTGCAGAAAACTTTGGATGCGTGGAACAAGGCATTCACAAAAAAATAGTTTAAGAAGAAATGTGGATTAAACAGATGTGACGGTGGTGTCAGAATGCTTGGAGGATCTTCATATAAGACTAGGCAAAGTAAATGTGAAACAGTTTGATAAATTTAAATGTCTGGGGGTCACCTTGGGGCTGAAGGGAAATGAAGAATGCGATCTGACAAACATAATAGATAATGCGACTAAAGCTTATTATGCAATGTATAATCCTTTTTTCTGTAGAAGGGAAATTACTAAGGAAATCAAAGTTAAAGTTTATAGCTCGACAGAGGGAAATTGAGAAGATTCCTCCAAGGGGGCTGATAGATACCCAAACCTCTACACCCAGTAGGGTTGAAGAGGTGAAGACTGGGTAAGTAAGTAAGTTGTGTGCTTTCAAATATTTCTCTGGTAGAAATGAAACCGATGTTAGTCTTTTTGTCATACCTGATGTCGCCAAGCCATGACGCTACCACCACTTATTTGTCGCTTTGAGAAAAATTTACCTCTCTTTCTCAAGTCATGGAAGTAGTAAAAGCAGACGCCTGGCCCGTCTAAATTAAGTTTCTTTCCGTCAGAAAACATTATTTGTTCTCATTCTTGGCCCCAATGAACATGGTCGCAAACGAACTGCTTTCCATGTTCTTTATGGCCATCTCTGAGGAACGGAATAGTCTTTATTTTCTTTCTCCGAATATGTAAAGCTAATTGAAGGACTTCTTTAACGTTTTAAATGTTGATAATCACACCTGCTTTATGCGTAATATGACGAGATGCCAATGTACTATTAGAAGCGGCGTGTAAGATTACGCGTTTTTGTCTGCCTGTTAATACAAGGCATCTTCCAGTAATATTTTTCTGTCTGTATCTTTCAGGAATTTTAATCAAATTAGCAATTAGTGTCGACTCTTCTGTCGACAGAGTTTTTCTGTACATCCAAAGATTTCCAAAATCGACAGTCTTCACTTGTGCATTTGCAAAATTATTTTCTTCCCACGTTAAAAATTTTAATCGTCCCATAGTGGATTTATTTTCACTTTTATAAAGGGTTTTTCAAATTCAGTGCCCTTTTTTATTCTTGAATAAAACAAAGAATTTGCATTGATTTCAAAAAAAAACTTTTTATTGATAATTGAAGCATAGTGTATGACATTTAAACACGAAAGACTATAACTGCCAAGTGAGCACCTCTTGCAGTTCCGTGGCTCTATCTCAGCAATAGTTCAGGAATCGATTGTGGATTGTACTTATAGACCTCGTTTTTCACACAACTCCAAAGAAAATAGTCCAACGGTGTCAAATCACATCTTGGCGGCCAATTAACTTAATATCACAGTTTCTTGCAATAACTAATCCAGTTAATGTTTGTCTCAATAAACCAATTTTTTCATTAGCAGATTGAGGTATACCGCCATCTTGTTGGAATCAGATATCCTCCAAATCAACATTATTCAATTCAGCCCACAACAATCTGGTTATCATCTCACCATATCGAACATGATTCACAGTTACAGCTTCACCAGCAGCATTCATGAAAGAAATACGGCCCAATTACACCCCCTGATCATAATGCATCCCAAAAAGTGACTTGTTTAAGATGTAAAGGTTTCTTCTGAATCAATCGTGGATTTTCCTCACCCCAAATGCGGCAATTTTGTTTATTAACATACAATTCAAACAATTTCAAAATGTGTTTCATCTGAAAAGATGAATTTTTGAAAAAAAATCATCGGTTTGTTCTTTGATCCAACTGACAAATGCATGAGGTTTTGAATAATTCACTGTTTTTAGTTCCTGTGCTATTTAAACCTTATGTGCCTTCAGAGCTAAATCCCTTCGTAAAATACGCCATGTCATGGATTCATTGAGTCCAAATTGTTGTGAACGTCGACTAATCGAAATTTCTGGGTCTTCAACAACATTTTCACGTACCAAATCAATATTATCTTGTGAACGACCACTAGGACTATGTATTGCTTTTCTTTTATCTTCTATCGAACCAGTTCCTTGAAATTTTTGAACAACAATTCGATTGAAAGTGCTTTCAGATGGACAGTTGTGCCTACCGTAAATATCACGTAATTTTTTAAAAACATTTTTCTGTGAATGCCCATAATTCAACAATTTTAACGCCTTGTTGTATTGTGTACAACTCCATTTTTATAAATGTCATACATTACACTTCTGATATAAGACTATACCTAAATAAACTCACAATGCCAGCTGTGTTTTATTCAAGAATTTACAAAATCACTCAATTTGAAAGACCCGTTAGAAGGGCGAGCTGAATTAAAACTATAGATTGAAAAAAGATAAACAGACTGTATATAAAAGAAAACAAGTGCCATATCTTTTTGTCCCACCGTATTATTAATATTTGTAAACATTTCATAGGAATTAATCTATACTGTAAACAAACTGAAATATGAGGTTTTTGATACACAAGAAGAAATCAATGATATTGAAGAATAATGTAGAAATAGTCATAAACATGGAAGGTCTTATGTTTTATTGCCGGACCTTATATTTTGCTATTTTGTGATTTGGATCATCAAACTTCCTGATCTTTTACATAAAATGTTAATTCAAATAATCAATTGTTTTCGTAATTTAGTTACGTTTCAATATCAAATGTTGTTGCGTTACGTTAGAAGAATTTTAAACATACCATATTTCTATAAATAATCTTCCCACGATACAGGAGCTACGTTGAAGGTGTCCTTGATGAAACAGAATAACTTAGGTTTAGGAAAGCGGATATTATTTGTAAGGCAGCAAAACTCTGTTTCAGTAATATTATTTTCAAAACAAAAGTGATAACTACGCACTGTCGAATTTAAAAAATCGTTTCAACAGAAATCTTCCATATATTACTAAGAAGTACTCTTGTGGTCATTTTAAATGTGTTAAAATGTCACGAGTGAGTGTACCATATCATTTTAGGAAATTAGCAAGCGAGCAAGCGAGCAAAATAGCGAGATGGTTGCTTCTTCAATTATTACACGACATAGATAAGGTGGTTTGATGATCATCTCAGACTTCTTGCTCTACAAATCGCAATATCCGGCAAGTGCGTGATTCTTTTGTTGTTTTATTGGTAGGACTGTTAACTGACATTTACTGGGTGCTTCTTCTTAATGAGCAAGATGCGTCTCTTAGAATAGAACTGAGCTTCAATTAAATGTAATTTGTAATGGAATACTTTTTGATTTAGTAAGTGTCTAGAGATTGTTTAATTGGTCATAATGGACATAGAAGGGTTACACGATATCGGGGTGAAAGGCGAAATATAACTTTTCCATTTGAACGGCATACAGCTGTCGTTCTTGAATTTCTGAAATGGAGGGCTATATGCTTGGAAAGCAGGTCATACCATTAGTAACCATTGATTTTCCAACTTTGAAGCGACTCCAACAACAACCAATCAATATTCTATCGGGCTGCAGCAAAAGGTCGTCCCAACTAGTTCGAGAAATTATTTTCGAGAAAAAAATGAAGAACAGTTACATTTTAATCAATATAGTACGTGGCGTTCAGTCCGTTAACTTTTCTCCATCTCTCTGATAGCTGCATAATCCAGCGCTCATGGAACTTCTGAGGGTTCTGGTTAAAGAACTGATCTAGGTGATTTTTTCAAGTCTTACAAGGAAGTAAAGTTTTTATCCTTAAAGCTATTCTGAAGCGATCTAAGTAAATGGAAACGGGAGTGCGCAAGGTCTAGATAGTATGGTGGATGGACCAAAACATCCCAATCAAGTTGTAAAAGTTTGTATCGGATGGTCAAAAATACGTGTATGGTAAGGCATTATCTTGATGGAAAGCAATGCCCTTTTGGAGTCTAATTTAGGCCGCGTCTGGCCGATTGCTCTCTGTAATCCACATAGCTGAGAACTACTTTCTCCGAATTAACAGTTTAGTTTTCAACAGCTCATAATAAACGATTTCCTTCTAGTGCATGCATAGCTTAACCTTCTTCAGATATAAACTGGCGTCTCTGAGCTTACATTATCTTTTACGCTTAACATTATCATTCCCAATTCATTTTTCATCACCGGTAACCATCTTTTTTAAAAAACGTGTTTTAAAAAAATGAACGAATATTCAAAAACATACATATTGAACTAAAATTCCGTTTTTATCCAATGTGAATGTAAATTCCCGTCAATTCAAATCATTTTTGTCAATGGTTTGTAATGGCTTGGATTTGCAACATCGTTTTACTTAACAGATGGTTCTTTAGTCAGCAAATTGGTATGTTTAGGTAATTAACGAAGACTTTTAAATGCGATGGTATAGCCAATTTTATAGCTAATTATCGGTGTTTTGTATAAGCGCAATGAAATGTTTATTTATCTTAAAACAGCTTTGAATATACAAAGCGTCCGAAAAGAAAATTTCTTTTTGATATAGCGATATAAATAAATGAGAGACGTCCGTCAAAAAAAATCTTTATTAGTTACTGAAATATACATTTTAGAAAATTACTTTTTAAAAATAATGTTATCGAAATGTAAACCTTCACACTCACGGCACTCATTTAAACGGATACCAAATTCCTTAGGATAGTTCGGCACATAATCTCTAGGATGGCTGCTATTTCTTGTGAGATATTTTCTTTTCTTTTCCCTTTTCCGAAGAACCCGGTTTATTGGCGTAAACTTTCGATTTTAGATAGCCCTACAAGAAAAAGTCCATTGGGCTCAAATCGAGACTAAGTTTATCGAGGCCAATTTATGTTACCTATCCAGAAGATCAATTTGTTTGGGAAAAGTTTACGAACTCGTGGCAAAAACGTTTTGGAAATGTTATGACGTTGCTCTGCCCTGCTGAAATCATGTTCTTTGTTTATAACCAGCAAAGTATTGCAGTTTAGGTACCAAAAAATTGTCCACCATTTACACAGAACGCTCTGAATTGTAGTACTGGCCGATTATTCCTCGCGCTGACACTGCAGGCCATATAGTGACTTTAGATGCATGTAGGGATTGTTGATGCTTGTGTTTCGGGTTTGTTGCCCTGTAGTAACGACAATTCTGCTTATTTACACGACCGTTCATATGAAAATGAGTCTCAAATCATTGTTTTTTGTTCGGGTTTGCTCCTGAGAAACACTCCATACTGACTAAATTGTTACGTGGGATAATCGATTGATATGCATCCCGCACCCCTCGCTGATGTTTCGTTTGCGTAGTGAGCCAATGATATAAACACTTTCTTATAGAATATCTTGTAGTAAATGTTGGTTTCATCAGGTCATATACAATAGCTGATTTCTAGCCTGACAATAAAAAATCCAGTTTCAATTTTTAAAGCTATTTATATGTTTCAATATATTTTCTCTTACCTTCAATAAACTATGTCCAATAGTTTCCAACAAATTATATTCCCTTACTAAAATGGGGGAGATTTTTTGGGCAGAGAAATATAACTGACGAAAATAATATCCACTGCTTTTTTTAAATTAAACATTCTCAAGTAAAACCATCTATTAAAAAAAACTTACAGCGCGTTCTCTTTTTGACTTTGTGTTAATACAGGAAATGAGGTTAAGCATCAATATTAAACATTAATCTTTGCGTGGAGACACAATTGCGTAAACCGAAGAAAAGTTGACGAAGTACATAGTATGAGCATTTTGATCCTTTATATTTAATCGTGATTTAATAACAGGTTTACTGAGTTTCGATGTGATCAATCCAGGATCAATGACGCTCCACGCTCAGGACGCCCTGTTAAAAAATGTATTCACCCATTCGTCTGCTGTTGCAACATCTACCCTATTCTCCGGATTTTTTCGGATCCTTCCGACTTCTTTCTCTCTTTCTAAATATGAAGAAATAACTGGTTCAATTGTTAAGGTCGATATTCAGAAATGGACAACAACATCCATGATAAAGTATTGGCCTTTGGTGTGAAACGCTAAACTTGAAGAGATGTGCAATTAAACACCAAATAACTTGATTTAACTTTTCGGCGCATGTTTCGTTAACCATGTTGGCATCATCAGGATATTCAATCGCAGAGGGAAGGTTGGAGAGATTAAGAATAGAGAATTCGAACGCATGCCTACGGAACATCTTACACTCTCATTTAAGTATGAGAACGTTATTGCGAATGTATGTAGCACAATGGGTGTCAGGTTTGTTCGCTGAGGATTAAAAACGGAATCGAGATACCATTTCACATTACATCATTTCACATTACGTCATTAGCAATGTATAAGGGCCATCCGAAGGAGTTTCTGATGCGATATGTTACTTTTAATGCAACTTGGATTCATCACTACATACCAAAGCGAAAACGAAGAAACAATCAACACAGTGGGTTTTATCCGGTGAACGTCTCCTGAAGAAGGCGAAGTACTTCCATCGGTTGGAAGGATCATGGCCACTGTTTTCTGAGATTCGCAAGGTATTATCTTCATCAACTATTTGGAATGACCATTATTGGTCAAACTTCACTAAGGGTTGATAAAATATGCCTTTATTTGGCGAAAGAAAAATTGATGTTTCACTACAAAAATGTATTCATCCATTTTAACATTCGTCTGATGTTACAACATTTATCCTATTCTCCGGATTTCTTCGGACCCTTTCGACTTCTTTTTCCCTTTCCAAATATGAGAAAATAACTGGGTCTTTAAAATCAATCAAATAAATAGATCATCGTCGATACGGAAGGACTATATTGCAAAGTTCCAGTAGTTGTACTTTTCGGAAGATATAAAAAAGTTGCAAAATCTTTGGGCGCTGTATATCGAGCTAAGGCGTTCAAAACAAATCTATTTTCGATCAAAATATAATATTTTATTTAAAAAATATCTGTGTTTTTACTCTACCCTCATATTATAGGTCTGGACTATATAATAGTTGTGATAGAAGTTCAGTTACATCAAGTTTTTGGGAATTTGTCTTTGTTTGTCACATAATTCGTTGTTTGGCATCGTTCTACTGCAGAAATCTCTAGTTTCTGTTTGTGGTTATTTGACTATGCTCACATTCGATCAAATTGGACATAATAGAGGTTTATGTTGACGACTTATATCTTTAAATTCTATCAAAGTTAAGATACCACCTTTCTGGAGAATAGGCCTCTTCTGGCGGGGTCAACACTTGTCGGGGTACTAATTTGGTTAAGTTTGTCGATATTTTTGAAGTACACTCGCTTCTCATTGCAAGTCACAATTTGGCTGATGTGTTTGTCTGGATTTAAATCTGGATTTAAATTCAAATTAGAATGGGGATTTCCTTCAAATCAAGTGGCATTTCTGGATAGCGTGGGTTCACCTGGCCAATAGGTAGAACATGTCGTACCAGTAACGATTGTGGAATCGAGCTCATCAGATAATCTTCATCATCTCATTGATGCATTAATTTCAACGGTTTCGCAACCAAACCTTAAAATCCAATAATGAAGTGATTGGAATATTTTCAAGGACGATTTCTCCCGTACTAACATTTTTGAACTAGTTTTGTACTGTACTGATTGACATTGCTCTTTCACCTTCTAATTAGTATATTTTTTCATAATAATACTTAATAACTCATAATAACATAAAATCACAGTTGAGTTACACTATGAAGATAAAAAAATAATTCAACGGCTATACAATGCCATATAAAACAAATACTGGGGTCGTTTAAAAAGTTCTCGGCCTGATAAAGAAAACGGCGGTCCAAATTTATAAAACCCACATTATAATGCAATTTGTTTAGCTTTACAAAATGATTGTCTTGGCATTGAGATCAATTGTTCTAAATCTTCAACCAGCGGACCATTTCTTCAGATTTGGGCAGATTAACTAATCGTTGGGAACCAAATCTGGTAAATACGATGCATGTCGAAGCATTTTTAAGTGTAGGTCATGTGTAAGCAGATGACTAGATAAAAACGTGTTTTCCTGCAAATATGGAACCGTTTTTGTTTACACAGCTGTTTAAGCTTGGAGTTTAATTTTTCAGAAAATGTTAAACTATTTTTAATTTACTCGATTACCATAAACAAGTCACGAAACGCGTTTGAAACTTTGCAGATTACCATTAAAGGAGTCATACTTGACAAATATCATAATCATTTAGACATATTTTTTTTATATAGAAAAACGGCACTATAAAAAATCATGTACAGTAGATTTTTTTTTATGTTCGAAATATACAAATGTATTAGAACTGTTTTAATTATAGATTTTAAACAGGCATACCACAACAGACATTTGATAAAATGTATGCTCCGTTAATTGGCACACCATCATTTAGTATAGCCCCTGTATTGTTAAGGCCGAAAAGTAGAGGAAGAGTATATCTAAAAGATTCGAACCCTCTTCATTGGCCCATTATCGAACCAAACTATTTTTCCGAAGAAGAAGATCTAGCGATAATGGTTGAAGGAATCAAAATTGTAAGTATAGAAAATATTTTTTTTTCATTATTTATTTATTTATATTTTTTATCTTATACTTCTACTTTTTACTTCTATTTTGTATCTATACTTATATTTTTTATCTTATACTATACCCTATTAATCGAAGAGCAGCCTTGCTTGACACTGTACAAGCATTAAAAATGATCATAATACCAGAAATTATTATTAACTGTTAATTGTGTTTTAGAGGAAAGGCAATTGACAGTTTGTTAGATATCTAAGTCTGTAGGGTTTATGAATCATAGTCTGTAGATCTGTAGATCATATGAATCGACGATCATATGAATTTATACAGTAATGAATGAGACATGCCTTAATCACTACCCAGCAGAATCGAAATTGTAGCCAAAAGAGTGGGTAGAAGCTGTTAAGTGAAAATTAAATCAAGAAACTATTTTATTGTTATTCTTCTCTTTTTATTATTCATCATCTTTCATCTTCTTACTTTACTCAAATTTACCCTGGTGGATTTTTATTGTTGACTTCAATATGACACATCTGTTTGGGGTGAATTCTGGAGATAAAATTGACAGGGCTAGCAGAAATGTGGGCAGATGGATAAATTTAAAAATTATTTATTAAAAAATTGTTTTATACAATAGCGTTGGCAAGATAATTCTAAGAATCAGTCTAGTTTTCTCCAGCAGCAAATCCATATTAGTTCCTGTCAGGTCAGTAGGCGGTTAGAATTAATATACTGGAATAGGGCATCTGAAGGGGATTGGAAGCTAACCAATTCGATTCTTTCTTCGTAGTTTTTCAATTAAATAAAGTCGATGATGAAATCTTCTCAATTGAAGATTTTTATACAGCTGGCTTAGACGACCCTCTTTCAAAAATATCTTCTGGAAAATTATTGTTTGTAAGATCCAAAACTGTAACAGAAACTATTGGTGTTAATGAAGTTATGTTCCTTTTTTAATATGACATGCGTTTTTTGAGTATAGTTTCCTGGATATTTCTAATAAATACACGGGTGTTTATCATATGGATGAGCGTTGGATTAATTGGAAACCCTTTTTCAGATCGAATAATTGTTCTAGACTTACGATGTTTTGCTGTTCATCTAAATCACGCCCCTTTAAAAGTTTCAGGCATCAAACTGGATACCAGAGTTTTTGCCAGTTATAATAGGATTTTTCATAGAAGTATACAGGAATCAATGTTATAAAAATTAAAAAGAATTTTTCCAGTTGCAAATTTGTTTATTTGTAACATATATTAATTTATTCTTCTATGTGAATGTTCGGTGTAATAAATAAGATTAATATAAATAAATAGTGTATAATGTTGACTATAAGAAAACAATAACAAAGAAATAAACTATATACTTTTGCTAAATAACATCAACAGTGGGTTGTGCTTTATTTGTGGCAACTTTTTCCAATATCACTTTAAAGGATGCATTCATTCACACACTTCACAATCTCTGAAACAATTTTCTATAGAACTAGCACCATGTTGTACAGTACTCCTGATCCTTTCGTGTAATCTTTGAGCTAGTCTTGACGTTTTTTCTTTAGGTAAACAAAAACACACTTTTTTCTCACTTCTTGTATCATCTTGTTCCCATGCTCTTTGCTTTGCATAGCTTTCTCCACAATACCGACAAAATTTAGATGAATCGTAGTCTTGATCAATTTCTGATGAACTTGCTGAGCATTTTTTTGATTGAAAAAAGGTGCATTCGTATTTGGAGCAAATAGGACAGTAATATGGTTGGTGGAAACTTTCATTCAAACTGGAACTAGTTCCAAAAGGTTTGCTTTTGTTGGTTTTAACTGAGCGAACAAAACTAGTTTTAGTGGTTGATTCTTGATGGAGAGGGCGAGAATTGTAACAGTAGCACTTTTTACATTCACTTGAACAGTCTTTAACAACTATGTTTTCTTGTTCTTCTTTATTGAAGCGACTGGTTTTAATGATGTTATCTTTTGTCACTATATTCGGATTTGTTCTTAAGATTAAATCATCTTCTGGCTTTTTGTATTTAAAAATTGGTCTTTTATCACGACAAGTCTTGGGACATTTTTGTTGAGCCTTGCTATAAGCCACAGTGTGACATACCTTTTTTGGATGTAGTTTTCTGGAGATTCCTTGTGGAACGCACGGATATCTTGGAAAACCGGATGAACGCTGATTTATATCACAAAACGTTTCTTCGATTGTTGTTTTGGTTCTCAAGGCTAGTTTTGGCGAGATGGTTCCAGGAAACAATTTCGTTGGCTCCAGGAGTAAGTCTATATCAGTTCCTGTCAAAGACGGTCTTTTAAATGAGTTAGAATATAGCAAATCATCTAAAGTGGCTTGAAAACTGGCTAATACGACACCTTCATCACAGTTTTTCCATTGTATAAGTTCGACGAAGAATTGTTCACGATTTAACGTTCTCTGCAGTTCGCTGAGACGTCGCTCTTTTAAAAAAGTCTTGTAAAAAATAAATTTCTCGTCAAACACCACTGGAAACGTTGGTTTATAAGCGTCAGTTTGGATGTTGGAGTCCAACATTCCCATTTGTAAAGAAACTTTTCCGTTGGAACATAGCCAAACGCCCGGACAGGTTATTTTCTGTATAGTTAGCTCTACTTTCACCAAAAAACTCTTCATTTTAGATTCACTCACATTCTGGATTTGTTTGATGTTAAATATAGCACGTCTCTGGAAATACTAAAAAATGATCAATACAAATATAGGTTAACAGAATGTCAGTTTGTACCTTGACGACGACATGGTTACATATTTCGTCGATAAAAACAAACTATATAGTTTTGTTGTAAATGAGAAAGACGGTCTGGCCTTGCCCGATGGAAGAGAAATTCTTGCATATAAATATATATACTAGTCGCAATTTCGCATTATATTTCATATCGTAACAAAAGGAGATGCGTTTATTATGAACAAATTTTAAAAGCTGTTTAAATATGTTTCGAGATGTGAAAGGAGAAGAATCTCTCTACCATAAACGTTTTGCAAATACTGGGTGTATATATTAAAAGCTGCAGATTTTTCTTTCTTGAGAAAAAGCGGTAATACATTTGCAATTTTGTTTAGTTTATGTAAATGTTGTATATTTGTTGTAATTGAAGTGTTTTTTTTTGTACAATTTTATTGTAAAGTGTAGCTTGAAGATAATTTTTCCCTTGACAATGAAACCAAACCTTCAAATAATAATAAATTAATTGTGGATTGGTAAGTTTGTTGGGTATATATCAGTGGCGTAACTATAGGGTGCCAGGACTGGCAAAATGCCACGGACCCCCGACCCGACCGGGGCCCCCAAGTCCGAGAGGTCGCGAGCTCAGAACTAACCTAACATTTTTAACAAAATTTAGTCAAAATTATAAATTTTATATAAGTACTTAAAATGAATTAAAGTTAGACACAACTAAAGACCATATATAAATTCAAATAAATTATTAAGATTTAAACGCATTCATAAGAAAAGGATGTCGATCAATTTTAGAACGCATCCATTGGTTGTTTCATTTTTTGTCGCGGTACTTTGGTGGCGGGGGCGAGCTAGTGATGCTCGGGGAATTCCCGCACTTTTGTTAACCAAGAAAGTACTTTTTTCGTGGCGCTGGTGGGCTAGCGACGCACGATGTTAAGGGAATCCCGGATTTCTATTTTTTAAGTACGGAGGGCCCTACTACGCATTTTTTGTTTGATTGTTATGACAATTGGTGAGTTGTAAAGACCGGATTATATGCAACCAAAAACCTTAAGAATATGCACATATATATGCACATATTTTTTTTAATTTATGCAGGATATATGCAAAAGATCCGTAAATATGCAGTGAATATGCAACTAAATTTTGATCTCCTAAATTACATTTTCATTTAATTAGGTGATTGAGTATTGAATAAAGATAAATTCAAGTTATAATATAATATACTTTATTAATTCAGTTAACACCTAATACAATGTTTTATATGAAACTTATACTAAATATTAATGTTAACTCGAAAAATTATAAAACGCACTAGTTATAATGTGTGCTTCAAGGTTCTGAACTAGAAAATTGTGGCGTCTATCACTAAGGAAATGTTTATACAAAGAAAGCAATCTTTCTACATCTACTGATGTTATAGGGTAAAATTTTAATTTCGGAACTAAGGCAGGCTCAATAGCTAAATTATTTACAGTTTTCCCTGACATTATGTCTACGACCTGCCTTAAAATCTTGAAAGCTGTGTTTTTTTCTATCAAATTTTCTAATTTTGCCACTACTGTTTTCCCTACCGCACCTCGTATATTTTTGCAATTTTGTACACATGTCTCTATATCCATCGACTCTGGTAAACTTGTACACGATTCCTCTAGTTGCAAAATACTGTCTGCTATAAATACATAGTTACACTTAATATGCATTAACTGTTGTTCCACTACAGTACTTTGAAATATTTCTTTCGATTTTTGGATGCACTGTGAATCATCACCAGACATTTGTGAGATTAAGCCCTTCAATTTTTGAAAATTATCTGCATAAAATAATGCCGCACGAATCCAGGTGCCCCATCTGGTCACGACAGGCTCAGGTGGTAATGGTACTCCGGGCAAATTCTCTTTGTAAAACTGCACTCTCAATGGGGCCTTTATGAATATCTTTTTGACATTTGCTATTAGGTCATTGACCAACGGAAAAGAAACTCTAATAGTTTCCGTAACCCTATTTAATCCGTGAGCTAGACAAGTTACATGAATCAAATTTTCATAAAATATTTTTAAATTCTTTCCTGCCTTTATCATATACGGCGCAGCATCGGACAACAAGACAAGAATTTTATCTGTAGGAACTGAGTTTGGCAAAAAGAAATGTGTTAAGGTTTCTTGAATAAAACGTGTAACTGTAAGATTGTTTGTTTTTTCCACTTCTTTTACGGCTATAAGGTAAGCTTTTCCAGGTTCTTCTTCTGTGAGTTTTCCGATCATTAAATTAACTTCCGATCATTAATGTAACGACCACACGAATCAGTTGTTTCGTCGACAACAATATACATATAGTTACCTCCAATTTCGTTTTTTATTTCATCTATCATGGTACCAAATAGACCAACGACGTTTTTTCTTAATGTTGATTAATCTGGAGCATTAAATTTTGTATATATTTGCAGAAAGGCCTTAACTTGCGGGTTGGTTAACTTGTTTAAAGGAATATTAGCAGCCAAGAACGTTTTACATAGATCTACGTTAAATTCTGACTGGTCAGGGTTTCCGTTTTTAAAAATCTCAAATGACTGCTTCAGCGTTGACTGTATGGGCCCAGACTTCTTCATGTTTCTAACCTTAGCTACGTGAGACGGCGTCTTAATATGTTGGTCTATTTGAAATTTCTTTGAGCAGGAAACAATTTTTGAACAAGATTTACAAAAAACCTGGTCGCCGTCCAAAGCAAGTTCTGGGTAAGGCTTAATCCAAGAAGTACATAGTATTTTCGAAATAATCACTGCTTTCACTTTCACTTTGTTTGCACCTACTAACTGCACAATAATAACTGCGACTACAACAAACGACAATCTGAATAATACTGACAAACAGCAAAGTTTACAGAATAAATATAAGTTAAATCACTAGGCGTCGGTACTTCGAGCAACGAATTTAGACTGGCACCAGTCTGTAAACTTTGCAAACAGTTAAAAATATGAGAAAATAAATAAAAATAGAAGTTTTTGTACTTATTTTATTTTATTGCCCCATTAGGGAAAACCCAATCTGCAGACCGGGACCGCCCAGACACGGCGCCGTGCGACCATAAAACGTAAGAAAAGAATACAGAAATCCCAAAACATGCTTAGATATGCAATAGTTCCTAAAATATGCATTTTTCCTTTAAAATCACAAAATATGCAGAATTTGCATATATATGTAAAATGCATAAAATCCGGTCTTTAGTCATTTGTATCCTCGATTTTTCGTAGTTTTTGTTTTATTGAATCTGCAAATAGAGGGAAAGTAAAGTTAATTATGAAAGTTAGATATCAACATGTCTAGTTCTAGAAAATATCTAAGTGGGAGCGAAAAACGAAAGAGAAAGAGAGTGAAGAAAAAATAAAAAGTTACCTAAAATTAGTCAGTACTTTAAAAATGATGACTTTATTGATGAAAAAGCGAGAGAATGGTGCTCCGAAAGTAAAGAATTGGACGTAACTAAAAGTAACAGTATAGCAGATGCAGCACCCGACACCAGTGTATATCCAGATCCAGAACAACCACAACAAGATACAAGCAAAAATCAAAATGAATAATATTTTAGTGTGAACAATATTGCATCTTCACTAGATCTTCATCATCTCACTTCCTAGAAAAACATTACTATCTTGTTTCCAAGCCTGGCGTGAAACTTGAACGTACAGGGCTATCCTATTCATTAATACTTCAGAGGGCGTATTGTGAATCATGTTAGTTATTCGCAAATCGAGCATCTAAAAAAATACAAAATGTTTGGATGGAAGGCTATGACGACCGGAAACATTGGTAGACGCCATAGAAAGACACGAGACATCAAAAATTCCCCTGGATTCTTGTAAAATATCTGATAAATAAAGGTAGTCTTCAACTTCGACAACATTAAAAACATTGAACCCTACTAGATGGGCAGGAGGTTATGATGCTATTTTTGCTTTAAAAGTTCGAATTGTTGGCTAAGTCCAAAAAGCGCTAACGAAAACAATTCTGTTAAATTGCAAATCAGATGAAAGAAATTAATTTATTTCACTCAAGAAGATCGAGAACTACAATTTTGTTATGTTATTGGTTTTCCATTGCAAAATTCTACAAACCATCGATGCAGCCTCTAAAGCACTTCAGTTTACAACCACCGATCTTTCAAATGCCTTAAAACGTTTGAAAATTTGCCTGGAAGAATTGGAAAGGTATAGATATGAATTTGAAAATTTAAAAAAGGAAGCAAATAGCGTAGCGGAAAAATGGTCCACCAACCCTGAATTTTCTAAAACGCGTCAGATGAAGGTGAAACGCCATTTTGATGAACTTTGTGAAGATGGGCGTCTTCAACATCCGGAAAGTTTGTTCACATGTGAACACATTTTATCGAGTATTGGACATCATTATTAATCAAATAAAATCGCGTTTCCTTCCAATGAATGAAATTGTTTCCAATTTCAGTGTTTTGTAACCAGATTCATTGATGCAGGCAGCTTCATTCCCATTCGCTCTTGTTTTTCTTGTTACTTAATACATTTGCAATTTTGTTTAGTTTATTTAAATGTTGTATATTTGTTGTAATTGAAGTGTATTTTTGTACAATTTTGTTGTAATGTGCAGTTTGAAGATATTTTTTTCCTTGACAATAAAACCATTATATATTTTATTGATATATTTGGGGTACCCATAAGTAGTCAATTATTAATAATTTGCTTCAGTTTAGCTCAGAGTGTGAATCTATAAAGAGGTGTTTTATATCACACATATTACAACACGTGGCCTTCGCCTTTGTGACAACTAAATTCAAACGTTTTTATTACACTGGTGTAAAATACCGGACAATCAACTAAATGAAAAACATTTACGCTATTGCATGCTGATCCTTTTTTGATGCGGTGTTAATGCAACGCTTACAATAAAGAAAATTCGTGATGTCTATGGACACGTGTTGAAAGTAATAAATGGTTTAGAAAGGTTTAGATAGTTTTCCAATGGTGATTTTAATTTATATGATATCGATTGAAGTGCTCTTCAGGCTACTTGGTCACCAGTCCAAAGACATCTTCAAGAAATCGGGAAGGTTTGCAGGCAGGGTATATGGGTTCCACATATATTATCGGAGATGAGTAAAGAACAACGCCGTACATTTTGCACATGTCTATTGTGCAGACAACGAAGTTTTACGAATAAATGCTACTGATGATGAGAAATGGGACTTGTACAACGACAAGCGCACCAAAAAAATGGCTTTGTCCAAATCAATTAGCCGTACCTATTCCTAAACCATCCTTCAGCTTAAATAAGGTATTACTGCGCGGTTGGTGGGACCGTGATGGCATAATTCATTTTAAACTACTGAAACCGGGAGAATCAGTTACGGCTGAATTGTATTACCAACAATTGGATATATTATGTGACGAATTATTGATAAAACGGCCAGGTCTGGTTAACAGAAGAGGGTAATATTGCAACACGATAATGCCAGGCCGCATGCAGCAAGTTTAATTCAAGAAAAAATAAAGCAGCTAAACTGGGAGATTTTACCACATCCCGCATATTCTCTAGATATAGCACCATCCGATTTTCATTTATTCCGATCCATGGAACATTTCCTAAGGAATCAAAATTTCAAAAATATCGATGATGCGCGAGATCACCTAAAAACATATTTTTCTTCAAAAGAAACAAGATTTTATGAACAGGAGATTGAAACTCTACCAGCAGGATGGCAAAAGGTCTTAGATAATGACGCAGATTACATAATCGACTGAAGAAAACATTATATGTAAATAATTTTTTTTTTGCCACTGAAATAATTGATTACTTATGGATACCCCTAATAAAATATACATAATATATGAATTTTGGATTGGTAACTTCGTTGGGTACATTTTTCGATGCACGTTCATTCTCATTCGCTCTTGTTTTTCTTGTTACTTGTTACTGTTGCTCATATGAAAGGGTCCATTTCATTCTGTTTTATACCAGATTTGGGTTTATAGCAATGAGCAAACAAAAATGAGCAAATGAGCAAACAAGCTTTGTATTTTCATAAAATAATATGTCGTGTATACGTGGATAACCCGAATGCGCACATTTAGAGATGTATTTTTACGTAAGGTTTCACTGGCATGCTAAAAGGACCACAATTATCAATTAAGAGCCAGAAATTCTTATATTTACGAGGGTCGTTTGAAAAGTACTTGGCCTGGCAAAGTAAATACAAGATTTCTGACAATGTTTTTTGATTTTTCAACCTAGTTATCTTGCAATTCAATGTGTTTATACCATCGAAGTTCTAACGTTTTAATATGATCAGAATAAATGCGACTTGTCCAACTATGTAAAATGTGCGAACATCGGAGCTTTGATTTCATCGTTTGAAGTGAATGTTTATCCAACGAGTTATTTCTTTAAGTTTGGGAAGAGAGTAATATCTGGGTGCCAAATCTGATGAACACGGTGTCTATGGAAGCACTCCGAAGCGGAGGCCATGGAGTTTTGCAAACATTTTTGAGGAGTCTTCATTTGAATGCACCTTTGGTCAACCATTAATAAGCGCAGCACCAATCGAGAGGAAAGGTTCTTTATATGCAAAACATAATGTAAAGTGCACTGGACACGGTTTATCGAGATATTTACAACGTCGTACGTTAGCTCTCGTACTTGCTGTCGGTGACGATTTAACATACTGAGACATACATTTAACAGGACATTGAAGATTTTTGTGATGATTTAGTCATTTACCATCTTCACTAAATATACGACCATGAATGAAAATGAATGAAAAATTTTGTTAAAATCCCGACGTTTAAATTCACCAGCCGATTTTCAAAATGTTCAAAGAAAGACAACTCGGTTGGTACGGTCATTTAATATAAATGAAGTAAGACAACCTGGTGAAAAATATCTTGGAGACTTGATGGAAAGAGAAATGAAAGCGACATACATTTAACAGGGCATTAGGGATTTTTCTGATGATTTAGTCATTTATCATCTTCAATGAATGTACGGCCATGACTGACCATGAATGTAAAAATTTGTTAAAATTCCGACATTTAAATTTACCAGCCGATTTTCAAAAAATCAAAGAAAGACAACTCGGTTGGTTCGGTCATTTGATATAAATGAAGTAAGACAACCTGGTGAAAAAAATCATCTACTCAGGTGAAAAAGCTCCAGGTATTCCAGAACAAAGCCCTTCGCTTGGCACTTAGCGCCCCGTGGTATGTTCGGAATAACCAAATAATGCGCGAAACCAGTACTCTCCCGGTTTCCCAATTTTTCGCCCAATCTTACGCAAAGTTTGTCTTACAAACTTCATTCAGCGTAAACCCGCTAGTTCGAAAAATTCCGGACCTTTTACCCGGATCTCCCCGGTAAAAGTTACTAGCAAACATCCCACATTCTGTGTACGGGCGGCGAGCAAAAAGGAACCGATTCTTCGGGATTTTAGGGACATTAGGGATTTTTGTGATGATTTAGTCATTTACCATCTTCAATGAATGTACGGCCATGAATGACCATGAATGTAAAAATTTGTTAAAATTCCGACATTTAAATTTACCAGCCGATTTTCAAAAAGATCAAAGAAAGACAACTCGGTTGGTTCGGTCATTTGATATAAATGAAGTAAGACAACCTGGTGAAAAAAATCATCTACTCAGGTGAAAAAGCTCCAGGTATTCCAGAACAAAGCCCTTCGCTTGGCACTTAGCGCCCCGTGGTATGTTCGGAATAACCAAATAATGCGCGAAACCAGTACTCTCCCGGTTTCCCAATTTTTCGCCCAATCTTACGCAAAGTTTGTCTTACAAACTTCATTCAGCGTAAACCCGCTAGTTCGAAAAATTCCGGACCTTTTACCCGGATCTCCCCGGTAAAAGTTACTAGCAAACATCCCACTTTCTGTGTACGGGCGGCGAGCAAAAAGGAACCGATTCTTCGGGATTTTAGGGCATTAGGGATTTTTGTGATGATTTAGTCATTTACCATCTTCAATGAATGTACGACCATGAATGACCATGAATGTAAAAATTTGTTAAAATTCCGACATTTAAATTTACCAGCCGATTTTTAAAAAGATCAAAGAAAGACAACTCGGTTGGTTCGGTCATTTGATATAAATGAAGTAAGACAACCTGGTGAAAAATATCTGGGAGGCATGATGGAAAGAGAAAGGAAAGCGAAGTAGGCCCAAAAAAGCTGACTAGTCGATTATATATCATACTTCTTCGCTCTTCAGCATATTTCCAACAATCGCGGTCCTGAGTTTTCCTCTGCCTTTCGGGTCCAATGTGCTTAATGATATAATCATTTCATGGTGTTTTCAGTCATTTTGACATTTGGTCAAGCGACATCCACTCCAGCATTACCTTGGTGCACCTGTCGTCACATTGCTTTACAATACGGCTTGTTGCTTGTTCTCGGATCCATGTGCAGGTCTTTCTGTCCCGTCTTATAATGCCAAGTATATTCTGTCAAAAGAGTACCGGAAATCGGTCAATTAAATACAAAATGTTTATTATTTATCCAAATATATTGTATCTACTTCAAAGTAGGCCCCTTCCGAAATGATACACTTAACATATGTCAACGAATAATCCAAATGTCAAAACATTTTTTAAAAGCATTTTCAGGAATCGATTTCAGTTCTCGCCGCGAATTCTTTTTTTATGTCTTCTATCGACTGAAAACAGCTGTCTCAAAGTGGTAATTTGAGTTTTGGAAAGTGAAAGAAGTCGACCGGAGACATATCAGGTGAATACGGTGGTTATTCGATGGTGTTTGTTGAGTTTTTGGCCAGAAATTCTTTCACAATGATAGCTTTGTGAGATGGTGCGTTGTCGTTATGCAAAATCCAAGAGTTTTCTTTCCGCAAATCTGGCCTTTTTCGATGAATTTGCTCTCTCAAACGCCACATAACACTCAGATAATATTCTTTATTTACCATCTGACCTTCTAGCAAGAATTCTGAAGAAAACAGTCAACATCACCTTAACTTTTGATCGACTTTGACGTGGTTTTTTCGGCTCAGTTGGAAGGCGCCATTCTGAAGCTTGTTAACTGTTTTGCATGTCAAACTCGTATACCTATGTAACATCACCAGTTACAATGCGTTTTATGAATGTGACGAAACTGACTCGTTCTAGCATGTCTTCAGCGACCTTTACGCGATTGAGTTTCTGAAGAAAATTCAGGTCTTTCTGCGCTATTCGAGCGGTAACGCGTTTCATGTCCAAACAATCGCTTAAAATGGTACGAATTGATTTGTGAGACACAGAAAAACCAGCAGTATCTTTTTCAAACCACAATTTCCCTCATTTTAGCGATGTTCAGTTGAAGACGTTGATGGCCGACCAGAGCGAGGCAAATCTTCCACCATATCTCGATCGCTTTCGAATGCATTGTATCATTTCCAATGCAAAATTTAAGACAAATTATTTGTTCGATGTTTTTATCCATTGTAAAAATCGCAAAATACACTTGAGATGAACTGACAAAATCGAGCACTGTAAAGAAACCTATAACAGATGATGTTTAAACTCCGCGTCGGTATAGAGGACAGTTGTGCCAACTTAGCATTTGACAATCCCTTTAAGCGGACTTTTCAAATGATCAATTTCCGGTATTTTTTGACAGAATGTATATGTACCTTTCATTCCCTTCTATGTTACATGAAGTTTTTGAAGTAATTGTGATATAAGGATCCAGGTTTCACTTCCGTATGTCATAACGAGCAGGGCGCACTGATAACAAACACCATGTTGAGCCTACCAGCCACATGTATCACACCGTTCCACCATCCGGGTGGTATCCCGCTCCATTAAAATGCTCTGCCCAATATGGAATTTAACTCGTTTTGTATGTCTGTCAAGGCCGAGGGTAGACCTTAAATAAAATAAAATACTTTGTAACAGCCCGAGCTTTTTGTTTTCTTTACTTGAGCGATACAACCCAGCAACTAAATGCGGGCTGAAACTGAATCGCAGCACTTCAACAATCGAATGATATTTGACAAATATCATAATCATTTGCTTATACTTGCGCAATTTATCAGGCGAAGAACTTTTCGAACGACCATCGTTCGTTAACTTTACTGCATATTTATACTGATAAATACAATCTACTGATACGACAGTGTGATATCTTATATTTCATTAATTCCCCGAATACGCAAACTTTTATCGATGGGAAGAAGTTTAACTTAATATTTCAGTTCTTCTCAACAATCAGCAAAAAGAAGTTAATAAAAAAGATGGGAAGAAATCGAAAAAAATGTTGAACACAAATTTCCTAATAGAACCTTGCACTAGAAACAAGTTACGAGAAAACAATCGTTAATACAGAATGTTACTATGTTGAACTAAGAAACTGATAGGCTCAGACTCAGACAAACTCAGACTAGGCTAATTGAAAAGTTCGCGGAACGGAAATGATAAAACTAGTTCATAGTTGAAAAAATTACTTTATTCTTTCGTATATTCTCCCTTGAGCTCAATAATTTTTTTACAGCGGTTCTCCAATTCATTTATTCCATCTCTGAAGTGATTTTCTGGAAGTTATTTTAAATATTCATCTCCGGCTATTATTTGCTTTTTTATTTGATAAAAAACGATTACCACGTAGGCATTTTTTGGGAACAGATGAAAGTCCGAGAGGGTCAAAATCTGGTGAATATGTTGGATGCTCCAACAATTCGTAGTGTAACTCCTTCAATTTGGTCACTGTAAGAACACCTATATGAGCCGGGGCATTGTTTTGATGAAAAATGAATTTTTTCTTTGCTAAACCAGGTCTTTTCTCACGATTTGCATCCAACTGATCCAAAAGGTTTGAGTAATACTGTCCTGTTATAGTTTTACCGGTTAGAAAGTAATCAATTAACACAATGCCTTTTGCATTCCAAAAAATTGATCCCATAACCTTCTTGATCGATTTTGATCACTTTGGCTGCTTCGGAGCTGAACAACAGGACTCAGCTCACTCTACAGTTTGTTATCGCAGTTTAGGATCATAGTGGTAAACCCAAGTCTCAAAACGACGTTTAAAATATATTTTATCCTTTCGAAAAAGATCTAAATGTTGGTTAGAAAGTTTTACTCGAAGTCGTTTTTGATCAGAATTTATCAAATGCGGGATCCATCTTGCACATAGTTTTCTCAAGCCCAATTCCCTTTTCAAAATATGAAATACCCGTTCAGTTAAGATATACATGGCCTTAGCAATTTCACTCAAAGTCAATTGTCTGTCATCTATAACCATATCATGTATATAATTAATTATTTGTGCTTGCCCACTTACAAACCATTGTTTTTGAAAGAGCAGACAGACACAGAGCGAATTACTATTTCAGATACATTTCAATATTTTCCATTTTTAAAAATATGACTGATACGTTTACTTTAAGCTGCTGTTTTTGTGCGAATGATTTGGCATATCGACTTGAAACTTCACATGTAGTAGGCATCACACATATGAAACTTCAAAATGTAGTAGATGATATAGTTCTTTTACTGCTCTATAGGTGTCGCTGCGCGAACTTTTCAATTAGTCCAATAGCTGGTACTATTTTATACTATTAACTTAATTTAAAAGAGTCTGCTCTTAAAATGGAAGATGAATATCACATCAATGATGTTATGAGGCGGGATAATTTTTGCAATAATATTTAATAATTACAATAACTTTGACCGCAATTTTTAATAACTACAATATTTAATGAAAGAGCAGAAAAAAAAATAAACAAAGAATATTTCGTTCGCTTCTGAAGCATAGAAATTAATTGGGCTTATTATAGACTTACTAAGGGACTTTTAGAGACAACTTGTTTATTACAAAATGTTTATCAAAAGTTTGATCTATAACTCAAGGGGGTGTGGTAGCATTGTCGTAAATGCTTCAACTCATAAAGCAAAACACAAAGCATACCAATTTTAATCATGCTTTATTATCCCAAGTTAGTCATTCTTAATAAACAAATATTGATTTTTATCATTTAAATTGTGGAATATTAAGTTACGACAGAACGTAAGTTCAGCTTAAGAAAAAAGTGTGGCAATGGACGGAGAACAACGAACAATCGCATGACAAAAGGTTAACTTGAGTCTAGTTCTTCGAGCTGTTCCTTCGCTTATTTGGCATTGCTAATTTTGTTCAACAAACTGGGTATTTTCTGTTGTGGCGGCTCGTGGGTTTTTAAAATGGGAGGGCGTGGAAGAAAATAGTGCTGCTGAAGATTTTTTTTTGCTTTCCCCTTCTTCCTTTTTACTTTTCGTGCTGTTGAAACCCTATACAGGAAGTGAACCAGGAAAATGAGTTAAAGGAAAGAAACTGAACGTAATAAAATATGGTATTTGATCTGAAAAATTGTTTACTGTGATAAACGCTGGAGGGGCGGCGCTCCAACACCCTCCCTCACAAACCGCCACTAATTTTCTGTAAAACTCCAACGAATTAATTATTTGGAACCAGTTAAAACTAGCCTTTCTCAATTTCATTAAATGTACAGCAACACCTTCCTAAATGGACTGTCTTTTTTTAGCAAAGAGTTTTACCAAATATCCTATGACTAATCATTAATTCTATTTGTTGAGATTATTGAAGTACATTCATTTTACATCATCAACTTTCGACAAGTGTCAACAGCATTTCTTAACCACACCAAGAGTGTGGAGAGGGAGTGTCACTGATGACCTGCCACTGCAAGTTTCTGGAATAATTTCAGCTCCCTTCTGCCGTGTTTCGCCATTAGCCATAATAGGCCGGTTGGATTGTAACTGATCTCCGAGGCTTGGCTCTTTGTCATTAAAGGTTTTGAATTACTTTTGCGTTCGTGATAGCTTATTTTACTTGAAAACACTCTAGATTGCAATTGCCTTTATCCGGTGTTATTTTTTTTTGACCGGTACTAGGCCCTCTAGTATTCTTAAGTTAACTTTTTGTGCAATAAGTCTTTATAAATCAATTCCACGTGCAAGAAAAAATAGCATTGAAATTCTCATTCGTTTAACTATAAATACGATATATCTAAGTGACCTTCAAGAAGAGTTACTGTTATATCAGCAAGTTCAGATATAAAATTATTATTCAAACAAATAACAAACTTGAATAAATATGACAGTGAATATAAAAATGTATGTTTTTCTTCGGTATTTTTATTTTAAATTCTTCATTGACCTAAAAATATTTTTAAATATTATGAAATATTTTGACTTTTAGTTATTTTTTCACAATAAAAAAATTAGTTTAATTTATTTTCAAGGCTGTATCTGTTGCCAATTCACATCGTTTCAAGAAATACAATGCCAAGATTAATCCTTACCCCGTCCCCAACTGCGAACACTTACCTTTCGGCTCTGACTATTACTGGGCCTGTGCTGTTCGCCATGTCAGTACCACCTTAGGTCACCACGTGGGAACTTGCAAAATGGGTCCATCAAATGACCCAACAGCAGTGGTGGATGATGAGTTGCGGGTGTATGGTGTAAAAAACTTGCGTGTAGTTGATGGATCTGTTATGCCCAACGTGGTAGCTGGACATACCAATGCTGTAATTTTTATGATAGGAGAGAAGGCATCAGATATGATAAAAGAAACGTGGAAGGAATATTAGGATAATTTTAAATGTGATACTGTTGTAAATATTATTTGTAAATTATAGATTTATTTAATAAATTATGTAATGATACTTTACTATTTACTAGAATTTAGTTCGTTTGAAAAAACTTTACAGTGTACTTGAAAATAAACACTTAAAAATTAATATGGATATATGTGGATTTTCTATGAGTTTAAGGTTGATTTAATTGCATATTAATGTATTAACCAATTGATAAAAATATTTAGGATGAAACGAACCATTTGGCCGTCTAAGGTTTAGCATTACTCTAGAAAATCTAGCTAGAGTTTAGTTGATCGCTGCCCCCGCATACAGATCTATATATATATATATATATATATATATATATATATATATATATATATATATATATATATATATATATATATATATATATATATATATCTATATATATATATATGGTGTAAAGGAAATAATTTATCGTAAATTTAACCAACGATTCTTTACATTATTTTGAACAAAAAGTTTCCTTAAAATATCTATCGTATATGCAATCACTTCCGCGGAAAACAGGTCAGAACTTTTTGATATTTTCTTCCAAATTGACAACGTCGCATCATTGGATATTGAAAGAGATGAAAATCAGTTTTTCGTTTGATTAGTCTCTTAAGGTATTATTTTGCAAATAAAATGTACAGTTCACGCTGCTGTAGCTGCCGAACTGCTGATCACAGCGAACTCAAAATCTGATAGACTTTAGATTATAACATTGTTTACAAGTGTGCGAAAGCATATCGTTCTTCCCTTCTCCCCATTCACAGAGATTATTATCCGCTTATCTCCAACTAAATTCAAAATCTCATCCAACTTGAATGGGATCTTATTGACGAAAACAATAAACTATGGTAGATAAAAAAATACTTCTTCTCCCACTCCCTCTTCCTTCTCTCTAAACAATCCCAAACGAAAATTAATAGACTAATGATAGGTCACTGCCATTTTTCTAATCAACGCCTCATAGACGGGAGCCCTCCTCCCTTCTGCTCGCTTTGCGGTTCCGCCTTATCTGTATCTCACATCCTAACCTCATGTCCAGCAATGACTCCTTTTCGCTCTAGTTTTGCCCTTCCTAGCTCCTTAGGAGACTTATTCACTGCATTGAATGTCGAAAAACTTATAAATTTTCTAAAGGAATCTGGATTTTATTCTAAAACCTAACCCTTGAAATGATAACAAAATCCTTTATATCTAGTCACTTAATAGTTTTGTCCCGTATAATCTAGTCATTTTGCAGTAAATTGCAATTGCAATTTAAATTGCAGTTGCAATTTTAAACATTTTGCAATAAACGAAACATTTTTTTTGTATATAACAAATACTATCAGTTATTTTACTTTTGCCTCGTATGATTCAAGCTTATCTTAATCCTGTACTTAAAGGACAATTCAATTCAATATCGGTTGATTTAGGTACATTAAAATTCTTTCTATTTAACTCGTTCCGCTACTTTTTTATTAAACATCATGGGAGTAGGTTATGCAACCAATTAATCATTCGCATTATATGGATAGTTCCGCTTGTAATTGCTGTGCTAAAATAAAACGAAATCTAGTAGTATTTAAATTACATTGTTAAGAAAAATACAGATAGTGTAAATGGTCTAGGACATAGGTTCCTAGGACAATAGTGGGTCCAGAGGCAAATGGGGGGCGTTAAGACATTCAAGGGGAGCGGTCGTGGCGTACTTGCCTATTAAGCAAAATATAATAAAACACTTTGAAAATACCTACAATTTTTATGAATACATGTTTTTTCCAGCAATTTAAAATATGCAGTTCCTTGTCCTTCATAAATCTAGTCATACTGTTCTTGTTCTTGTCGGTTCTTTGTCCCTATAATCTATGTGTCACATAACTCCATAAAGCAGTCAAAACAAAAGCCATGTTACTATTTTTCTGCCTCCATGAAATCCAGTACTGAACTAAACTTTGTTTGATCGCTAGTGCCCAGAATATCAGCTCTCCATTGATTGATAGTCACTAAATAACGCCTGGAGTGTTGACGTGACTTAAACAAAACAAACAAACATATCGTTCTTAAAAAGAAATATTCGTAACGAAATTCAAACATAATAGTTTGACTGCTTTGCATTGGGCAGGAAAATCGCAACCTGCTATTATTCGTGAGCTACAGCATTTACGTGTTAATAAAATGTTTGTGTATCGAACCACTAACCGTTACAATGATACTGGCAGCATCGCAAAACGCTATGGAGGTAGTCATAAAAAATCCGCAGCATTACCAGAAATGGTTTGAAAGGTAAGGGTACGACTTAAGAAATCCACGTCAGATTGTAGGAAAATTTTTAATTTGAACCCTTACAAGATACAAAAAGTGCAAAATTTAACACCGGCACAAAAGGAAACAAGACCTAATTGATCAAAGGCATTGAAAAGCATAAACGCAAGTGGCGAACTAGAAAATTTGGTGTTTTTTGATGAGAAAATTTTCACTGTTCAGCAATGCGTTAACAAATAACAAAACGATCGTGTGTGGTTGAAGGGCAAGTCCAGAGACAATTGGTACAACCGAGTTGCTATGGGTAAATAAGCGCCTGCTTCCGTGATAGTTTGGGCTGCTGCAACTGCAAATGGTCACTTTCTCTCGTTTTCATCGATCAGTGCGCAAAGGTTGAACAAGCAAGTGTACCAACAAAAGGTGTTAAACGATGCGTTAATCTCTTTACAAAATCACGTCCAACAGTTCATTTCTTCGCAACAATGGCCTCCATACTCACCAGACACGAATTCAATGGACTTCTCCATATAGTCCATTATGGAGGCTCAGGTTTCAACAAAAAAATATGAGAATTTGAACACAAGTCAACGCTTCGTCGGGAATGGCAACGAATTCCACGGACTGACATTCGAGCAGCTTGCGATTCATTCATACAGTGCTGGGCACGTTCAACCAATGCTAGTACAGATTTTTTAATGTCGTTTTTCGGAATCGTCTCAATGACTTTGTGTTATTCTGTCATAAAACGTATTTTTTATCGCTAACATCTACGGTCCTCATTTAAGGTGTGAGTAACAAATCGAGCACAGATTTTCCGTTTGTTTAAATTCTTTATGAAAATTTCGCGAATCATATGTTTGGTGGTATTTAATTTCGCCGCTATTCATCTCACAGTCGAATTCGCATTATCGGCAATCATTTTTCGAACTTTTTCGAACAACTTATTGCGATTTTTGTTTTTAGGCCGGCCTGGCTTTGGATCCTCTTCCAAAGCATCATTACCATCCTGGAATCGCTTATACCACTCAAACACACGTGCACAGCATAAGCAATAATCACCATAAACTTTTTTTATCAGTTTAAATGTTTCTGTAAAAGTTTTACCGAGCTTGAAACAAAATTTAATATTAGCTCTATGTTCCATTGTAATTTTGTGACGAATTGACAAAAGGTAGTGTCACTTTAAGTGCTATAACTTGACAATCCGTTGATCGATTCTAATTATGGCGGTCTCGTTTTATTGAGGAGATATTCAGCTTTCAGATTATATATTATTTCAATAGATGACGCTAGTAAAATAAAACCTGCATTGAAGAAAAAGTACTGTTCAGGACGACGATATAACTGTCCATTCTTCCCTCGATCTAACACCGAAATTGGTCAATTTGCGCTGTGAATTGATGTTGCATTCACCCTTTTCTTTGGACTTGACCCCCTCCGACTTCTTTCTCTTCCTAAATATGAAGAAATGACTGGCTGGAAAGAAATTCCCATCAAATGAAGAGCACATCGCTAAAACAAATGACTATTTTACAGAGTTCGACAAGTAATACGTTTTGGAAGGCATAAAGCTGGAAATCGGTGGGTTTCACTTTATCCTTGTATATTGTTTGAGTAGGGAAGAAACGCGCAATTCATCGTCATCTAGTTCGTATGTTATGATAAACAGTTATTGCAATATTGACCAAAGTTTTCTTCAAATGGTAGAAAATTAAATTAATCCTTATATTGCTTATGAAAATTTTTATGAAGGCAAATGTTTTTATTTATTCTTACTGACCGGGTACAAATTGAATTTTGTGTGTTTAATTCGAAAATAAGGTACCTACACATTATGATTTCTTATGTCACACAGTGGAAAACCAGAAGATAGGTATTTCCTGTAAATTGTACTTCAATATTCGTTCAAGGAAGCACCGGACTTGTATACTATATTCTAAGTAAGGTAAGAGTGTAACATCCAACAAAAAATCGCCCCTCAGCCATCTCAGTTCGAAACTGCAAATCGGAAGGCTTCTCGAAACACTTAAGAGTACGCACAAACCAAGTGATCAGTTAATCTGTAACTGATGACCGTGTTAAGCTGTGTCCAGTTATTAAATAATATCTAGTGTGTTAACGCATCTTCCCAACAACAGTTGAAATATATACGAACAGCTTTTCCAAATTGTCTGATCTTCTTTTAGTTAGTTAGTTAAATTAGGATGAAGGTCGCATCGGTGACAAGGACCATTTAGCGACCATCTGATCTTCTCCTTTTGATTTAGCGCACACCAGGGGGCAAGAGGTATGGCACTATAGTAACATATAAATATAGATCCCCGAAGAGAAAGTTATCATATATCAGTATATCAGTCCATCACATCTCAACTGATATAATTTTTAGAGTAAAAGTTTGATTTCTTTATACATCATCCGTGTATATTAATATTCAAGCAAATATAATTCGTTTTAATTTTTTATATTCTATGCTCCAAAATTACATATTTTCTATTTTAAGATAAACGCAAGTTATATGCGAATTGATTAAATTTTGGATGAAGATTAGATAAAATTAAACAAATAATTGTTTAGAGAAAAACTGAAAATAGCTAATAATAAATATGCCATTTACACACAAATATGACATCTTTTAACCTGTAGATGTTTACATATCTTATCTAACCAAGTGATTCATTCATCACACTTTTAAATGCATAATAATACGATTCTAGTTCAATTTTAAGTGTTTACTTTTGACCCGCATTTACACTTTTGATCCGCATTTACAAAAACAAAAAAACTAAACTATGTTATCATACCTAAAATCTAATTATATTATCATAGTTGTATAAACAAAAGACCTAATTCGGAAGGTGTTTTTGTAGCAGTTCCTTTTGGGTTTTATATCAAGGTTGGGAATAGTTATCTATAACTGATAAAAACTGATAATATTGCTTCTATTAATTCTACTTTAGTAATTAGTGTGAGTAATAAAGGGTCAAAAGAAGGTACTATGTAAGAAAAACGTTTAAAATGTGTCAATTTTTATTAGGCACGGTCCTAATCGTTTCTTTGTTTAGTTTAGTTTGCTTACAAGAGAATGACGTTTTCCTTGAAAGATTAGGTAAGATCACAGAAGATCTAGGTAGGTGCTTATCATTTTCATTTCATTCGCAAATTTTAGAACATGTTTGTGCATAAATAACATTTCTTCAATGTTCTTCCTTCACAATTCTATTTATTTCATTATTCTTTCATTTTCTCTATTAATTAGAATGCTTTCATTAACCACTAAGAAAATATATATTTTAAATTTCTCTTATAATATCTAATTCTATATTAGTTATATAAATATATATAATTATTATTAATTGTGATAGTACAAATACATAATACACCTGATAATTTTAACAATATGTTATATTGTTGTACAAGAATAAAAAAAACAAAGAAACATATTAGAACTAATAGTAATAAACGAAACATTTTTTTTGTATATAACAAATACTATCAGTTATTTTACTTTTGCCTCGTATGATTCAAGCTTATCTTAATCCTGTACTTAAAGGACTAGTTGAGAACTACATGTAACATATTTTATTTAAAATAGTTATTAAAGAAAAATATTTTTTATATTCAATTTCTATATCGGTTGATTTAGGTACATTAAAATTCTTTCTATTTAACTCGTTCCGCTACTTTTTTATTAAACATCATGGGAGTAGGTTATGCAACCAATTAATCATTCGCATTATCTGGATAGTTCCGCTTGTAATTGCTGTGCTAAAATAAAACGAAATCTAGTAGTATTTAAATTACATTGTTAAGAAAAATACAGATAGTGTAAATGGTCTAGGACATAGGTTCCTAGGACAATAGTGGGTCCAGAGGCAAATGGGGGGCGTTAAGACATTCAAGGAGAGCGGTCGTGGCGTACTTGCCTATTAAGCAAAATATAATAAAACACTTTGAAAATACCTACAATTTTTATGAATACATGTTTTTTCCAGCAATTTAAAATATGTATCTTATTGTTATTGCGTAAGTAAGCATTAAAAAATTAAATTAGCATTAGGTATTCTAATACCTAATTCGGTTTAATATTGTCGGTGACAAGACTTTGCAAGTTGGTAAGGTAAGACACAAAGAGGATTCACACAATCAAGCATGTATGGGAATAGCTCTAGGAATATCTTATATTTGTGTGCTTCGTCAAGAATACATATTCATAAGTGATAAGTCATTATAGCCTTTATTTTTATAAGTATCTATAAACCTGTTGAAAAATGAATTGGGAACCGTGGCATAGTTTGTATTTCAAAATGTCTAAATCTAAAAAGAGATACCGATAGTACAGTATTAATTATTATGTTATACAGTATTGAAAATATGTCAAAATTTGTCAAAATATGTCAAATATGAAAACATATACTGTTGTCTATACTGTTTTTAATTTGCCAAAATATTTTTTTCAAATGCAGCCATGAAGCCTTCTAGACTACAAGGCTGCATACAGAATACAGCCATACTACAAGAGTATTTGTATAAAAATCATTCTGATTAAGAGGACGATATATCCTATTTTCAAGAACTGGAAAAGAAATATTTAAAACAGCCAACTTATCGAACCTTTTTGCGTCGTCTTCTAAACAAGAAAGATGATGAACTACGAGCTTCATATAATATTTCATTGTTATAGCAGAAGCGGGAAAACCACACATAATTGGTGAGGAATTAATCTTGCAGGCAGTCAAAGAGGTAATAAAAACTGTTCTTCATAAAACACTGTCAGATGTTGAAATATTGTTATGAGATTACTTAAAGACTTGTAAATTTTTCATTCAACTCGATGAATCAATTATACCAAATAAAGAAGCACTACTCTTATCATACGTTCGATTTATAAAAGAAGAAAACATTTGTCAAGAGATATTATCAGCCAAAAATTTGGAAACCGATACAAAGGGAAAATCGATATTTGATACCACGAACAAGTTTTTTTCAAGAGAAAGAAATTCCCATTCGTAATATTTTGTCAGCTGCTACTGGCGGGGCTCCAGTAATAAAGGGGCGTTATAAAGGCTTCATAGCTTATTTCAAACAAATAGTACCTAATGTACTCGCTATAAATTGTGTTATTCATAGTCAGCATTTGGTTGAAAAAATCTGAATTAATGCCTGCATAAGTCTCTCTATAACGTTATTAGAGCATTGAATAAGATTAAAAGCAATTTATTGAACGACAGATTATTTGGCCAACTTTATAGTAAAAATGATGATTACAATCGCTTGCTGCTGTCCACAGTAGTGGACTTCATTGAAAACAGAGACAAAAAATTGGGCGAAAACCTCATTATATCCAAAAATCATATAGCAAAATGACATAGACTGACCTAAACTTGAAGAGATTTTCCACTAAACACCAAATCACTTTTTTTGAACTGCTGATTTAATCTGATTTATGAGGAGATTAAATCATCTCCTGATGATGCTAACATGGTTACCGAAACGTGCGTCGAGCAGTTAAAAAAAAGTGATTTGGTGTTTATTGGTAAATCTCTTCAAGTTTAGTGTTTCACACCAAAGTTTCCAATAGAGGAATTGATAGAATGACCTGTTTAAAATATTTAATGAAGTCAATTTACAATTGCAAGGTGAATTTAATTAGATAAAAAACGCAATAGCTGCTTTTGTGGGAAAACTGCTTTGGTAGAAAGAAAAAACAGAAAGAAATGAATACAGCCACTTTCCTACATTATTAGCAGTCTCTGCAAATCAGGAACATTTACTTACTTTTTGCCAACACTTGGACGTTCTTTTAAGGATCGATTTCAGGATATTTTAAACACGAATGTACTGAGTTGGGTTTTATATACTTTCGAAGAGAGGAGGAGAATTTTAGAAGAGGAACCGTGGAACTCGTAGAACTCATAACTAACGAAGAACTCATAACTATTTGGCTTATGACCATGGATTGGCTACTGCAATTTACTATCTAAGAAAAGGAACATACTGCACATTACTGAGCGTAGCGATTTGCGACTGATTTAGAACCCGATATTAACAAATTATTAAAACTCCACCAGCCTCAATTATCTCATTAATTTTTTATTTCTTATTGATTTTGTATTTACATTTTTTAAATTTTAATAAACCATTCTTTACGACATTTGATTTTACGGCATTTTCAATTAATTTATTCTTTCTGATTCTTAATAGATAAATAGACAAATAAAATAGGTGTAGATAATGTCCAATAATATTTTTACATTTTGTATAATTAATTATTATGGAAGAGGGGGCTGTAGAATATTTTTCTGGTCTAAGACATCTAAAAATCACGATCACAACAGATGTTGTGAGGAAAATTTATAAAATGGTTTGCACGTTATTGAATAATGTCCGAGAAATTGAATTGTACGTAAATTTTAACTTTACATAGCGAATTGGGATTATAAGTTTGTTACATTTGCTCAACCTGAAAAACACTGTTTTCGACGTCAAATATAATTAAAATAAAATAACTGAGAGTGATTTCTACATTTGCATTATTTTTAAAATAGTATGTGTACTGTATGTAATTTGTCCTAAAGCAAAATTTCTCTACTTCCCTTGATAGTATAACGCCTTTGTTCAGAGTGCTTTCAGAGCGTCACTAACATGAACCAGTTGCTGTTGATAATGGTCAGCAATTATCGTTTGACCATTTGAGATTGGAGTAACTCATAATTCATGATTCCTAGTTTATATCGCCATAAAGCCAGCAACATCATCTTAAAGTAGATACTTGGTTTTTGGTACTGGTTGGTGGCTCACCAGGATCAGCCCAGGATTTTGGCTTCTTTAAATCTTATATTTACTTACGTTATACTCACAGTAGGTTCACATATTATATCTCGTTTTGTAGCTGAAAGACGGCGCTTTAAAATAACTATAAGGTGGGAAAATATTCTGATTCGTATAGGTTCTGCAGTCGTTGAAGCATTTTTGTCTTTAAACAAATGTGTGATTTCTAAATAATACCTTTTAGAAATTTGATATTTTAATTCACCTTCGCCATATTGTCAATAGCTAAATTATTTGAAAAAAGTTTAATTATCTTTAGAAACCGCACAAATTATGTTCTGAGCTTCCGCAGCTTTTTTTTTCAGTTAAAAGACGACGAAAAGAAGACAATGCCTCAAATATTACTTTTCGAACGAATTCGAGTCTGCAGTTGTCTTTCAGGTTATACTCACAGTAGGTTCACATATTATATCTCGTTTTGTAGCTGAAAGATGGCGCTTTAAAACAACTATAAGGTGGGCAAATATTCTGATTCGTATAGGTTCTGCAGTCGTTGGAGCATTTTTGTCTTTAAACAAATGTGTGATTTCCAAATAATACCTTTTAGAAATTTAATATTTTAAAAACACCTTCGCCATATTGTCAAGAAAATTATTATTATTATGTTAAGTTATTTGAAAACAAGGTTTAATGGTTTTTGGGTTTGAGGCGTATCAGCAACTTATGCGTAGACTGAACCTACAGCTTAACGTGGGTTCCGAACCACGGTCATCAGCTACCGATAGCACCTGTCAGCACCCCCTTCAAGATATCCACCCTGCTTAACCATAGTCCATTGAGAAGCCTATCAACTGGCGAGTGACCAACGTAATATACCTTTCAGAAGACAACCTGTCTTATTCAGCCTCTAACTGGCGTGACTAAGGGGAAATTCATGGTCTGATTTTACACTCTGATGAAATGCAGTACTCAGTACACAGTATGCCTGGTCTCTCCTCGGATGATCACCAATCCAAGTACCGACTGCAACAAGCGACACTACTTTCAACCTTCAAGTCGTCGGATTATGGGCGATGCCAACTTCCGACTCTAAATGATTTAAAATAAAATATATTTTATCGGCCTATGGTCAGGTGGGCTAGTCACTCGCCTGGCAATCCAGTTCCAAGTTCGAATCCTGGTTCGGATATAGATATTTGTATAGTATACTCAACTTTAATGGGATATTGGATTCGGATACTCCGAAAAATAGACGCTAAATGGCCAGAGTAGCCGATGCGTCTTTAATCGAAATCAGAAAAATAATAAAATAACGTTTATTGAAACTTTGGGTGTAACACCTAAATGATGAAAATAGTGTAATTGTCATTGATATTAATTTAAGAATATATCATATTTTATAGTAATTTAGTATTTCTTATTGTTACAGTTTCTTATCAAAGATGTCGCTTGGATAATGATTGCGGATTGAATTCCTTCTGTTACGGCAATGACAACGCCAATAATAGAACAGGATATTGTAAATGCCAGTCAGGTTTTGAGTTATTACTCAGAAATAGGACATACTATGCTTGTCGGAAACGTAAGCTCACATCTTGTTCTTCATTCATCATTAGTTCTTCATCAATTTCGGATTTTTTTGAAAAATTATTTCAGTGGCTGTATATAATGAAGAATGTGAGTTTGATATACAGTGTGTAGACGATTTAGGCTCGTTAGCTAGGTGTAATAATGGAATATGTGGATGCATGCAAGGATCCACTAGATATGAATATGACAGGCGCTGTCATGATATTATTCGTAAGTAAAACATCATAAATTCAATTGAAATATGTTTACATTTAAATGAGTTGAATATTTCATTTCTTTTAAAAAGTGTCCCATTCTGAATAAAGGTTTTTCTTATTATGTTCCTTTTGATTTTCAAAAAAAATATTTACTGATTCCCCTTGTTTCAGATCGAAATTTTGGTTCGTAGATTTTTATGAAAGATTATTTTGTAATAAAATTTTTTTTTCTGTTTAAATAATTTATTAATCAGGTATTTTTCCATCTTCCACAATTTTACAGTGGTTTGGATGTATCTTTGGATGTATGTCAGTATGGTAAACAAGTAGACTAAGTATTTTGTAATGATTTTGTTCAACTAGACGAAAATATAAAAGATCATTAGAGAAATCAGAAATCCTATCATTAACGGTAACAAAATTACTTACTCTCTATGATTTCTACAGTCTCACTATATACAAGATCTATACTTATACAAGGGAACACGAAAGTTGAGATCTATAAAGTCTCACTTGCTCAGTAGTCACTTATGGCTGTGCGACGTTGATCTTCATTAAGAAAACAGAAGAGATGCAGAATAATTTTTCGCCCTTTGAATGGTAAGCTACATTGGAGGATCAGGTATAATTTCGAAGTCAAACAATTATACAAAGATGTAGACATTGTAGACTATCTGAGGGTTCAACTACTCAGATCGGCAAGACACATGGCGAAAAGATCGAATACCAAGAAAAACATGGCGGAACGAATAGTGAGTAACAGAGGTGGTAGGATAATGTACCAGAAATGCTGAAGGGCTATTGCAGATCAAAAACTGGCAATGGTTGAAGGAGATCAAAGGCGACTTACCCAGAAAGAAGAAGAAGAAGAGGTCTTTAGCTGAACTGCACTGATGGGAAGTACAGAAATGAAAATGCCTCTGCTACAATTTAGTAAATAATTAAAGAATTGCACGTATGTGTTGATAGACACCAATTTTTGTGCAGCTTACATAATGATCCATTCTACCCTACCCTATTACTTTAATTCAAATTCCTAATATAATATGTAGTCAAGAACTTAAAAAAAAGATTAATTCTAATTTTTGGATACATTGATAAACAATATTGCCACATTGGATTAAAGTATTACATCAAATAACGATTGATAACCACTATGTCTTTCGTATGTGTACCTTTATAATATTATCATCACAAGAGAACTTACATGAACGTTAGTATAAAGACCTCCATAAAAGTCAAAAAGAAATTGTTTTCTTCCGCAACACACACTTGTTACAAATAATTAAGCTTTTTAGGCTTAAAGGGCCTTCTTTACCTGCGTCCTTATAACCGTCTGCGGTCCTGGGGAAAACTCTTGGGGAAAGCAATTGAAGTACGTGTGGCCGGTTCAGACCTGCAGATGGTTTATAACTCGAAAGGGATTGGGAATTCCCAGGGAAGTGTTTTATAGAATTGTAAAATAGATAAGCTTCACATGGTTGAATAGCTTCCATCGCCCTTCAAATAATTTGCTCGAAATAAAAAGGAGGATTTTAATGCTCCACAAGTTTTACAGCTGATGATGCTGATGATGTTTGTTTGTTGTTTCAGTTTCAGCAAATATGAGACGTTGTAGATAGATAACTAAGGGTGAAAGTCTAAATCTTTATGTAAAATACACTTTACAGTATCATGCAATGTTCAATGCTTAAGAACGAAAAATATTGTCATTTGAGTAATGGTGACTTTCAGGAATACACTTTTGATCCATTCTCGAAAGTTTGCTTCCATTCTTCCCAATGTGTCCTTAACGGGTTCTTTAAATCGACCAGGAACAGCGTTCTTCAATTATTTGAGTGTACGAGGTTTACCTTCATACACTCCTGATTTCAAATATCCCCAAAAATAAAAATCACACATGCAAATGTCCGGTAATCGAGGAGGCCAGGGACATTGCCAAAGCGAAAAATTACTCGATTAGGGAATGCAGCTTGAACAATATTCATGGAAGCTTTAGCTGTATGAACAGTGGTCCCATCTTGTTGAAATGATACATTCCTTCTATTGATTCCTCGTCTCCGAAATTCTGGTTTCAGACAGGGTTACATTGTGATCTGAATTAACGTGTGGCTCCATTTTCTTCGCAAGAAAATGGCTCGAAAATTTCAGAATTGCTAATACGGCACCACACCGTTGTTTTTGAACTGGTCTCTGATGTAATTCGCAGTGTTTTTCTGCGGCCCAAAATCGGCAGTTTTGTTAATTTTTTTTTTGTCTGTATAGGTGAAAATGTACTTTTGGCGTTGCTTTTGAAGGAACACAAGAATACGCATTCACAGGAGATAATACGGTTTATTTAAACCAGGGGTCACCAACCTTTTCAATGTGTTGAGCTACTTTAATAATATTCAAACAGAGAGGGCTATCTAAACTTGTTTAATGCAATTATTGCAATACATTTTCGATGTACAAGGTACCTAAATTGGTATCCCAAGCTACCAAAATTGTACACGCGAGCTACCGGTAGGTCGCGATCGAAGGATTGGTAACCCCTGATTTAAACGCTGGAGTAACGTATATTTATAGCTTAATTATGTGAGCACAATTGAGAACGAAACACAAGAGAGTGTTGTTGTTAACTGTTTGCCTCCAACTGCCTGTTGGAATAAAAACTAAAAAAACTTCTAAAACGCCTTCTTTACCTGCGTCCTTATAACCGTTCGCGATCCTGGGAAAAACTCAACATTACCGGCCTTTCCAACTATAGCAATTGAAGTACGTGAGGCCGGCTCAGACCTGCAGATGGTTTATGACTCGAAAGGAATATTATTGGGATTTCCTAGGAAAGTGTTTTGTAGAATTGTAAAATAAATAAGGATCGCATGGTTGAATAGCAGCTATCGAACTTCAAAGAATTTGTTCGATATAAAAAGGAGGATTTTAATGCTCCACAAATTTTATAGCTCATGATGATGCTGATGATGTTTATTTATTATTTCAGTTTCAGCAAATATGACACGTTGATGATAGTTCCGCCATTCAACTCTTGAATAGTTATTGATTTATACGGGTGAAAGTCTAAATCTTTATGCAAAATACACTTTACAGTACCCTTACTCATCTCTAGTTCATAATCGTGCTACCTGGCAGAATGAGTGGGACTTCGCAAAATTCGTGACGTGGCACCAATCGAGATCGAACAACCTTTTGTTCTAGTTATAGTTACCCAACTGTATTGTGGCTGGGGATTTCAACACGACTTCCGATGTTGAAGTGACGCCTAAAGTCACATGAGTCGTTGCGTTTTAATTACTGATTCATCACGGAAGTAAGCGGTGTTCTCGAGTCCACACTGCCATAATACATACATTTTTCCACACCACACATACAATACATTTTTCGTTTTTGTTTTGACTGTTACGCGCCAAACACAGATAGCGGGGGGATGGGAGTGGTGTCAAATGCTTGGTGGGCTTTTTAAGTTTAATAGCGATGGATCGTTTCACGGGACCACAGCGCGCATTTTACATGCGAGAAATGAGAAAAGTGCGAATTCAATCAAGCATTGGGTGCGCAAGTTTGAAGAGACTGGAAACACAATGCCGGATAAATCAACTGTTAGAGACGATCCACGATAGTCTCTACGACTCCGCGCATCTTCTCTACATTCGCACAGATCCACGATTCATCGCATCATTCGCAAAGATTTACATTCCCACCTCTATAAAATTGTTATTGTGCAAGAGATGAAGCTAGCTAAACGAGTCGAATTCTGCAGGACAATGATAACTCGTTTTAGGCTGCTATATGTCGTTTGGGTTTGTTATATGTCGTATGTCGTTTGGGCTGCTATATCAAGAGAACGAATGATCGGACCCTACTATTTTAAGGATAACCGTGGTCGCGCTCAGGCTGTTAATTCCTATCGTTATTGCCATATGGTTGGGACTTTTTGGCTACACCTGCAAAATATTTTTCCAACAAGATGGAGCAACTTCCCACGTCACGAATGATTCTTTAGCAGCTCTTCGCGATTTATGCCGTGAAAGAGTGATTAATCGCCGAGGGGACATCAACTGGCCACCGAGGAGTCCAGATTTAACACCTGCTGATTTTTTCCTATGGGTCTACTTAAAAAGTAAGGTTTTCAATTAATTACCCTGTAACTTGAATGTTTTAAAGTAAATAATAACAGACGAAATCCAGGCTATTCCAGAGAGTGACTGAAAAATTCAGTTCCAGGATAAATGAGTGTGAAGATGCGGATGGTGCGTATTTACGGATGGTTGTTTTTCATAAATAAAAGTTCAAAACCTACTCTGTGATTTAACAACAATTACACAAGTTTGAATTAATTCTGATGTTTTATTTTTTTAAGTGTCAAAAACGAAAAACATTCTAATACACCCTTTACTACTCATTTCAAAAACCTCCACGTCCCATGGACTACTTTGGGATAACTAATGTTGTTAATTAATAATATGTGTTAAGTAGACAGAAATACGAATCAATCTTTTTATGTTTTTTTTTAGTTCTGGGCGACTTTTGTAGGACAGACGGAAATTGTGTCCTGGAAAACGGTTATGCATACTGCGTAGATGGCAGATGCGAGTGCAATATCGGTTACGCTCCATCGCTTGACAAAAAAAGATGTGTTGCCTCTAGAACAATAGGTCAGAATTGTTCGGAGAATGATGAATGTGCGGGCGTATCAAACACTGTATGCAGGGAAGTTTGCAGATGTCAAACGGGATATGTTATTAGTCGTAATACTAGTACATGTTTGAAAGGTAGGTTCTTAGAACATATGAAAGTGTATAAACAGAAAATGTTTCTTCCTTAATAATAAAAGCACAAGGTTTTTAATGCAAGCAAGGTTTTCAAATTGAGGCATTCTTCTATCTCATAAGCAGATCGAGTCCTGTGGTCAGCTAACTCGCATAGATTGACAAAGGTGACGAAATAATATGATAGTAAGTCGTGTGGGAATAATAATTATTCCTTGATTATTAGCTAAAAGAATATAGTTTCCTCTATTTTGTTAGTCAGTTGATGCGATTAAGAATTACGTGTAGAACATATCGATTAATTATTGAATACTATCTTATAAATAGTGATTTTAAAATAAAATTATTTCTTTATTTTAGCTGCTACTTATTTTTTTGAACCCTGCGATGAAAACGATCAGTGTTCAGCGTTCCTCAGCCAAAGTATTTGCTCAGGAGGTAATTGCACGTGCCAAATTGGAAGACATGGTTACGAGAATCGATGTGTCAGATCATCAGGCATCGGTCAAGGTTGTAGGGGTAAGTATTCTTCATAGAGATAATAGACAGTCTGTTCAACAATGGAAAAGATAAATGAAGGAACATTACCAATCAAGTCATGGGACTTCTTGATTCGAACAGCTAAATTTGTATGTATTTACAAATAATGTATGGTATTCTTCAGAAAAAACTCCTCCTGTTCGTATTAAAAATTTGCAGAAAATTAGTAACCGAAGATTGGAAATTTCGAAAAATTAAATAACTTCTTTTCAAAGGATTATTGGTAAAGGGATGTTCACGACGTTTATATCTAGTTTAAATCGTCAACAATAGTATATTGTTGCTCATCGAATTCAACCCATGAAACTGGATTATTGGATGAGGGAACGATTTCTGTGCTAAAGCAAGAAAATATTGATGCTGTCCAATTCTATTATCAATTCGGTGAAATCAAGATGGTTAAGAAATTCGTCTTGTTTTGCAGGTTAATACGTATTAGTATTTTATTGCAAAAATCAAGGAATTTAAACGTTTTTGAATTGTTGGTAGTTCTGTTATATTTTCCTTATTTAGCTCCATCTGATCATTTTCTCTTTTCAAAATTTAATTAAATATCTTAAAAGATGAAGATTATTGGAGTAATTGATAACGGGAAGTCGCAGTGTGCAGAAAATGATATTTTTTTTACTGAAGTATTTGCTGCTCATGTTACAGAAGTACAGTTGAATCGTTATTGCTAGGTCTGGCGGTTAATAATATTTATTTTTTTCTTAAAACATGTTTAATATAAAAAAAAAGGTAAAAGAGAAAGATGATTTATTTGAAGAACGGAAAAAATTGTTTATTCAAAGTAGGCCCTATCGCTAGCTACACATTTTCCCCATCTTACTGGCAATTTGTGGATGCCCTCCCAGAAAACCCGTATATCTTTTGAGATGGTCCAGTCATCAAGCCATTTTTTGACATCTCAATAATTCTTATAGTGTTTCATGGAAACTGGTGAGACATCGATGAAAACAAGTAATAGTCGGAAGGGGTTAAGTCTGGTGAGTACGGCGGGAAGGGCTAGAGTTCCCAGCCAAGTGCAGAAATGGTGTTTCTGACTGCTTTCGCTATGTGTGATGGGACATTGTCGTGCTGCACAATCACTTTTCTGTGTCTTGTAGTCTATTCTGGTCGCTTTTCGATCAATGCCTGGTTCAAATGGATCATTTGTTGATCGGTATTAACTGTTTCATTTGGTTTCAGAAACTCAAGGTACACGACACAATTCTGATCTCACCAAATGCACAGCATTGTCTTCTTTAGAAAGCAATTCGATCGATGTTCATGGTTGGTCAACCCAAGATTTTTTGAGTTTTGATTTCTTGAAATATATTCATTTTTCTCCAGTCACGACATATCTCCAGTCACGACCCGATGCAAAAAAGTCTTTCTTCATGCCGAGAAAGCAAAATTTCACACACCGTTTTCCGTTTTTCCATCAGTCTGTCGTTCAGCTGAAGTGGTACCCATTTTCCTGCCTTCATGGATCTTTCCCATGGCATTGGCGTTGAGCTGGGTGATCTTTGTCTTTCAAGTCAAAATCGCCAGTCGAAATCAACGCCCACAAGCGTCTTGCGTTGGAACATTGTCACCATAAGTTTCCTTAAGTGTACGACGGCTTTCACTCGCGTTTTTCTTTTGGTTGAACTAGAAAAACAGTACTGTAAAAGCAGTGCTGTAAATGCTCTTCATTTACAACACAACAAAATTACTTAAGAGATTAGACCGTGAACCGACAATTGTTTCCAGCGCCATCTCTTAAAAAATTACCATACCGGGTAAATTAAGTACTATTACTTCAGAAATATCTAGCTATTTTCTATTTTCTAGTTCTATTTTATTTTTACTCTCTTCAGCATATTTTAAAACATCGAATGGATTATATCTCAGAGATCTTTGTGTTTGAATAATTTGAATATTTTATTTATTTTAGGTGTAGAGGAATGTATTTCTACTGCAGAGCAATCCTCGATAGTAAACTGTGTCGATGGCCTTTGTCAGTGCTTGCCTGGTGCTGTGGATGAAACTTTGGGATGTTTTAACGGAAGCTCTCCATATAGTTTATACAATTTTTCGATAATTTATATGTATACAATTTGTTATTTATTGTTAAAAGCTTTCTTGTGATGCTCTTTTATATATAAGTATTGTTTAGTATACTTCCATTTTTTAAATAAAATTACAATCGAATTATTACAAATTTTGCTTTTATTTATTTCTCCTTTCATAAACGTTTAACCTTTCAGTCGTATGATACTTCCCTTTTGTAGTAGTCAATGGGGAAGACGATTGGTATAGATTCCTAACATTTGGTGTCCCTTATTGGTCGAGTGCTCATGTATATGGTTAGAGGTATTCGGGGTAAAATTTAGCTTTCGCATTAGAACATCATATAGCTATCTTTTTTGAAATTATTTTACATGCTTGGAAAGCACCCCTAGTAACCAGCAGAGGTAGTTTGAATGCAGCTCGTTATGTAACCAAAATGATGCAGTAGGTCATATCTGTAATCTCATCCAGATCATCTTTCTCGAAGATGATGTCAAATCTCATGTGTCTGTGATAATGACTTCGACTGACCAATGATGTTCACAGATTTATCGCCGATAGAAAATATTTGGGATTCCAGGAAATTTGGATCATCTAAAAGGTATACAACTTTGCTCCCGCCGTTTTTTTTCAAAATTCCAGGCTTTATTGTAAAAAAATGTTTATACATTTATGATACAAAGTATTGACCATCATTGGACACTACTTTCTCCGATCTTTCACCCAGCATTTGAATCCCGCGTTGAAAAAACTGGTCTTTTGATCCAATTATTGACTTTTTCATAAGACCGGAAGTGCTGTTTAGCCCGGCCGTGTGGCATGTATCCAAACAGGTGATAATCAGAGGGAGTAACGTCTGGAGAATGCAGCGGGGTTAGGACTTCTTATTTCAACGTTCTCAAATATGTTCTGACCACTTTCGCAACATGGGGCCGAGCATTGCCATGCTGTAAAATCTCTTTATCGTGTTTTTCGCTGTATTGTGACCGTTTGTCTTGCAATACTCGGCTCAAACGTATTAATTGCGTTCGATAACCCTGTGATGGTTTTTTCGGCGTGGAAGCTTTGCCGGAATATCCCCATGATTTTCGACGCTTGGGGTTATCGTAAGAAACCCTTTTTTCATCCGCAGTCACAATGTGATGCAGAAATCCCTTCCGTTCTGCCTTTCAAGCAATTGTTCACAAGCAAACGAACAGCGTTCAACATCACTCGGTTTCAACTCGTACGGCACCTAATATCCTTGCTTCTGAGTTTTTTCCAGGTCTTTGAAGCGTTTTCAAATTACTTGTCGAGTCACTCTTAATGACATTGCCAACTCTTCTTGATTTTGACACGAGTCTTCATAAAACAATGCCTCTAATTCTTCATCTTAAAAAAACTTTCGCTCTTTCATCGCTACGCCGGTCTTCGGCATGTTCTTTCACTCATAGTGGCCCCGCCATAAGTGTCAGAGAGTATTCGGTGAGTCTCAGCCGCAGACTTCTTCATATTATAGAAATAAATTAACACCTCACACAAATAACGAGAATTTGGCTCATAAACTGACATTTTTAATCGCGAATAACTTTACGATGTAAACACAAATCGACTAGTGGTGCTATGGGGTTATGTTTACAAGATGCCCAAAGGTATTGCATGCCGTCTATGATGCATTTATTTCGACGACTACTAGCGCTAACACCATCTATAGGAAAACGGCGGTATCAAATGTGAAAGTGAAGTGGAATTTCTTAATTTTTTTTGTTTTTGAGTATACAAGGCGGAAAGAAAAGTACTTTCGTAAATTTAACCAACGATTTTTAACATTTTTTTGTACAAAAACTTTGCTTAAAACATGTGTGTAAAATGGCACCATTTCCGAGGAAAATAGGTCGAAACAGTACTTTGATTTTCTTGACAATGGCAATTAAACTTGTTTATGTCGATTTATCCGAATTCAGTTTTCAGAGTATTGGTTTCTTAAGGCAATATTTGAAAATAAGATATATTTTTCTAGTAACCTGTTCTATAAGTTTTCATAAACATTTGGGTTGTTTTGTTACAAAAAAGAGAAAACATACATATTATTGTCGTTTATTGTCAAGATTGAAATGACCAGCACTAATTTATGGCCAGTTATTGACCAGCGCTAATATTTCACACTATAACACGTTTTAAATGATTCTCGTCCTTATTAAGAAACATATGATCAATTGTTTTACTAAATTAACTGTTCAAAATCTCCATCATACCATTCCTCCATCGTTTCGTAAAATATTGAACAAAAATGGCCAATAAATCATTTACAATATTTCTGCCTGTGTAAAAAATCAGCTGATAAGAGTGCTTGCACCAACTGTACTTGATAAGGATAGAGTAATTACTCGTTTAGTGTTCTATGTATAATCCACTAGGAAACTCCAACTTGTCGTGTAGCACTTCCAGTACTTCTGGTAGATTCTCCTTCAACAAGATGTAAGGTATGGTCCTTCGACTTCAGGATTGATTTCTTGCTGCCGTTCACATTCTTGAAATTTTGAAATCACACTACCCGTATCCAAAAGTCTTTGATAAACTCGGATAAATTAATGCCGGCTTGGAAGCGGCTTTTCGGGTACAGAATATATTCGGGTACAGAATATATTTTTGGTTATAAATCGAACTGAACTAATAATCAAACTGAACTGAACTAAACACTGAAATACACTGGCACACTGATGATGTTGCGATGTTGCCACATCGTTTAGGGCTGATGCAGAGCATAATTCTGAATATAACAAATATTTTAACAATGTGCATTAATTTATTTGTAGCTTCTTTATTATTGTAGCTTGTATTGTAGCTTCTTTATTATTGTAGCTTTTTAATTAATAACCAACTAAAATTTGCCAAATGTGCTTTTTTACATATTTGTTTAAAATATTAATTCTTATCATAGATCTTCAATTGGTGATTTAATAACCTTGTAATTTTTTTTCTCGAAATGCGTAGGTTATGGATCTTTGTTGTTAGGCTCTTTTTTCTTTAAAATGATGTTAAGAATCGTTAAATAAATATATGAAACTACTTTCACTTACGCCCTGCATATTATAATTTTGATTTCCGGTGACTTGAAATTAATATCGGAATATTTTTCTTTTTCTTTTATATAGGCACCATTTTGATTGTTTTTTCCAGAGCCTTTTTAATAGACAGACTGTCGTTCCATCATCGTTTTCGTGGTGTCCCGATTGTTCGATGTCCTATTGAAAAGTAGTGTCTAGTCTGTAGTCACCCGAAACAAACTTATAATTTGACCGAAATGTTTTGATTCATCCACTGAACTCTCGCGATTTGCGATTATCATTTAGTTAGAACGCTTCAAAACTTTACTTCCTCGGAAGATTTGAAAAATTACTCGAATCGGTTCTTTAGCCAAAAACCTCAGAACTTCTATAAACAAGGGATTATGCAGCTTTTAGAGAGATGGACTTAATCATACAGAATACATTTTTTTTTTAATTTATTTTTTTCAAAACAGTGGGACGAACTTTTGTATTAACCCAATATTATTATAGTGTTTAGGTTACAGCGTGTAGCGGTTAACAGTTTTTAATTTAATTTAAGAGATGGCGCTGGAAACAAGGGTCAGTTCGCAGTCTAATCTCTTTTTTTGTTGCTGCGATAGTACCTACGATAGTACCGTTGCTACGATAGTACCGATAGTGTCATTGATGATTTCGAGTTAGCTTTATATTTGTTTCATGTGGTGAACATGTTGAGTTTCGAGCCAAATGAAGAGCACTTGCGACACGTACTGCTTTTATCGTTCAATTAAAAGAAGAACGCGCGTGAAAGCCGTCGTATACTTGTGGAAACTTACGGTGAGAATATCCCAATGCAAGACGTTTGTGAGACAAAGAAAGCCCAGGTAACTAAAAAAAATGAAGATGCCGAATCGCAAGCACTATTGGAAGAAGAAAATATGCAAACTCAGCAACAAATGGCAGAGATATTAAATGTTGGTCGCCGAATCATTTGTGATCGTCTGCATGTTATGGGTCAGGGAAAGCCTGGGAAATGAGTACCACATCAGGTAAACAACAGACTGATGGAAAAGCGAAAAAGGTGTACAAAGTTTTTGCTTTCTCGGCATGAAAAAAAAATTTTTTGCACCAAATCGTGACTGGAGCCCAAAAATGTATATATTTCGAGAATCCAAAATGTGAAAATCGTGGGTTGACCCAGAATAACCATCAACACCGATCGAAAGACCCAATCGCTTTGGAAAGAAGACTATGCTGTTCATTTGGTGAGAAGGTGAGGTGTCGTGTACCATGAGCTTCTGAAATCAGGTGAAATAGTTAATACCGTTCGCTACCGTGAATAATTGATCAATTTGATCATTGCATGCATTGCTCGAAAAGTGGCCAGAATGTGTTACAGGATACAAAAAAGTGATTTTGTAACATGACAATGCACTTGGCTAGAAACTCTTGATCCACCCGCCGTACTCACCAGACTTGGCCTCTTCTGACTACCACTTGTCGTCATTGATGTCTTACGCACTGTCCATGAAACACTATAACAATTACAGAGATGTCGAAAAACGATTCGATGACTGGCACCTCAAAAGATGTACGGTACATCTGAGAGAGCATCCACAAATTGCTAAAGAGATAGGAAAAATGTGCAGCTAGCGATGGCGTATACTTTGGATAAAACATTATTTCCCTTTTTCCTAAATTAACGTGTTTTTTTTAAGAAAAACTTAGAAATATTAACCGGTACTTAAATACTGTTAAATTAAAGTCTCATTTCATTTCTCATTCTATTAAATTAAAGTCACTTCATTCGTAAACTTTATTACGAAAAAAAATCAAAATTAACAAAAACAAAACATAGCTTTTGGTATGATATAAAAATAACACAAAATAAAAATATGTATACTGTTAATATGGCATTAATTAAACATATGTATATATGTACATAACTATAAGGTACGTATTTAAATTATTATATTTTTTCGTCTACATAAATATATCTTTAAGTACAGCTAATACATATCACAAATTTTAAGTAAATATATTCACGATAGATTTATAAACATGTAGTCTTATTCATAAGTCTATCATTATGGCTACCAACTTGATAATAAATTATTCTTCAAACTGAACACTAATATTCTGATTTGATATTCACAATAACAATGTGACGTAGAAAATGTAAACAATTAGTTTCTGATTCTACACTATTGCTTGTCCATTAAGTGTTTAAGTAAAATCTTGAGCAAAGAAGCGTCAGGAAAACCATACTTGTCGTCTTTTGATAGATAACCGAAACAGCTGCACCTGAAATAAACATAATCGTTACGCTTTAAATTGGGGAAATTTAGTGGAACTAGTTGAAACTAACAAAGAACAAATTTAATATATAAATAACAAAATTAGACCTGTAATTAACATGCTAATTAATATTAGTTTCGTTGGGTAAATGTTGGTTGAATTAACCCACTAATTAAAATAGTTTCCACCAGGAAACAATTCGTTGTAATTCCCGGAAACATGTGCGAATAATGTTAATTAAAGCAGGATAATATGAAGAAAATAATTTTTATACAATAGTGGCTTAAAAAAATGAATCGAATTATTTTGTTTACAAACATGTTTTAGAGGAGTGAATCATTCTAATTCAAAGTAATGAATCAATAGCCAATTATACAGATAATTGGAATGCTGTTGTTGGATATTGTATTTTTTGTTTATATGTAACGGATAGTGTTTTTCAATAAAGAAGCCTTTCTGGGCAAAATAAATGCGCCTAGAACAAACAGCATGTTTATTTTGTTCAAAATTTGGTATGATTTTTGATCATGATGAGACCTTGGTTCATTCTAATTCGAAAATGAGATTATTTTCTCGGAACTATGATAGAGAGTAATGTGGTTATTGCCAATGGACTACGACATTATATAACTCTTCTTCTTCACGTGGTGCTATATCCCTTAAATAAGTCTTAATCTCTTGAAACCTTCACCTCCAAGAGAAGCGATAGCCATCCGCCCTTTGACGGTTTTCGATTTCCAGTAGTTCTTCAGCATATCTTCTTATGTTGTCCTGCCACCGCATCTTTGTTTTCCTTCTCTTTCTATTCTTATGAATCATTTATATCTGTACAACGCATAACAATTGTATAATCATACTACGAAAATGACATAACTTCGGTAAAAATTAGTAAAGATAATGGTAGTTTGAATTGTCTGAACAACTATGCACATCTGTTCAGTAAGCTCACGCGAAATCATTGTTGCTATACGCAAAAGTCTGACCGAAGAGCCTAAAATGTCTATTCCAAGAAGAGCATCTCTCAGAAGAGCTCGCTCATAGCGGAAATTCTCTCATATGGCTCTTTATGGCGAATTTTGCCGAAGGTCTTTATCCACATCCATATAAGATCCAATTCACGAAAGAATTAAAGTATACGGACCACAGGCAGTGTCGCAGATTCGCCGACTGGTTTTTGGAACAGCAAAATCAATTAAAGCAGCAGGTAATCAATCAAAGAAGCATATTTTCACCTTAATGAACACGTTAATAAACAAAATTGCCATATCTGGGACGAGACAAACACAAAGCTGACCATTGAGGCCATTACGTGTTGCAAAAGTTATTGTTCAGTACAGCATTGTACGGTTGAACTGCAATCATCATTTCTTCGAAAATGGGAAAGGATCGACCGTTATAATCAATCATGTCCCCTATAAGCAAGTGGTGAATAACTTATTGTGGCCGAAATTGGAAGATTATGATTTAGAAAACATGTAGTAAGAACAGAGTGAGACCACATGCTATACAGTTCGTGAAACAATAACTCTACTGCGTTTAATTTCAAGATTTGGCGACTTTAATTGGCCACCAAACTCATATAACTTGGCACACCCTACTCATTTGCCATTTCTGGATTGGTGTGTATTGTTTGGCCTAATTTCAACCAGTCAGAATAATTGAAATAATTAAAATAACTACAGCTATTTTTGATAAATATTGAGAAAAAAGTTAAATAGAAATTACCAAATAATATATAATCTTGAATATAAGGCATTGAACGTAAACATTCGTATAAAAGCTAAGATATATGATTCGAAATACAAGAACAAGCTAATTAGTTTACTGTTTAGAAAAATAAACTTATTAAAGTACTTACTAGTGCAAGTTTGCCCATCTTCACTTGGAAAATAATCTTCTTCCTCTCGACATCTACAAGACTCTCTTTTTTCTGGCCCTGTACAATATGCACCTTCTATACACTGGCTGTCATAAATACATCTTGATCCAACATCTTAAAATATCAAATATACATTTTAGTCAACATAACCGTTTTAAAACTGTCTTGTGTTCTCTAGCATCATCTCTTTTTAAAAACCAGCAGTAGTCGCCCAACATATGCCCTCTAATGTAAGGGATGGGTGGGGCTTGGTCCCGGTCAAGCAACTAACCATTGCTCATTATGGCGGAGACGCAGATTGTTGTGTGTTCCACATGAGATTGTGAAACCCAGCGGTTGGAATACATAACTCCAGACTACTGTTGTCTCATTGGACGCAGTCCAAAGAAATAAAAAACTACATGCATGAGCCATCCGACGAAAAGTCGGCGGAAGGGTGTGCTGTTTGATTGTGGATAGCGTCTCTCTATGCTTGGCGAGAGAGCATATGCTGGTATCCTGATGAATCTGACCTCCAACAGACGAAACATTTGCCCTCCAATGAAAGGGATGGGTGTATATATATATATATATATATATATATATATATATATATATATATATATATATATATATATATATATATATATATATATATATGCCCATAAGGTAGCGTAACGGAACCGTGGAGGGAAAATATTACAGAAATCTTTCACCCTTTCTCCACGTGGTGCCACCAATCCCCTTCGCCAAACTGTCAACCATGCGACGTCACGTGTCTCTCGGGACCGGTTTCTAGCCTTTCAGCCGTCATCAGCCGAGCTCTAGACGAACGCAAGGAAAGCAGTTCGGAGAGGCAATCGGGGCCAGACCAGATCAACTGGCCATTTTAATGACGGGTCGTGATCGCACACAACTCACGCCATCATACGGCGAATGCTCGTAGCAGTCAGGACCGCTCGTAACATCGTGTGTGCGATCACGACCCTTCATTAAAATGGCCAGTTGATTTGGATATATATATATATATATATATATATATATATATATATATATATATATATATATATATATATATATATATATAGATATCTATATATCTAACAAAGAACAATTTAAATTCAATTAAACTATTAGAATAGCCTGTTTTGGTGAATTAAAATGTTTATGTTATTATGTTATCGGCTAATTCATGTAAATTATCAATTCTTCTATTAGAACCTTTGGTATGACACACTAAACTTGAAGAGAATTTACTATTAAACACCAAATCACTTTTTTGAACTTCTCAAAGCACGTTTAACATCATCAGGAGATGATTTAACCTCAAATCTCAACTTTGTTAATGTTCAGCGTGTCAACCTATCAAGTTTGTGACCATTTATCAATGCTAAAAGAATATGTCATATGGCTAAAAGAATATGTCAGAGTTGGCACTACCCAACCGTTGATCGCTCTAATGAGGTTTCCGCTGCTCAGTTTAGCGTTTAAAAGTTTTGTAAGTCTCTTTTGGTATAGAGTGGAAAAGTCTTCTTTAACTGGTTATGATCAAGTTTATGCTTTTGGGGTATTCCTAAATATTTGTAGGATTCTTCTGGTGCTAGTTGTTGTATGTTACAGAATGTTGACTATGAACGTTTCCAGTCCGAATGACATTCTCTTATCCATACGAAATGTTTCGAGCGTTCATCAAGGAGTTTAATTTTTCTCTAGTTTCTCCATATAATTTAAGGTGCTCCATATATAGTATAGTTAAGTTTATATCGAATATTGCTGTTGTTTAGTAGTGTGGACAAGGGGTTTAAGGCTAGACAGAACCAAATTGGAGAAAGGGAATCTTCCTGAAAAATTCCTTTCTCGATATTTGTTTTCACCATCAGGCACTTTAAATAATTAATAACCTGGGGGCTAATTTTATAGAAATTCACAACCTCAACCAACCAATCGTGAGGCACACTATCGAATGCTTTCTTGTAGTCTATGTAGCAGATATTTAAGCTGCGTTTTCTTTTTCGCGCTTGCTCAAGAACTACAGCATCGATCGTCAACTGTTCCTTGCAGCCCATACTTGCTCTTATTCTTTCTGTTCTTAACAAAATGTTGTTTTTATCACAATGTTGGTAGATTTTTTCATTAAGTAGGACTGTGAACAGTTTATATAATACTGACAGACATGTGATTGGTCTGTAGTTATTGGGTTGCCTAACGTCCCCTATTTTTGCCCTCCATTAGGAAGTCGGGGAAAGTGTGTGGATTTACTAAAACCCCTTTAAATGCATTTGTAAGTACGGGATAGGCGGCTATAAAGCTTTTAATCTAGAAGTTATGCAATCTGGTCCAGGCGGCTTCCAGTTATATCGCTGTGAAATCGTTACACTCCATATCTGGGAGAGCATTTGTCTACTCTTGAATGGTTTTAACCCAAGGAGCCATTTTTTCGTAGCCGTTTGATTTTTTCCAAACCGATCTCCAATATTCCGCAAAGGAAGATACATCCATATTCTTAAGTTCTGACTTGTTATTACCTTCTGCTTCGAGTTCTCTATAAAATTTCTTTTGGCTATTTGCAAATACTGAATTTTGCATCTTGCTAGCCTGACCCCTTTCGATTTAGCGTTCTGCCTAAACCGATCTTTTAGATCTAACAATTTTCATTATTATATATATATATATATATATATATATATATATATATATATATATATATATATATATATATATATATATATATATATATATATATATATAACCAGGATCACCAACAGACGAAACATATGCCCTCCTATATAAGGGATGGGTAGGGCTCGGTCCCGGTCAAGCAACTAACTGAACGTTTATATGTATGTAATATGAGAACATTTATGCATCAGTATAAACGTTTTGAATTTCCTTATCTATGTTATCTAATATATAGCGAAGTTTAAAAAAAGAAAAATTTGACTTACAGCCTAAACATTTATTCCATTTTTCGCTTGGTGTATAACCAGATCTACACTGACATGTTGCATTCTTCGCACAATAGTATCCTACAGGTTTGCATTCGTTTACTATACGACATGGTCCATTTAAATCTGAAAAAAAGTTACCCATTATTACTTTAAATATTATATTGAAAAAAATGCCAATAATAAAACAACAGGAATTAAACTTTTCACATTGTTATTCATGGCGAATTATTCCTGTACTGTAACGAATTAAACATTAAACGTTAGGTTTTCTCAATGTTTCCATTCTTTTTGGCATTATCAGGATAATCCGTCAAGAAATAACCTCGAACATGTATAGTTATTAAGAATCCGTCCGGAGGTTTCGAAGATCCATATCTTAATTTGTCCAAAGATATAATGACGATATTTTTGGATACTTTTGACTTTGTACAATTTCTAATAATATTATAATTTTAAGTTATTTTGTTTTTTTTTACTCATAAAATGTTTCTACAAATAGTTTAGATACAAGTGAGATAACAAGATATGTTCCAATCTTGACTCTTCAAAATCTTTTTATACTCCAATCCTTGTTTTCGATCGGCGAACAACTTTAGTAAGGGCACCGCTCCAGCTTGAGAATTATTCAAGTATTTTCCAGAACCAGAAAGTCATCATCTATCTCAATTAGTGCCAGAGATTGCTATATTACTTAATATACCTTCTACAAACACATAACATTATTTTTGCTTGTTGTTATACATTTTTGGGCTCATTGTTTCGCAACCAAGTTGACTGTATATCTATATGTGATTCGTTGCAGACATGACAAGAACATAAGCTACTTTTAAAGCAAATATATACGAAGAATGAAAATGAATGGCTTAATGCAAAAAAACATCAAGACAAATCTCATTGGTGTGGACTTTCACAACAATATCAAACATCATAGTGGGTATGGCTTAGCAGTCCCATCACGGAAAACAACTATCTCTGCGAAACCTGCTGCGAAGTGCGTAAACAGAGTAATGAGACTGTTTTAGAATATATATATATATATATATATATATATATATATATATATATATATATATATATATATATATATATATATATATATATATATTTTTTTTTTTTTTTTTGAAAGTACAATTCTACATTGCCCCTTTCAAAATAGTTGCCTTGGAAAGCCAAACAGCGCTGAAGACGGATTGTTCCAGCAGTACTGGAACTCAGATACCGGAATTGTCTTCAGCTAGTCGGTTACGGCCTTTTCAATTTTCTCCGATGTCTCAAAATAGTGTCATTTAAGGTGAATTTTTCAATCTTGAAAAAAGGAGAAGTCTGGTGAATAAGGGGGTGCGGAGCCAGAGCGAACGTATGAGCCTTTTTTAAAGTTTTTCAAGAACCTCTCGGCAAAAATGCTGGTTTATCGCTTAGCATTGAGGCACAAATTTTTAGTGGGAGATTCTCTGGCTATCAAAAATGCAAATCAACATGTTTTTGATTTTTGTTTTGCTCATTCTGGTTTTTTTGGCGGTGGGGAGACTAAATTGTGCCATTGCTAGTTCTGGAGCTTCATTTCCGGATCATATTAAAAAATTCAAGACTGGTTCTAGAAAATGAGGGTCATTTTCAACCCACCCCAAAAAGACATATTTCCTTCCTATGGTCGTTTTGTTCCTGTGAAAGGATTTTTAGAACCATTTTCACTCAGATTTTATTCATACGCAATTCATTGGTCAAGAAGATTAACGGTTGTGTGAGTTGAATTCAACTCTTCCTCGATCGTTCTGATCATAAACTGCCGATCAGAACGCACAAGTTCCCGTATTCTGTGGACATTTTCGTTACTTCTTGCAAGCCTTCCTCTGAGAGGTTGCAGGCCTTCTTCTGAGAATGTATTAAAAGACCTGAAAACCTAGGCCCTTGATAAAACACTTTTCAAGCCTGAAACAAAACTTGATAGCGCATCATTGCTGAAAATTGTTATTACACATTTTCAGAATGCACTAGAAAAATCCGCTTTACAAAAATCATTATGGACCACCAAGTGACCCTAAGGAAGTGAAACTCACATTGAAGATGCATCAGATGATGGGATGCAACGCATCTAAGGGGGATGTCAACATTGTTGCGAACCGCTACGCCACCAGTGACATTGGTTTGTTTGAACGTCTGGTACACAATATCAATACATTGATCCGGTTGGAGGCGAAGGTTGAAAGAGGTTAAGACTCACGCACGGGCTATAGCACCACATGAAGAAGAAGATTAGACCTCATAATCCTGTCGAGGAAACTGTTAAGTCTTGGTTGTTGGGAATTTTTCTTCATTCTTCATATACACCGAAACTCATTAATTTGTTAACTTTGTCATTTGTAACTTTTTCATTAATATCTGCATTGTTTCTTCACTTCTAATGTAATATAAAAACATAATACTTCCTACACGACAGTCGTCACCAATAAACTATTTTCAAACATGTAAAGTTTTGTTGTTGTTTGACAGAAGAAATTTCAGGGAGTACTTGGGGAAAAATTGTGTTATTTAGTTGTTTTTTAATTTTATTAAGCATTTTTTATGCTGATAAAAAATAAGGAGCATTTTTGCCCTAGTATGCTTTTTTCATTTCCGAAAAGGCAAGAAATAGACGCAAACGAAGATATTGATTGTGTACAGAGAGGGTACCGCTGATGATTCCATCTGTCGTAAGTGGTTCAGAAAGTTACTTAAAACAATTAGTAATGCACCATGTTCTGGATGATCGGCCGAGGCTGAGAGCTATGAAATATTGGCGCTAATTGAAAGTGATCGGCATAGAACAACTCGAGAAGTCATCAAGAAATTCTTGAAATCAACCAGTTAACAATGTCAAGATGTTTACGTCAACTTGAAATGGTTAGCAAGGCCGATGTATGTGATCTGAATTAGCTAACATACGCGTCTTTGGCCACGCAACACAAATTTTTAAAATTTGACTGGGATGTGTTCGATGATTTCTTCTATTGGAACGTTCGGTGTGAAACGCTAAACTCGATGACCAAACCACTAAACCACTAAACACCAAATCAGTGTTTTAAACATCTCGACGCACGTTTCGCTAATCATGAGCAGGATGAGGCATCATCAGGAGAATGCTATATTCATATGATAACCCTACTTAATGAAGCGTGTAAAAATTATGAACCGTGAAGTTTACTGAGCCTTGCATTAATAATTGAAGAAGTTGACTGAACAGAATAGGTCTCTTATCACGGTTCACAACTTTCTTACATTTTTCTATTTAAATGCTTTCATATACATCCAAAGCCTCCTAAATTACTAATATCTATATTGCGGTCATGTTCGGTTGCATGTTGGGCAACACAAGATTTTTCATTTTTCCCATATCTGATGTGAGCAATCTGATCTTTATATATCATTAATATGGATCTTTTTGTTTGCCCAATATGCCTTCGATCACAATCTTGACAACTAATTCTGTAAATCCCCGATTTTTCATGTTGATGTACTTTATGCTATGGATTACCCAGGACTTCTCTTAATTTATTATATTCTAAACTTATGTCTAAACTTATGTTTTCTAATTAATTTATCGACAATGTTCTTATTATAACCGTTTACTTCGGATATCTCGCTAATTAATTTTAATTCTTTGTTATAATTATCTTTGTTTAAAGGAAAATTGATTAATCTATTTACCATAAAATTTAAACTAGCTATCTTGTTTTGGAAGTTACGATTCGTTTTTAATAAAATCATCTAAGTTTTAATTTTTTGAACCGAAAATTGCAAAAACGTTATCCCGATATCTTAAACATACCTTCGGAAAGTAACTGAATTCATCTTGGGCACTCATGAATATGTGTCCTGGTTCCACATACGTTGAAGTACCTGAGGGAGTTACTAAAATTGTTGCTGTTCTTGTAAAATTGTTGTTGTCTTGTTCTTATGTATGATGCAAAATTGTTTTCATTTTAATAACAGGTTTTATTTACAGGTTTTTTAAGAAGGAACGGCAATGTGGAATCCTTTGTCACCATTCTTAACCAACTCACTTCATGAGTAAATTTGAATCCGAGGAGAAAGATGAATTCAGTTACTTTCCGAAGGTATGGTTAACCCTCATTAGAAGCACTGGATTAGGGATACCCAGGGATGAATTAAAAGTGTTTTTCCCTTATAAATAGTCACGTTGAGGGGATGACTTTGCGTGAAGAAACATTTTTACTATCCTCACTACAGATCCCCCACCATAGCCATCTTAAGATGTGAATACTAACAAAAATATAAGCGACCGTAGTCAGTTGTTGTGTCAGTGTTTTGTCAATAAATAAAAACCGTTAAATAACCTTTTTGCGCAAATAATGTGTATTTTTTCCGATCTTGACACAGTTTGTGATAAGTAAATCATAAATATTATATTTTCTATAGTATTTTTATTGAAAACTTTGATTTTTAATTTTTTTAACATTTATTTATTGGTTTGTTTCATTTTCTAAAGGAATACGCGTTCTCGTACTCGCTGTGCATCTGAAGTAGAAGCGTTATATGAGGCAGCTGATATTTTCGACGACAAAGAAAGTGAAAGCGAAACCGAATCGGTTTTTGAAGAGCATCATACCAGTGAACTTTACCTAATTAAATAAATATATTTTTTAAAATAAAGCTAAATTATATAATAAGTATCTGAAGGTACATTAAGTCCCCTTTTAAATGCAGTTGGAAGAAAGTTTTTATCTATTAATTTCGCCTGGATATGATAATTTGAATAGAACACCTAATTTTTTTTTTAATTTTTGCCAATTTTTTCGATGGTATTAGGAATACTATTATTTTTTGGAACATTCTATATAGTCTTTTTCTATACTGATTGAGGTTTAAATTAAAAAATATATATTAAATTGAATAATTTAATCAAAAGATATTAATAATTAGGGGTTAACATATGTAGATGACGTTTTTGCAATTTTCGATTCAAAAAATGAAATTTTTGATGATTTTATTAAGAACTTAAATAGTAAATCCCAAAACGTAGTATTCACGCATGAACTCGAAAACAACGATAGGTTACCATTTCTGGATGTTTTAGTTAGTAGAAACAATAAAAATAGGTTAGATTTTGATATTTTTAGAAAAAACACCACCAATTCGAGATACATTCCTAACGATTCGAATTATAGCTTCCAAAATAAGATGGCTAGTTTAAATTTTATGATAAATAGATTAATCAATTAATTAACCAACAAAGATAATTATAACAAAGAATTAAAATTAATTAGGGAGGTATCCGAAATAAACTTATCCGAAAGAATCGTCGGCTTTTCAAAAGGATCAGAACAAAAATAAATTAATGGTAATACCGTTTGATGCCCAATTAACACGAGGACTAGACAAAATTTTGAAAAAAGTGGACGTTAAGATTGTGTACAAACCATATACTAAATTCAGAGAAGTTCTGAGTAATCAAAAGGATAAAGTAGATCAACATAAAAAGTCGGGAATTCACGAAATTAGTTGTCAAGATTGTGATCGAAGGTTATATATATAACCGAAGGATATATATATATATATATATATATATATATATATATATATATATATATATATATATATATATATATATATATATATATATATATATATATCGACAATCGAAACAATATAGGGGTTTGGATACACATGAAAGCATTCAAATAGAAAAATGTAAGAAAATCATGAACCGGGGTAAAGGACCTATTCCGTTCAGTAAACTTTTTCAATTATTAACGTAAGGCTCAGTAAACTTCAGGGTTCATGATTTTTATACGCTTCATTAGGTAGGGTTATCATATAAATAGAACATAGTTTAAACTCAAAAAGATTTACCATTAAACACCGAATCAATTTTTTTAAGTTCTCGACGCACGTTTCGCTAATCATGTTAGCATCATCAGGAGATGATTTAATCTGACTACATGTTTCACACCTAAAGTTCCAATAGAAAAATTGAGAACAGTTTAGTTTTAGAATTATATTAAATTATCTCATTATTCAAAAAGTCATTTGGTGTTTAGTGGTAAATCTCTTCGAGTTTAAAATTATTTGCTTGTTTTTCACTTATTTAGAACCTAACACTATACCTCACTGTAAATATAGGTTCATTTTACAGCTATTCGATTTGCGCTAGCTTTTATTGGGACGCGACTGTGGTGTAAACCAAGGGCACCTATCTTTAGGTTGCTTCAAAACAGATAGATAAAACTATGAGGGTCAGTGGTCTTCTAATATTATTAACATGTTAAAAAAAATGTCTTCACCAGAGAATCGTTTCAAAGCTAAGTTCGTATATTTACCTGATATGGTTTGGCATTTAACACGTGCATTTGTCAAAGTTAATATTTGTTTCCTTAGCAGAGCTATTAATTTTGTCTATTCGCAATATTTAAGGTCAACTACTTCTCAGTACTCTCCCGTATTTTCTTCACCGACCGTAAAAAGTATGTTTATTTAAATTTTCAATTTTTTATTTTGTTGTATCAATACATCATTTTTAATGTTCGCGCCAGGTTAGGTAATTTGTTTCTAATTGTATCCAACATTAAATAAGCTCTTAAAACTCGATTACCACTTTTAAAATAAACTTCGATCTAATTATCATCACTTAACAATTAGTCCCCATCAATTAACTAATTATCAAACGAACAATAACAAAACGTAAAATAAACTTCATTTAGACGGTGTTTTATCGAGGGCATATGTTATCAGAAAAATCTAACCACTTTCACTGGTTTTCGTCACACCTGCACCAGACACAAACAAAAATGCGGCGAAAAAACAAATTAATCGGATAGATGCTTACCTTGCCTGCTTTGAGAAAAAACCACATTAAAACAAACGATCAGTAAAAACATAAACACCGTGAAATCGCTGCAATCCATGACTAAACTGGTCTTCTTGTTCTGGTTAGTTTCTTCTTAGTCGGCGTGGTGCGGATCAACTGCCTTATGTAAACGGGTCCGTCCAACACCGAGTCTCAGTAGGTTATGGGTATTTGTCTGAAGACCATTCAATTCTGAAAAAGGCCAAAGACAGGGTTCGTAAAAAGAACAATCGGTTTAGTATACGATACGACTGGTGGGTCATTCCGTTTATTGTGTTAAACAACCCTCAGGTATTAGCCCTCTTTCCACCATATTTTAACACAATTTTTGCTGCTCGAGAACTTGGTAAATACGAGGGTCGAATGAAAAGTCAGATACTTTTTAAACAAAATAATGTTTTTTTCTTTAATTGAAAATCGATTTACGTTATCCAGCTTTTTTATGCTTTCTAAAAAGTACAGCATGTTGAAGTCCGCAAAATAGTCTTCCGTTTCGGCGATGATATCATTATCTTATGCAAGCAATCTTTCCTTTTTTGCAACTAGTAAAAGGTGCGAAATTTGTGCTTCATGTCTAAACATCGCTGTGAAGTGGTCACTCGATTTTGTGAGTGAGCAAACGCAGCATATATCACTTTGACATCTTTCTTACCAAGTATGGCGTTTAATAATTCTTAATTTTATTCTTAAAAAAACACGTTTAATTTTTCAAGAAAAACCGTAGAACTTTTGAGGTGGTCCAGTCATCAAATCATTTTTCAACATCCCGTAATGGTTGACGTATTTAATGGGAAGTATGCCTGAACTCGATGAAAACAAGTGGTTGTCGGAAGTGCAGAAATGGTGTCTCTGACCGCTTTTGCTGTGTGTGATGGGACGTTGTGCTGCAAAATCACTATTCCGTATGTTGTATCCCATTCTGGTCGCTTTTCGATCAATGTATGGTTTAAATTGATTATTTGTTGACGGTAGCGAACGGTATTAACTGTTTTACCTGGTTTCAGAAGCTCATGGTACACGACACCCTTCTGATCCCACCAAATGCCCAGCATTGTCTTGTTTCCAAAGCGATTCGGTCTACCGGTTGATGTTGATGGCTGTCCGGGATCAACCCATGATTTTTTGCATTTTGGGTTCTCGAAATATATCAATTTTTCATCTCCAGTCACTATCTGATGCAAAGAAGTCGTTGATGTTTGTTGAGTTTGCATATCATCTTCTTCCAACAATGCTTGAAATTCAGCATCTTCAAATCTTTTCGGTTGACCTGGGCGTTATTTGTCTCTCATGTCGAAATCACCTCTTTTGAATCGTCTAAACCAACGCCCACAAGCATCTTGCGTTGGGACATTGTCACTATAAATTTTCATAAGTATACGATGGCTTTCACTCGCGTGTTTCTGTATGGATTCGTTCGAGATATTTATCATCTCAACAATTTCTCTAACCTTCATTCTCTCATCGGCCAATACATTTCCTTAGTATTGACCTCCACCTGGTGTCCTGAGCTCGTAACGCCACACGGGCTGGTTCGACTACATCGAAACTCAATAAATCACTTATAAAACATGAAATGTTCATGGAGCAGAGTCCCCACTATACTTTTCCAGCTTTGTTTCCGTTTGTGTGATGATGGAAAATGAGTATTTAATAAAATACAAAATTTACTTTTATCTATGATATCAAAAAATCGAAATCGTGTTTTCATGGACTGGAAAAATAAAACTAAACATCATATCAGCTTGAAATTCATGGAAAATTACTAGAATGGAAACTATTTTTCAGAAGTGTTATGTTTTTCACCTTTGTTATCACATCGCCATCTATCGGAAAAGTATCTGATTTTTCACTTTATCCTTATAAACATAAAAAAATAAACTTGTATAAACTTGAAACAGCAAAGTTATTTTCATTCCTATACACAGTGCATCCATTAAGCATCAGTACTGGTCCGGGAAAATGTGATTTTTTATGAATTATTATTCGAAGTATTCTCCTCTCGCTACGATACATTTGTTACATCGATTCAGTTGTGATTCAAATGTGTGCTCCAGCTCATTTTGTATCATATATAGCATCAAAAAAACGCGTCGAAGCTGTTTGGATGATCCGTATGTCTTAAAAAAACACCCTTTTAATTTAAATTTCAATTTTGGAAACAAAGAGAAGTCACAAGAGGCTACATATGGTAAATACGGTGGATGGTTGATCACTCAGACTTGGTTTCGGGCCAAAAATTGACGCAAAATTAACGATGTGTGACTTAGTGTATTATCATGCAAGAAACTCAAGCTGTCTGAATCGCGATATTCTGGCCGAATGCGACGAATTCTGTGCATCAATCGTTTCAGGACTTCTAAGTAGTACTGCCCAGTGACAGTTTGTCCAGTTGAAACGAACTCTTTGTGGATGATGCCTTTGCTATCGAAGCAAACAATGAACATTGTCCTGATTTTTGAAGCAGTTTTTCGTGTTTTTTTTTTGCCTGTAGTGAGTTTTCGACTCCCATTCAGCACTTTGGCGTTTAGTTTCTGGATCGTGTTGAAAGCACCATGTTTCATCCTTCGTAACAATTGATTTTAGAAAGTTTTGATAATTACTGGAGGCTGCGACGACCTCTCTGAAATGATTTATACGAAGTGATTTCTGCTCCTCCGTCAACGTGTGTGGAACAAATTTTGCACACACCTTTGTATTACACAAATCCTTGTGAAGAATTAGTCAAATCGTTTCTTTGTCGATATTCAAACCGTCGTACACTTGCTGCATCAACCAGAATATTTCCGATGCAGTTTTACCGAGTTTTGCGTTTAATTTAATAAGAGCACTTTCTTCCATGATTCAAGCAACTTTTTTGGCTTCTAAACAAGACGTCATAAAATCAACAAATGTCAACCGATCGTGGTAAAGTAGGTTTCGTTAGGTGCAAGGATGTTCAAGCTTTGAAACGACGCCGATCGTCAATAGATGGCGTGACTGGTTGCTGAGATATATCTTAGGTACTGATTCTTAATGGACGCACTGTGTATTAAGTAATTTAACTGTAATTAAAGAAAAATATATTTTTTGCGATGGTGGAATATGAATTCCTGTTCGCTTGTAATGAAACAATTTTTTTGTGGAGTACATCTTGTATCCTTTAAGATTTTTTAATTAAATTTTATTATAGAGATATTAATATTTATTCATAAAATTGAAATGGGAATCTATTTATCAAAAGGTATCTCTGTTAAGAGAGCTTACCACCAAAAGAAATACATAACGATATGAATTACGTACTATGGGATTATATAGGATGATTTTTTTAGTGCGTCCAAACTTTAATTTCAGTTAAAACAACAACCAAATTAAATGTCTCGAAACTATTTATTTAATGTGATATAACATTCAGTGGCATTTGTTTGAAAACAATTTCGGATAAATGTCCGCCGCGGCTACTTCTGACGAAGCGCTTTCTGTCAATGAAGTTTCCGCCCACTTTTCTAAACAATTGGGGTCTTATACCCGCAACCGTTCGAGTTATGTTAGTTTCTAAAGCGTCAATAGTTGCTAGTTTACCGGCATAGACTAAATATATAACATAACCCTCAAAGAAACTAATCTAAAGGCGTTAAATCACATGAAATTGGTGGCCAATTAACAGATCCCTTCGTTGAAATAATTTTCTTAGCGAATTGTTCCCTCAATAAATCAATATTTTGGGTTGGCAGTATGACATGTGAATTCGGATTAAATATTCATTGATCATCGCTCTGTAACGATCCCCATTAGAGAATTGATTATTTTGGATTTTCACCAACACTGCCAGCAACAGCGGTAATAATTTTCTTCGGAACGCACAGTTTTTTGTCTTGTTTTTATTTAAATATCGAGCAGCGTGAAATGTGTTTGGAATTTGTCGATGGGTGATTATGTGCACCATAAAATTCACGAAGTGTTTAATAAGTTTGGTGCACAGAACACTAAAGAACACTAAGTTTGATAATAAATTTCGACAATTTGCAAGTATTGCTCTGATGTTAATCGTCCCATGATGATTTGCTAGACATTTGATGTGCCATGATGATTGCTTTGCTGCAAGAGTAGTGAAAATGGTTGTATCAGACAAGGAAATTTGACCTCAACCTCTATATTGTCCCAATATTTGCTTAACATGTTATAGGCTGGACAGAAGCTGCACAGACTTTCTTGTTTACCAGATATTTCTTCTAAACCTATATAGCCTTCTAAGCAAGTATATATTCATATGAAACTTTACTATGAAATTGCTTAATGTAATTGGCTTAATATTAGGTGTACAAATACGCTCTGTCTTCTCCGAATCAACTATAACTCTATTTAAAGTTCAAATCCTATTCACGTTGGATTAGGAATTCGTAGTACCAATCATTAACCTAAAAAAAACCGCATATGAAGACTTTGCTACACGACATAACCTCACAACCTACAAGTGAGCACGATGTCGTCTTGAGCGTTCTCATGCGAAAGAAATTATTTGCTTTGCTTTGGGGAAAAATACACTGTTTGAGAGCACGTGCAAAAAATGGTACTGAAAGTTTCGGACTGGTAATTTTGATCTTTCCGATGGACATCATTCAGGAGCACCAAAAAAAGTTGAAGATGAAAAAGAGCTTGCTGAACAATTGGGTATCACTCCACAAGCGATTTCCCATTGGTTACGGTTTCGTTGGGTTCGGCACGTGCTTAGCCCAGAAAATAAAGCGAGATGCTCCGACACAGCAGTTTGTCTGCTGTCAATATTTTTTAAACAAAATGATTTTCTGTTTAAAATGGTGACAGGTGATGAGAAGTGGATTCTATACGATAACCCTAAAAAGAGAAAAGCATGGGTTTATTCCCGGGAACCATCAACGTCAACTGCAAAGCCGAATGTTCAGGCTAAAAAATATTGCCGCGTGTTTGGTGGGATATGAAAGATGTGCTATACTTTGAGTTGCTAAAACCCGGGAAAACTATAACTTCTGAGCGTTATCAAGAACAATTGATGCGTTAAAGTGACGAATATGACCATATACTGGCACTCAAATTTCCATCTCTTTCGTTCTCTGCGACACCAGCTTGTTGATATGCACTTTCGCACAATCGAAGAGGTTTACAATTTCATTACCGATTTTATGGAATCAAAACCACAATAGTTTTTCCGAGTAGGTATTTGTCAGCTGCCCGGGAAATGGCAGAAATATATCGAAAGTGATGGAGATTATTTTCAAGACTGACATGTTTATTCGTTTCTAATAAATAAATATTAATGTTATATAAAAAAGGCTCAACATTTATTTGAAGACCCAACAATTAAATTAGTGAATCCGTTTTGGATATACATCAACCAGCTCGGGGTCGTCCTAGAGATTGGGCTGATTGGATAACTGATCGAATTTTTCCCAGTGGTTTAACCTTAAAACCATATAAATTTCAAAAATAAAAGTCGTTTGATCAACCTCAACAAGTTAGTGATAAGAATTGAAGAACTATTTAAAAGAAAGTTTTCTTTTATTGCGATAAAAAACATTTTCATTAAAATGGCTGCAATTAATAAATAAAACTGCAATATGTTGGGGTGTGAAAAAAATCCAAAAAAGCTTCGCTAATTAACATTACATCCTGAAAAAATTACTGTTTGATGTTATTTATGGTCTGGAAGGGTCAGAACAGAGATAGTGCAAGTACTTTGGAGTTCTCTGGAAACAGAGTACTCCAGATAGTGCAAGTACTCTGGAAACAGAGATAGTGCAAGTATGATCAAATAACTATGGCATTTGTCAAATATGATTCTTTAGAAGGCGAGCTGCGAAATTTCAGATGCGTGAGTTTACCAGGTGTGGCGGTTAATAATCCATAATTAAAAACACCTTTAATTTGGGAGAAAGGTAAAAAATTGTTTATTCAAAATATGCGCCACCGCTAGCTGCACATTTTTTCCCATGTCTCAATTTGCGGATGCTCTCCCAGAAAAATCGTCTATTTTTTGAGATTATATCGTCATCAAGCCATTTTTCAACATCTCCATAATTGTTGAAGTGTTTAATGAAAAGCGCGTGAGACATCGATGAAAACAAGTGGTAGTTAGAATGGGACAAGTCTGATAAGTACGGCAGGTGGGGCAAGAGTTGCAGAAATAGTGTCTCTGACTACTTCCGCTGTGTGTAATGGAGCGTTGTCGTGCTGCAAAATCAATTTTCCGTGTCTTATAGCCCATTCTGGTCGTTTATTGTACAATGTATGGTTCAAATTCATTATTTGTTGCCGCTAGCGAACGGTTAACTGTTTCATCTGGTTTCAGAAGCTCCTGGTCCACGACATCCTGATCCCACCGAATGCACAGCATTGTCTTCTTTCCAAAGCGATTCGGTTTTGCGGTCGATGTTGATGATTGTGCTGGGTCAACTGTTGTGTTCTGCATATTGGGTTCTCGAATTACATCCATTTGTCATCTCCAGTCACGATCCGAGGCAAAAAAGTTTTTCTTTCATGCCGAGAAAGCAAAACTTCGCACATTGTTTTACGCTTTTCCATATATCTGTCGTTCCGCTGATGTGTTACCCACTTTCCTAACTTCTAGACCTTTCCCATGGCATGCAGATAATCACAAATGGTTCGATAACCAATATTTAACCTCTCTGCTATTTGTTGTTGAGTTTGTATACCGTCTTCTCCCAATAATGCTTGCAATTCGACATGTTCAATTTTTTTTGGTCGAGCTGGGTGTTTTTTTCTTTCAAGTCGAAATCACCACTTTTGAATCGTCTAAACTAACGCTCACAATCATCTTTCTCACACATACACATGTCACATGTCACACATTACATTGTCACCGTATTTTGATTGGACAGGAAAAGCAGTACGTGCCGCAAATGCTCTTTATTTGGCAAAATCTGTCGAAACTCGACAGGTTTACCACACGAACAAAATATGGTGCTAACTCGAAATCGTAAACATAAATGGTGTTTTGAAAGGTACTGCCGTAGAAACAAAATGACATAAGAGATTAGACTGTGAACCGACCTTTGTTTCCAGCGCCATCTCTTAAGAAAATTAAGAGTCATTAACCGCCTGTAACTGTCAAATACCTGGTAAAGGATTCTTCTAAAAAAATAAGTTAATGAATTTAAACGTACTCGTACATCCATTGAAGATGAACGCTCAAGACGCCCAAAATCTGTCACGGCTGACAAAATCGTCATAAAAATTCACAATCTTGTATTAAATGATCGTCCACTGACAACATGATATATTAAAGTCGCATTCGAATGATCACGATATTTAAAATAGATTCTGTTGAAAACTTTGCCAAAGTGAAAACGTGCCAAAGAAAAAAAAACAGGAAAAATCATGGCTATGGGTTTTTGGGATTTTCATAGTATGATGCTCATAGACCACCTGGTATAAGACAGTACCTTCACCAGGGCGTGTAATGCTTCACTACTGCATCAAATGAAGGTGCTATTCAGGATAAATGTCCACATCCAGCCAAGAATAAAAAGTGCTCTGTTACCACGACCAGCAATTTGAAATGCGTCCACATGTGCCGTATTTTCCGGATTTGGCTCCCAGCGATTACTTTTTCTTCTTAAAGCTGAAGATATATAAAACTGAAGATACGTGTTTCATATTTCAACCTATTTCACACGCTGGATGAAGATTCATTTCAAATAATGAGGCTAAATCTGAGACAACTTTTTTTTGCCAAGTTTAAACGTGGTTAGCCTAAATATATTGATTTGCAAAGTGACTCCGTTGAAAAGACCGAAAACTTATCTAACAGCCTTCATATTTGAGTTTATTAGCGCCCCCTGTAATGGCAATCACGTGAAAATATTTTTTTTTTCTACGCTGTTGTTTTTATGTCGCGTAAGAAACCAACAATTCTTTAAACATTCCTGGTAAGGTTACTAAGCAACTATCTTTCCCAACATACAACACGATATCATATTCTTAATACACCGGATGTTAATAAATGCTTTTAAATCGTACTGTATAAGTAGGTTACTTAATGTGGTTATACATACTGAAATAATTTAATATAATATCATGGGTGTGCTCCGACATTATAATAACTTTCTTAACTCAAACTCATTACACAGTCTCACAAACAAATTGCCTCAAGATTAATTCGATCATAAAAAAATTGAACCAAATTAAAAATGCCCTCCTTGTTTTAAATTAATACTGCATGACGCGAAAACTAATCAAAAACACACATTTACCTTGATCGAAATGATTCGAAATTGCTCCGTACAAGACGACCATTGATAAAACTAACTACGCACCAAACTTACTGAACGGGGTCACCGTATAAAGCCCTTCTTGTATTAGTTAGAAGGGAGAGAAACACGTGTTTCGTGTCTTTGTTTTGCACGTGGGCAAGAACGAAACGAACTGAGAGCAGCTTTGGGGAGCACATGCGAAAGGCATTCGGCGCTGACTGATGTGCTTTTTACTGTTTGTTTTGTTTCATTTTTTTTCCATGAAGTTCAGATTAGTTTTCGCTTTTGTTCTCTCTTTAGTTTCTAATAATATGAAGTGGTGTGAAATGTTTTTTCGTTTTTATTTCAACATTTCTAATGAAGCATAGTTTTAACAAAACATTTTCAGATTTAGAGAACATTATTTTGTGGCTTGTGAAGCAGTGACTAAAAAGTTGTTATTTATTCAAAGTATTTATTTATTTATTTATCCAAATTTATTTTGTCTTGTTCACAGTAATACCCTCTCACTGCAGTACATTTATCGTAACGTTTTTTCCAGTTTTCTAAACAGTTTTTATACCCGACTTTTGATATTTCCCACAAAGAATCCAGCGACGAATAATTATTGCGTGGTGATATAAAACCACAAAACTGGTTTACCGCAAATCTAGATGTTATGTTTTCGAATGAATTCACACAAATTCATAATGCTTAAACTGTTCGACCAATTAAAAGAAATTCTTTGTGGGCAATACCAGGGTATTCGAAGAAAACAATTAAAAATAACTATAATTTTTGACCAGTTTTGCACGATATTCGTGTTATTGACGAACCGTTTCTGGGCTATAAGCATAGATCCATGTCTCATCATCAGTAATTATGGATTTCAGAATGTCATCGTCTAAAAAAAAAGCGTATATTCAGCGATTCTAACACGACGATGTTTTTTAAAAAAATATGCGATGAGAAGACAGACGAGATGTCTGAAATGTTGATGCATTAAATTAATCGAAATGATTCCAGTAATATTTACATTGTCTGTAATGCTTAATCGGCGATTATCAGTATAAGATTTTTGATGTGTATAAAGTTTTCTTCGTTGCTTGACGTGGAAGGTCTTCCTGGACGAGATTCATCTTCAAAGGCTCTTTTAGACATAACGCATGATTTATTTTTTTAGTATGTTCGAATGGAAATGGAATAGACGAGAAAACCTGCTGGAAAAAACTTGTAAAAAGTACAGTGGCTTAAAAAAACTAACAAGGTTGACAGTGGACGGAAATTTGGATCTGAGCCTGGAACGAAATGGATTGAGATCGGAAGCAAGCATCCTGTATGCAAGCAGGAACAGAACAGGAAAAAACAAACCCGACAGAATTAGGATAGGTACATGGAATGTTAGAGAAACATTTACGGAAGGAGCTCTGAAACACATTATTGGGAAGATGAGAAAGTACATAGTAGATATTCTGGCACTGTAGGAGACTAAACAGATAGATATAACGATTACAGAAGTGGAGGACATTTTTTAATAGCGGAACTGATCGGAGTATATTGGGAGTAGGGTTCATAGTTACTGACAGGTTCAAATGATGCTATCGAGTTCGAAGAAGCTTCAGATAGAATGTGCAGGCTAAGAATCAGAGTCCAGTTCAGAAAGATGCATATAATAAATACGTGTGCACCATCTGAAGGAAAAGACCCGGGCATTAAAATATAGTTTTACGAAGATTTGGATAGAATCATGGAAAGGGTTCCGAAGTTTGATATCAAATATGTGATAGGTGACATGAATGCCAAAGCAGGGAAGGAAGAAGAATACAAGGAGGTAACAGGGGGTAAAAGTAGACACCCCACTAGTAATGACAATGAAAAAAGGGTGATAGAATTTGCGTTCGAGAACAATATGAAAATTGTTAACACTGCTTTTGATCACAAAAACATACATAAGGAAACAAGGATAGTTCCAAATGGAGCGACAAAGACCATGTTCCCATAGAATTGAGAATCTCAATTGACCCTCATAGAAAGAAAACATGCAAAGACCGTTACTGATGTAAGAAGTTTTAGAAAAGCTGATAGTGATAGCGATCACATATTAATGAAAACAGAAATGAAACACTAAATACCACCTAGAAGAAAATATATAAAGGGGGGAAGACGGAAGAGATATGACGTAGCAAAACTAGAGGATAGGATAACAGCAATGCGTTTCAAGCTGGAAAGGAAAGGAAAACTAAAAAAAAAATAAACCCAATAAAGAACAGTTAGAGGAAGAACGGGCACAGATTGAAGTTATGAAGGGGGTAGCAGAAGAAATACTGTAAGAACGCAAAAAAATCAAACAAATAGGTGGTTCGACGAAGAATGCAAACACATTTTGAAGCAAAGAAACAGAGCAGTCTGAGATTACAGGAAGAAAGGAGTGAAAACAACAAAGAAAGATTTGATCGCATACGACGGAAAGCCAAGAGCGTATGTAGCAGGAAAAAGAAAGAATTTGTCTTAAAAAAAAGTTAAAAAAAGTAAAGGCAGTAGCACCAGGAGACCCCATTATTTGAAAATTCAAGAATGATTCCTGGTAGAAGATGCAGAAGGAAAACTGGAAAGATTTGGTCAATATTTCTCAGAGACGCTCAATGAGACTGAGGAAGATGAGAATTGGGGAGAACATGAAATGGAAGAAGATGAGACTGTAGACAATAACTTTGTTGTAGAATTGAATTGTAGAAATTATACATGCACCTAAAAAAGTAGAAGTTTGTATAATGCAGTTAAAAACATATCAAGAGTGCTGGAGAAAACAGTACAGCAGCAGAAATTTTGAAGCACGGTGGTGATACATTGGTAGCAAGAACATGGGAGTTAATGAAGAATTTGGAAAGAAGAAACTATGCCAGATAAATGGAATAAAGTGCTGATAATACCTCTTCACAAAAAAGGAGCTTAAAAAACCTGACTTACAAAGTGATAGCAAAGATCAATTCTTCTTTTGATAGCAAAGATGATTAAAAATCGACTAGAGAAATACCGTAACGAACAAGGGGAATACCAAGGAGGGTTTAGGGCAGGAAGATCAACAATCGACAAGATATTCATCATGAAACAGATCCAACAGAATAGTTATGAACAAAATTTGAAGTTACATTTGTTGTTCATAGATTATCGGCAAGTATATGACTCCATTATCAAGGAAAATTGTTTTCAAGTAATGAGACAGTTGGGGGTCCCGAAAAAGTTGAAGAAGTTGGTGGAGATGACTATCAGGAGAACAGAAACTAAAGTTATAGTCCATGGAGTAATGCCTGAGGAATTTATTGTAAAGAAAGAACTGAGACAAGGCGATCCACTGTCCACAGTTCTGTTTAATCTAGTACAGGAAGTGATTCTGAAGGAGAATGGCATCAATGCCAAGGAGTTAATATATGGTACCAAACACCAATGATTCGCCTATGCTGACGACATTGTATTGTATTCAAGATGTTGCAAAGAAAGGCAAGAGAATATGGCCTAACAATTAACGAGAACAAAACTAAATATGTGGTAATGAAAGATAGTATCAGCGGACTGTCCCCTAATTTAATCATTGATTGTGGAGAAAATAAGAAATATACAATTGAGAAAGTGGAACAAACTGAATATCTAGGAGTAATACTAACATGTAAAGAGCATGAAGAGAAGGAAATAGAGAAATGACTAGCGAAAGGAAGAAAAATCGCAGGAATTTTTTCAAAGATTTTAAGGTCAAAGAATATAACAAGGGCAGCAAAAGTAATAGTGTGCCAAACAATACTAAGTCCTACGGTTATCTATACGTGCGAAACATGGACAATGACGAAGAAGGAAGAAAGTAAGCTGAAAGTCTGGGAACGTAAAATATTAAGGATACTTTTTGGAGGAATTAAAGTTCAGAACGAATTTAGAAGAATGATAAAGAGAGAAATAGAAGAACTGTACAAAAAACCAAACATTGTTCAGGTGGTGAGAGCGCAGAGAGCTAGATAACTGGGGCACATAGTGAGGATGAGAGATGAAGGGGGAAAGAGAAGAATAGGGCGAATGAGGAAGAAATGGCTCGATGAGGTGATGAGTGATTTGAGGGAAGAGGGAGTCAGGAATTAGAAGAATGAAGAATGATACTTTGGACCGAAAAATATGGAAAAGAAGAGTGAAAGAACTCAAAGCCAAGGGCCACTAGGCCTGTAGAGCTGAATATTGTATTGTATGTCCGAATTTCCGATAGAGATCGCTGTCAAACAAATTGTGAGTTTGCGTGCCTGTAGTGTCAAAACTATTCAGTAGTCTGGCAAATCCACATGGAACGTTTAACATCAGAGTAACGCTTGCAAATTGTCGAAATTTATTATCAAAATTAGTGTTCTGTGTGCCAAGCTTACAGAGCTCATGGTCAATTTTATGGTGCACATAAGCGCCCAACCGAGCGGTGTATTCGTCGAAATATCGTCAAATTCCGAACTTACTCCACGCTGCTTGATATTAAAATAAAAATAAGGCAAAAAACTGTGGTTTACGAAGAAAATATCACCGCTGTTGCTGGCAGTGTTGTAGAAGATCCAAATTTATTAGTTCATCGCCGTTCGCAAGAAATAGGGCTTTGTTATTCGAGTCCGTGGAAAATTTTGATCTGGTGCCTTACAAAGTCCAGCTTGACCAAAAATTCAAGCCACAAGACCGTCATTTGCGTCATACTATCGATGAATGGTCTCAAAATCAATTGCAACTTGATTCAGAATTTAATCGCAAAATTTTATTCGGCGACGAAGTTCATTTTTGACTAAATGGTTACGTTAAATAAACAAATTGCCATATTTGAAGTAAAAATAATCCGGAAATGCACCGTATGGCATGGACTAAAAAAAAATCCTGTAGAATCATCTCCGGGATGTTTTTTTTTTTATATTAGCCAAGTTAGTCGCGGTGTCCATGGCGGTAGCTTGATGACACTATAGTAAGCGTGGTAGTGGGTTCAATCCCCGCACTATGTTGAGAACTTGTTCTAAATATTTGTGAATGTTTCTAGGCAAGAGTGTAAAATCTGTTAAGGAATCACCTCAATTCGAGGCTGGGTAAGGCCGGATGTTTTATGAGAGTTTTTCTACATTGCTCACGCGCTAGTCGGGAAACACATATGGTCAAGTACAAAACAAAGGTTGATAGCCTAAGGGAGATATTCGGTAGTTGATGGTTCGGTACCCACGTTAAGTTGTAGGTCCTGTCGCTAAATAGCCTTCTTAGTTGCTGAGGCGTCTCTAATCCTAAAGTTTTACTTTTATATTTATATTTTTTTAATTATTATTTTGTATGTACTTTATCAACATAAGAAATTTCATTTTTAGACAAAATTTAAAGCAGATTTTTAAAGTTTAATTTAAAAAAAATAATACATTAAAAAAAATGCCGATTGTAAAACTGCATATTATAAAAGACACTATAATTTCTAACGTAGCAAGCAAAATGATGAACGATATTAAGCAATTTTTAAAACAACATTCACCTTACTTTTTAATCATAGCACTACAATAAAACAAATGGGCACGTAAAATATTTTGCATCACAAAACTTCTATTAATGATAATAAAAGTACCATAATTAAAGTCTTAATAATGCCAAGTTACAAATGCTTTAAAATTTAAAGTGAATGTATTGAAGAATATCTGGGGATTGTGATTATGAAATTCTAGAAATTTTTTTATGAAATGAAATAAATTGATTACTGCTTTTTTTGCCATCATTCAGGCTAGATAGCCATTTTCAATTTATAATAATATAAATCTACTCTTTGTTTAACATACGATTTTTAAGTACGATTTGATACTGTCATTTAAGGTGAAGATTTTACCTAGTAAGGAGTTTTCTGATGAATGAAATAAAATTAGTCTGATGAAGTTTGATGGTGCAATGCCAGGACTATATGGTGAACCTATGAGAGGATATATACTAATTCCAACCTCCAATAATTTCTGACAAATGATTAAATATGCATGTAGGTTCGGTAGATAAGATTTGTTGAATGCCTGCTTTAACTATAGAAGAAAGAAGATTCTTGATACAGCCAAATCCTCATTTAGCAAAACAGATCCAAGGAAAAATTATTTTCTTAAGGTCAATAGACTCACGATATGGGGTAGGTGACTCGACAATCCGTTGAATAATTTTAATGATGGCGGTCTCGTTTTATAGAGCAAATATGGATTTTAGATTATATATTGTTTCAATAGATGGCGCTAGTAAGTTCCTATTTAAAATTATTTTTCCGACATACTGTGTATTTTCAATTCTTCAAATTTACTTTTTTACCGCCCAATATATTTCACATCATTTCAAAAAAGAAAAAATAAAATTTTTATTATCTACCTGATAAATAATTATTGTCTTTGTTATTCGAAAGCAATTAATAATGACGGGTTTTTCCAGTTTTTTTGAATAGCTGTCATTTATAACAATGGTATTGTACAGTATGGAATAGCATGTACAAATTGTTCAATTGCTTGTTCATCAAACCAGTTAAATGGGCACATAAGTAAACATTTCCGAGGGGAAAAATATGGGGTGACGAATACCTAAGAGAAATTATCGAACTACCATTCTATCTTCAAAAAGTGACTGTCTTAAGTCGTTATAAATTTGAAGGGTGATAATCTGTAAAGTAGCAAGAGGCGGAGATTTCAATAATATTCAGTAATGTCATTTTCAAAATATAAATAACACCCACCCAATATTTTTTTTAATACACTACATTTCACAATTAAGAAAAAAATAAGAAAAAAAAATAACAAGGATTTCTATGCATCACGTATTTCTATACAACTATTGTATCAACTTATTCTTGTTCTATTTCGTTCTACCTCAGTTATTCTCCTCCATGTGATTATTCGTTTTCTTCTATTCCCATCATATGCGATTTTAATGGCTATGTTATGTTGTCATTTTCCTTTTTTAGCAGGTGACCTAGGTAATTTCATTTCTTTTTTTTTAATTATATCAATATCTTGTTCTAGATTACTTTTCTTCTTTCCTCTTTATAGCCGATAATTTTTTATATAATTTCATGCATTATTATATTATATATTAGACTGTATTAATTTAAATTGTTCTAGAAATGCTAATCTATATAAATTAGAATTAAATGATCGTTGATAAGCGCATCACTTGAGAAAGGCTGGACCAATTTGGCTATTTTTTTTAATGTTTGTAATAGTCCGAATAAGGTTTTTTGGAAAAAAATGGAAAAGCTGCCCGGAAAATTGAAAAATTCGGAAAAAATTCAAACTACTTTTTTCTATGGGATTTTTGTATGAACTGAAGACCATAACTCCTGATTCACGTAATTCTTTTTTAGTTTTGTTCGTTATGGTCTTGGAAAAGTTTTCAGGAAAAAAACAACGATCACAAACAAGTTTATTGAAATTTGGACAGGACAAAGTCTGTCGTGTCAATAAGGAATAAAAACACATTTTGATTATACATCTTATTTTGTAATAATATGGAACAATTAGTTTTTTTGTAAAATATTTTGAACAAATACTAAACTGTCCTGAGCCCTTAAACAAATTAGCAACACTAAAGCCTAAACAAACAAACCCAGATTCATTACCACCGAATGAAGATGAAATAATTAGGCAAATCAGGCGGCTTAAAAATAACAAAGCTTCTGGTGAAGATGGAATCACTGCGGAACTTTTGAAATCCGCTGGTCCAGGTACAATCAGGGAAATAACCAAAATTCTACAAGAAGTTTGGCGAACCGAACGGATTCCGGAAGATTGGAAAGATGCTCTAATCCATCCACTACATAAGAAAGGAGATAGAACGGATATAAACAACTATAGAGGGATATCTCTTCGCCCAGTTTGTTACAAGATTCTATCTCAATGTCTACTAGACAGAGCACAGGGACAGTTAGAACCTAACATTGGTGAATATCAAGCAGGTTTTCGACCGGGCAGATCCTGCCCTGAACAGATCCTGAATCTTAAGTTGATTCTAAGACATCAAAAACTGTACAATAAAAATCTCGCCTGTACAGTTGTGGATTTCAAAAAAGCGTATGATTCTATTGACCGCGAATCTTTATTCCGAATCTTGAAAGAACAAGGATTAGATCTGAAAACGCTGGCAATTATTAAAGCAACATTAACTAACACAAGATCAAAAGTTAAATTCATGGGTGACATCTCAGAGCCCTTCGAAATTAAAACTGGAGTGAGACAAGGGGATGGACTCTCGCCACTCTTATTTAACTGTGTTCTAGAAAAAGTAATACAGGAGTGGCGTGAAAAAAAGTCGGCCCTGAATATTGACCAGCCCATTAAACTGGGGAGAACCAACATCAAAATTGATTGTCTGGCATTTGCTGATGATTGTATTAACGGCACAAAAACAGATTGAAATCCTAAAAGAAACAGCAGAAAATGTAGGACTCCAAATTTCCTTTGAAAAGACACAATACATGACCTGCAACAGACTAAGAACGCCATTTCTAAAAACAAAATATGGTAACATCAAACGAGTCTCTCAATTCAAATATTTGGGTGAAATAATCATGGAAAATGGGTTGGAAAAAGCGGCCAATAAGGGTAGATATCAAAAAATGGAAACGGCATTGAGACTTACACAAAACATTTACAACAAAAAATGCCTATCTAAAAACACATAACTGAGACATTACAACACAGTTATTAAGCCAGAATGTCTATATGCTGCGGAAACACTCATTTTGAACAGAAAGAGGGACATCGAGGACATTGCAAAGAAGGAAAGAAAAATCATAAGAAAAATCCTAGGGCCCAAACATATAAATAGCACAACATACCGACTTCGAGAAAACCAAGAAATCGAACAATACACAGATATACATAGCGATATGAGAAAAAGAAGACTTAAGTTTTACGGACACATAAAACGGATGAATCCGAGTAGGTTAACTAGACAAATAGTCGAATTTTATGAAAATAGGAGTAAAGCTAAAGTAGAAATAATTAAATGGATTGCTGCAATTAAACAGGACCTAAGATCAGCAAATATTACACAAAGTGAAATTCAGGATAGAGGCTGTTTCAGACACAAGGTTAACGTTTGGAAGGTTGGCCAGAGAGAAAAATGTAGGAAGACTGGAACAACTTGGTCTGATGAAAGGAAACAAGCTCATAGCGAAAGAATGAAATCAGTATGGGCACAAAGGAAGGCTAACAACAACAAACGCCTCTAATTGTACTTCGCGTGGTCCACCAGGGCCCATACGTGAATAATAATAATATATTATGGTTCTCACACTCATCTGATGTTAAAATATTTTACATTATGTATTTAATAATTCTAACCTTTAGACTTTGATATTCATTAATATTGTCTGTATTAGCGAAACTAAAATATTAATCTTTTCAGACTAAATTGTTTCCAAGTGCAGTATACCATACAGAAACCGTTAAATTTGCAATCACAAAACCCATCAAACAAGTTAGTTGGCTGTTCTATGTTACATAATCGTCGATGAGTCGATTGCAAAATAAGGATCCTTAGTTGAAATACAAATCATCTTATTATTCATTTTATGTGTAACGTATTTGTTTAGAAAAAAAATATTCCTTGCACTTTTCATATTAATGAGACTATAATTTAAGTAACAATGATAATAATTAAAACACTTGGTATTTATTAATTATTATCATTGTTACTGTTTCACCAAGAGCCAACCGCGCAATCAATTAAAACTATAATTTAAGTAAGTTGTTTAAGGAAATGAAATGGTGATATTTCAGGGTGGACTCCAACTGGTGGATTTTCAATTTAAATAGTTTATAATTTTTGATGAACTATTATGATAAAAAGTAAGCTAGCTTGTGTTTTAAAAATTCGTGTACTTTACGTACTGGCATAACCATTTGTTTTTAAACTTGCTATCGCTGTCTATGACATCTGACAGTAGTTCGTACTATTTCGCTTGTTAAAAATTATAAGATATATAATTTTTGTCGGCGATTCTTTTAAAATTAATTTGCATTAAATTTTGCCCAAAAAACGAAATTTGTTTTACTGATGTATTAAAAATATTAAGAAAGTCTATCAAGTTATGTTAAAAAAATGTTTATAATTAGGATTTTATTGATATAATTAGGATTAGGATTTTACTGATGGTAGAGAAGCTGTTGAAGATGAACCTCGTTCAGGAAGACCTTCCGCGTTAACCAATAAAGAAAACATTATCAAAATCAAGGATTTTGTAGCCAATACAGATTAAATATTAGAAACATTCTAAACATTACTAATAATTATTTGTCAACAAACTTATATTCATTATATAGAGTACCATCTCACTTTTTCTGTTTCATCGATTGAATATATCACTTCGTGGACTCCATTTAAAAACAGTTTATTAGCCGCTTTGAAGAAAATACCAAAAGTCGAATAAAAACTGTTTCAAAGACTGAAAGAAACGTTGAAATAAGTATATTGCAGTAAGAGGAAATTATTTTAAATGGGATCAAATAAATTTGGATGAATAAATAAAAAGTTTGTGTTAATTAAAAGGTCATCTGATTTATTGATCCTAGTACTACTTCTTCCCAGAAGTTACATTTTGCGGATTTTGTACAGCATATATGACCATTGAATCATAGAACTGTTCAATTGAATCAACATATTAGGTGCTAAACTGTATTTCTGATTTTGATTTTTGTAACATGCCTTTATTTCGACAAGAAAATGTTTTGATAATCAAAAAATATATTAATAAAATGTGTCAACAAGAACATTCTTGCAACATTACATCTGTCGGAAAAAGTAACAATCCGATGGTGCCAAGTTTGCAGAATGGGCTGGACATAAAATAATCTTGTACTTAAAAAATTCAATATTGAAATGTGAATGTTCGTAGCTATAAATAATACATCACTCAATGAGTTCGTATGATGACATATAGATGGCGCTACTATTGACAAACTCATATGATGATTTTTAAGAAGTACTAACCTTCAAATAATACGTGTCAAAATTTCATGAAAATATGAGGCCTAGTTCACAAGTTACAGTGGTTTTAGTGATGCTACTTTTGTAATTTTGAAAACAATGGAAATATGTGAGTTTCGTGTGTTAATAAGGCATTGCTTTTTAATGGAAAAATATACCGTTCAAGCAATAGCTTGACAAGTGTTTGAGATAAATGGTACAGAAGTGGTTTGCTAATTTTAAACGCGACCGTACAAATACCGATGACGCTGAACGCTCTGGTCACCCAAATTCGGCAGTTATTCCAGAAAATATAAAAACATTCCACAAAACAGTTTTAGCCCTATCGTAAATTGAAGTTACGTGAGACAGCTGACACTTTAAAGATATCAGAAGGCAGTGTATTCACCATTTTGCATGAACATTTATCCATGAGGAAGCTTAAAGAAAGGAAAGTTTGAAAGTGGATACCGCGTTTGCTCACAGTCGATCAAAAACAGCAACGCGTCGACGATTCAGCGCGCTGTTTGGAGCTGTTTCAGCGCAATAAAAAGGATTTTTTTCATGCGGTATGTGACAATGGATGAAGCATGGATCTATCATTACAATCCGTAGGCAAATCGGTAGTCAGCTGAGTGGAGAGCAACTGGCGAAAGCCGCCTAAAGCGACCAAAAACGCAAATGTCAGCTGGTAAGGTATTTTATCCGTATTTTGGGATGCGCAAGGTATTTTATTCATTGATTACCTTGACAAAGAAAGAACCATCAATAGCGAATATTCTATGGCATTATTGATGCGTTTGAAGGAAGAAATTGTCAAAAAACGACCCCAAATAAAGAAGAGAAAGTGTAAAAAAATAAATAAAATGCTCTTTTATCAGGATAATGCGCCGTTTCACTTGCAACAATGGCGAAATTGCATAAATTGCACATTGAATTGTTTATAATATATATATATATATATATATATATATATATATATATATATATATATATATATATATATATATATATATATATATATATATATATATGGTTTTCCACCGGACAGGTCCTGCCCTGAACAGATCCTGAATCTAAAGTTGATTCTAAAAAATCAAAAACTGTACAATAAAAATCTCGTCTGTACATTTGTGGATTTTAAAAAAACATATGATTCTATTGACCGCGAATCTTTATTCCGAATCTTAAAAGAACAAGGACTAGATCTGAAAACGGTGGCAATTATTAAAGCAACTTTCACTAACACAAGGTCAAAAGTTAAATTCATTCATTCATTCGAAATTAAAACTGGAGTGAGGCAAGGGGATGGACTCTCGCCACTCTTATTTAACTGTGTTTTAGAAAAAGTAATATAGGAGTGGCGTGAAAAAAAGTCGGCCCTGAATTTTGACCAGCCAATTAAACTGGGGAGAACCAACATCAAAATTGATTGTCTGGCGTATGCTGATGATCTAGCAATTTTGGCTCAAGATGTATTAACGGCACAGAAACAGATTGAAGATTGAAGAAGCTAAAAGAAACAGCAGAAAAGGTAGAACTCAAAATTTCCTTCGAAAAGATACAGTACATGACCTGCAACAGACTAAGAACACCATTTCTAAAAACAAAATATGGTAACATCAGACGAGTCTCTCAATTCAAATATTTGGGTGAAATAATCATGAAAAATGGGTTGGAAAAAGCGGCCAATAAAGGTAGATGTCAAAAAATGGAAACGGCATTGAGTCTTACACAAAATATCTATAACAAAAAATGCCTATCTAAAAACACAAAATTGAGTCATTATAACACAGTTATTAAGCCAGAATGTCTATATGGGGCAGAAACGCTCATTTTGAACAGAAAGAGAGACATCGAGGACATTGAAAAGAGGGAAAGAAAAATCATAAGAAAAATCTTTGGCCCCAAACAAATAAATACAACAACATACCGACTTCGAGAAAACCAAGAAATCAAATAATACACAGATATTCATAGCGATATGAGAAAAAGAAGACTTAAGTTTTACGGACACATAAAACAGATGTATCCGAGTAGGCTAACTAGACAAATAGTCGAATTTTATGAAAATAGGAGTAGAGCTAAAGTAGAAATAATTAAATGGATTGTTGCAATTAAAGAGGACCTAAGATCAGCAAATATTACACAAAGTGAAATTCAGGATAGAGGCTATTTCAGACATAAGATTGAGGTTTGGAAGGTTGGCCAGAGAGAAAAATGTAGGAAGGCTGGAACAACTTGGTCTGACGAAAGGAAAAAAGCTCATAGCGACAGAATGAAATTAGTATGGGCGCAAAGGAAAACTATCAACAACAAACGCCTCTAATTGTACTTCGCGTGGTACACCAGGGACCATACGTGAATAATAATAATAATATATATATATATATATATATATATATATATATATATATATATATATATATATATATATATATATATGTATATATATATATATATATATATATATATATATATATATATATATATATATATATATATATATATATATATATATATATCTCTTATGTATCCATGTACGAATTATATATTATAAATATGTAGGTACATACTAATTTTGTTATAAATGTAAAACTTATTTTGAAAAATAATGTAAAATTGTTGGCTATTTCATTTTTTTTTGTGAGCTCCTTTTGGATCTCCTTATAAGGCTGTAGTAGCCCATTCAAACCATTTGAAAACATTAGGCTTCTTTCTAGTGAAGGGTCTTCATCATAGAAAAAATCTTGGAACTGCAGTGCAGTTAATAATTTTTTTTGTAAACTATAATGTTAGAGATATAGTAGTCATCTTAGTAGTCGTTTCCTCGTCGGGGAGCTCATCATCTGTAATGCCTTCGACATCCGAAGTATTTTCCAGAATTTCAAGCAGTTCTGATTCTGATAGTTCATTGTCGTGAGAAGCTATAACTTCTTTTAAGCCACTTGGTTGCAACTAGTCGAAACCATCGGCATGAATTTGGTGTAAGATTCTTACAATGTCTTTAATTTCTGTTATTTTGTCAGAAAGTGCTGAAATATGGGCCACAACATCTGTCCATAACTTTCTTTAACAGGAATTCAATGCTGATGAACATAACTCATGCACTGCTTATTTAATAAATGTTATGCTTTCCAACTCTCAGTAAGAGTGAGAACAGGATTTTGTTTCATGCTATTCAATACATAACTGAAAGTTAACTTTGACATAATATATTTTAATAACTAAACATAACTAAATAACTTGACATAATATATTTTAAACGCTGTCATTATTCCCTGATCTAATGGTTGTATCAGTGATGTAGTGTTAGAAAGTAGGAAGCAAGCTTCTATGTTTGGATTAGCATACTTTAGGGATTCAAAATGGCAGCATTATCAATAAGAAGTAAAGGTTTGAATGACAATGATTTTGAGGCCAAATATTGCCTAAAACTGGATCAGAAACCAGTCTGTAAATAATGTTGCAGTTACCCAACCTTTTTGATTTTCTCTCCGAAAGACCGCCAGATCATTTTGTTTTTATTTTTTAGAGCACATGGGTTAAGCGATTTGTTTGGACGCAGTGGCTTTATCATGGCGTTGCCTGAAGCATTAGAGCAAAAGTGAAGGGTAACCCTATCCTTTGCAGCTTTAAATCCTGGTGTGGATCTTTCGGTTTGAGTCACAAATATACAAGAAGGCATCCTCTTTCAAAATAAACCTGACTCATCGGTTTTAAATACCTGATCTGGTTAGTAATTCTTGCTTTGAATCAATTGTTTGAATTCAGTCGGATACTGATTAGCCACCTTGTGATCTGCAGAAGCCAACTCCCCAGTAATTTTTACGTTGTGTAATAAAATGAGCTTTTTAAAATTTTCAAACCAACCCTTACAGGGTTGGAAGCTTAGAGTTTCCTCATCTGACTTTAGATTCTCGAAGAGATGCCTAGCTTAATAATTCGATTGAATAATTCGGCTGCTAAGAGGCACTCTTCTTTTTGTTTGATCTTCGATCCAAATTCCGAGTGCTCTTTCCATCTTTTCCATCGTTAGACGTCGCGAGAAACAACCTTATTGCTGGTTGTAGTACCGCACGAAACACTGGCCCGAATGGATTGCTTCTCCATTTTCCCGTCTTGTCGAATGATTAGATTTTCCCTAATCATCAACTTCGTTTGAATAATGATACTTACAAAATATGTAAATATGTAACCAACGGCCGTGCGTCATTCAAAAAAGACAATAAAACAATTCATGAATAATTAGAGTAGCAGTTCGCACAAGACTGCGACGAAAACGTATCGCTTGAAACCGATTGAAATCGAAAACCGATGATCGCTGTAACGATTGAAAATTTAGTTTGGGCAATTTCGCAAGACAAAGCCACGGATAATCAAAACCGTGGTAGAAGAAACCGCCGCTGACGAGGGATTAATGTATTTTTAAAAATACTTCAAAGCGAGTGATGCCGCTCGTGAGATCTGCGAAGTAGAGGGGAAATGTAACTTATCAATCTGCATCGCTAAGCTGTGGTTAAAAACTTCCGGAAGAAAGATCGATGCCAAAGACCCGTAGAACATCCCTCATGAACTATCGTTGCAGCAAGATACAATCAACCGGATTGTTACCCGCGATAAAAAAATGGGTTTATTTCAACAATCCCAATGACCGAAAGTAAAGCTTTATGCCTGAACAACCAGCTCTTCCGATGAGAAAGACTTGTTAAAAAAATCATTCTGTGTGTTTGGTGGCATTTAGACGGAATAATTTCCTTTGAGTTGGTTCCTGATGATAGAGCGATAAATTCAGAACTCTACTCAGCTCAATTTGAGATAATACACACTGTTCTGCGTACAAAATATCCAACTTTGGTCAACCGTAAAAGACTCCTGCAGTAAGGCCACGCAGGAGCACACACTTTACATCTGAAAACACACTTACACCTCAAAAATTATCGAATTAAACTTGAATTACTCCATTTTCAGAAACTGGTTCGGTGGAAGATAAAAGAAGAACTATATATAGTCGTAGTGGTCATTCACAAGAGCATATTGATTTGGTATGTGAAAGTGTTACAGTGTAAAGACGTTCACAGCAATTTGTCTCATGAGTCAGTAAATCCACAACATGGCGTATTTTATGAAAGGATTTAGCTTTGAAGGTATATAAGGTTCAAATAACACATGAACTAAAGCCACTGGATCATTCGAAATGTCGTGCATTTGTCAGTTGGAAAAAAGAACAAACAGATAATTTTTTTCAAAAAATAATCCTTTCATATGAAGCATATTTTGAAATTGGTGGCTATGTTGATAAACAAAATTGCCACATTTGAGGTGATGGAAATCCATGATTGATTCATGAGTAACCTTTAGATTCTGAACGAGTCACTGTTTGGTGTGCATTATTGATGCACATATTGATCTGGAGGAAATGTGGTGCAAACAACTTACTTACGCTGCTAATGAAATAATTGATTTATTGGAAAGAAAATTCGTGGACGAGTTATTACAGGAAACAGTGATGTTAGTAGGCCACCAATATCTTGTGATTTAACAGCGTTGGACTATTTTCTTTGGGGTTACGTGAAAAACCAGATCTATAAGAACAATCCTCAATCGATTTCTGAAAGAAAGGATTAAATTATTCGAGTTATTATGGTAAAATGTCATCAAACATTTTGATGACATTACTTATAATATATAAATGTTCGAATATCATGTAACATAAATTACACAGCTGTGCCTACAGAATATCAGTGGTCCAACGTGAATCCCATTTATATAATTTTACAAGGTGCGTCTCACGGAAACAGGACTTTTTCAAAAAAAATACAAATATTTATTTTTTTTTGCCAAAAATCATTACTTTTATTCAAAATAGTCTCCTTGCGCGTCAATGCAACATTTGCACGTTAATTAGATTGACGAATAAATTTTGAGCTCATCCAAAGATATGACCAAAGATTGAAATGTTATTTTTGGTCAAAAAAATCAGTGATGAACGTCGAGCGATGGGATGGTGCATTATTGTGTAATCAGCGCCAGCGTCCTTGTTGACGATATTCTGGCCGCACACGACAATACGCGGCAACAGACTCTTCAGATGACACACAGTATTGATCATTTGACCAAGTGGGACAAACTCCTTGTGCACAATTACCTCCGAATCATAAAAACAAACCAACATTGTTTTGATTTTTGACTTCTCGAGACGGCTTTTCTTGGAGTTTGGCTCGCTCTGGTGCTTCGTTTCGACACTTTGACGCTTGGTTTCTGGATCATATTGAAAACATCACGTTCAATTCTATTTTCATGTATCGCTATAAAGATTTTGGCTGATTTTTTATAAATTAATCATGATTTCAATGCTAGTTTGAGTAATCAGGAAATTTTTTAGATCAGGATGTTCGTTGTCCTTGATGTCCTCACGACCTTCTTTGAACCGTTTAAACCACTCGTGGACTCTGACATGGGATAAACAATCGTCACCATATACTTGTTTCATTAATTGAAACGTTTTGGTGAATGTTTTAGCAAGTTTAAAACAAAACTTAATATTCGCTCTTTGCTCGATGTTCATTTTGCGACCGATGGTATAAACACACTAACACTTTAAGCAGGATAACTTGGCTTCTAATGATCCGAATGTTATGAAATTTTGCCAGAACGTCAGTGAAGGATGCACCTTTCCAACGCTTGACGCCAAAAATGACGCCACTAGAAATAACTCTATAACTATATAAGTCCTGTTTTCTGTGAAACGCACCTTATATATTCTTGATACGATAAAGCTTCGACAAAAATATTTTAATATTCTTTATTATACTAGGTGTTCTAGCTGTCAAAAAAAGAAAATATCTTGTTGAAAAGACTTAATATTTATAATAATTACTAAATAAAAATTATAATTACTAAATAAAAATTATCGTGTTGTTTGGCTTTCTTAAATGATTGACGTTCACAGCAATTTGGAGTCAGTAAATCCACAACATGGCGTATTTTACGAAAGGATTTAGCTTTGAAGGTATATAGGGTTCAAATAACACATGAACTAAAGCCACTGGATCATTCGAAACGTCATGCATTTGTCAATTGGATCAAAGAGGGATATTTTTTTTCAAAAAATCATCTTTTCAGATGAAGCACACATTGAAATTGGTGTCTATGTTAATAAACAAAATTGCCACATTTGAGGTGATGAAAATCCACGATTGATTCATGAGATACCTTTAGATTCTGAAGGAGTCACTGTTTGGTGTGCATTATTGATGCACATATTGATCTGGAGAAAATGTGGTTCAAACAACTTACTTAGGCTCCTAATGAAAAAATTGATTTATTGGAAAGAAAATTCGTGGATGAGTTATTACAGGAAAGAGTGACGTTAATTGGCCACCAAGATCATGTGATTTAACAGGGTTGGACTATTTTCTTTGGGGTTACGTAAAAAGTCAGATCCATAAGAACAATCCTCAATCAATTTCTGAAAGAAAGGATGAAATTATTCGAGTTATTATGGCAAAATGTCGTCAAAAATTTTGAGATAGAGTGACGGTCTGTGGACCTGCAGGAGATGGTCATTTGACAGATATCGTCTTTCTTGTTTAAATATCACACACTATGCTTCAATTATCAAAAAAAAGTTGTTTGAAAGCAACGCAAATTCTCTGCTTTTATATAAAGGCCCCATTTAAAATCATACGAACATGGTCTCCAAACCAATATAATCATCGTCGAGTTGTTTATTCGTATCAACATTTTTATGAAACAAAACAAAATAGATAAGACTTACCATATTAAACTAAATTTTTCTTTTAAATCAAGCTACAAAACAAAGCAACGGAGAAAACCTTTGGAAAGTTGTGTTTTATCTGGATCAAAAGACAACGAACTACTGACACCACGAATAAAATTAAGCTGGATTAACCCCCCAGACAATTTCTTAGCCTGTAACACAATGCTTGAAAGAGTTTTCGAACAACAAAGCATTTCTTTGTTTCTAATATTGAACCAATTAATAATAATTTTTAAAAATTTCAGTTTTAGTAATACATCGAAAAAGCAAGTAGAAAAATCATTTTAGAAGCCACTTTATATATTTTTGTGTCATAATAAATAAATGAAATAATGATTTAGCATGGCTAAAACTCTCAAAAAGTAAATGATAAATTAAGGATGTTTTATATTGCCACTATTATCAAACTGTATCGATTAATTTGATTGGATTGGAAGGGTATATTCCAGTGAGGCACTTCTGTAAGAAAAATATCGCTTTTTAACGGTTCCTTTTCCAATTTTTTTTTAAATTTCTTGTGAACCTGGAGCTGGATGACATGTTGCCGCCATGGTTGAAATCATTTTATGGAATGGGTTCAACTACTGTTCATGATATGGATATTTATATATTTATATTTAATTTTCAGGTAACCCGACAAAAAATCGTCTTTTAGCGACTTTAAAGTAAAAAAAGTAAAGTGTTTGAGTTAGAGGCGTATCAGCAACTAGGCTATTTAGCGACTGGACCTACAGCTTAACGTGGGTTCCGAACCACGGTCATCAGCTTCCGACAAACCCAGGCCAGCACCCCCCTCGGACTATAAACCCTTGGTTATGTGCCTACCCATAAGTCTATCAGGAAACCTACCGACTGGCGAGTGACCAACGTAGAACACTTCTCAGAAGGCATCCGGCCTTACCCAGCCTTTCACTGGCGTGACTGAGGGGTAATTCGTAGTCAGATTTTACACTCTTGCCTAGAAACAATCACAAACATTTAGGAAAGATAAACGGACAGAAGAAAGAAAAATAACCATCCGAGCGCTGGAATCGAACCAGCTATCGCTCCAGCGCGGATTCGGCAAAGCAGGCGCTCTTACCGCCGCATCAACGCGACCGGCATTAGCGACTTTAGTAACCAGTCCATGTAAGGCATGATCCCTCTTGAAAAGAGAATTCTAGGTTTGTCACTCGTCAGTTAGTAGGTTTTTAGAGATGAAGTGTTGATTAAGCACATACTAAAAACCTGTTCTGGGTTCTGATCAAAGTAGTACTGTTAATAAATTCAAAAAAATAACAGTCGTTTTTATTTACTTTTGAATAAAAATGGACCTTTAAATATACTTATAGAAGTTGTGAAATGCAGAGTCAAAAGTATAACATCGTTAATGAATACAAGCATTGGAACCGACTACAAATGTCCCAGTAATGGAAAACATCTTACATAAGATCAATATTTAAAAAAGGATGTAGGAAATATCTCAACTGCTACAAGGGACTTAGTAGTATAAGTAGGATATTTGGGAAGATTTTAAGATGGTTGTATGTGGTGTGCCTGCGCGGCAATGTAGACGCTCTGATACACAAAGTAACACACAAATATTGTCGCCACACAACACGCACATGAACCATTTGTTGTCCACCAGATCATCGAAACAAATTGTTCCAGTAAATTCAACACACACGCAATATTTTATTGTTGTTGACCCTGTTTTTTTTTTAAATTACTGAGGTCCAGAGTGACATTATATCAGGTTGATCATGCGTCGATAATCTAATTATTGTACAACTTATAGAAAAAATGATCGCTAACGAATAGGAGGTCGATATGATTTTTATCGATCTTGGAAAAATATTTAATATTATACCACATCAAAAATTATGGAAAACAACTGGTGCAAGTAAATACCTATCTAATTTCACACTTTGGAAAATAACTTTCTCCTACCATGACAACTAGAGGACTTCGCCAAGGGTATAGTTTATCGCCCCGACTATTCATCGTATAATTAGAAATAATGCTAAATAATTGTAAACAAAACTGTGGGGGCATAGAAATTCCTATCAATGGACGATATATGTTATCGTTAAACTTTGCTGACGACCACGTCGTTTTGGCACAAGAGCGTACGATTTGGAATTTATTCTACGAAGGTATATACCGAAAAAATAAAAAATAAGAAAAACAGAATATTTGGTTATCAACAGTGAAACGAAATTTGAAGTGCTGATTGATGATGACATCACTGTAAAACAAATGCAGGAAATAAAATACTCAGAAGCGATAACTCATAAATACTCAGAAGCGTCAAAAGACCGCGTAAAAAGAACCAAATTATCTTCCATCACAACACGCGTCCACATGTGGAGGGCTGCGTAGTCGAATTAATTTCCAATAAGGGATGTGATCTGCTTCTTTATCCTCCTTACTCTTCTACTGAAGCTTTATGGACTACCACGTCAAACTTTCGTTGAAAAACTGGTAGGCGGGCAAAGTATAAAACGATTTCAATGAGGTAACCGATATTAAAGCGTGGATTGTCTCCAAGAACCAGCGCTTTTTTGCCTATGGAATCAACAATCTGCCAACAAAATGGGAAGCAGTTATTGAAGTATACGGTAAATATGCTCGAAAATAATCATTGAAACATGTGTCTTTTGTATTTTTATGTTCAGTTTTTCATAATAAACATTGTCTAAAAAACCATTGATACATATGTATCAACCAAATAATTCTTTGACTTTCTATATTTCTCGCACGTCCTCGACACCAAGTCTAACAATCCGTTAATTATTCAGGTAAATTCCTATTGAATACAGGAGCAATTTGCAGAAAAAACAATCTTGACTTTGGCATCTCGATTGTTCGGTATCTTATAAACTCACTAAGCCGAGTAACATTTCTATTTCATATTTCTATAAAAAATTTTTCGAAGTCTTAGTAAAGCAATATAAGATAATACATGATAATACAATGCAATTCTGTGTAACTGTTCCCTAACAATTAAACATCTACCAATCGAATCTACAAACACCTTAAGGCTTAGAAACGCTCTCGAAATTAAGAGAAAACTTTCAGTAATTTGCTTACTAAAAAACTATAAAAGGCTAATAACATTCGTAAAATCCTCAGCTCTCTGGGGAACATTATGATAAGAATAATAATGTATGTACAAGCAGCAACAGCCAAGAGAAAGGGCTCATGGGGGCTTAAGCTTTTACTTTCGTTTTGTCTTCATTTATTTCTATATTTTTATCTATATTATATTTTTATCTATATTAATTGCAATATACAATTCAATCAATGTTACACATGAATAATATATGTTTTTATAAACTCTTTGTTAGTATGTCTAAATAGCCCGTGAAAGTACTTGTTATTTTAACTTTAAAAATATATTCCTACTACTCTAATATATAAATATCCCAAAGCACGTGTTTATTCAAAAATTCACCTCCCATCAAATCTGATCATGTATAACTCTGTGGAAACACCAAAAACCGGATTAGATGAATCTTCATTTACAAGCACAGTGATTTGATAACCCAAATATTTATTTTTTTTGGCAAAAAACATTATTTTTATTCAAAATAGTCCCCTTGCGCGTCAATGCAATATTTTCACGTCAATTAGATTGACGAATGAATTTGTGAGCTCATCCAAAGATATGATCTTCGACTCCTTTTGAATGGCTTCAATGACGGCATAATACTATCCTTTCATCGGAAAATTGAGTTTTTCGAATAGGTAGAGGTCGCAGGGAGCCAAATCAGGCGACTATGGTGAATTATTGGTGGTTGAAATGCTAGTTTTGGCCTTTCATGTTTGTGAATTATTTCACAAACGTATTTCTTCAACTGTTGCCTTTAGCCGATCTAATTGTAAACAGCAGGGGTTTGTGTTGATGGCTTTGCTGCGTGGAAGAAGCTTAACTTATAGGTTTTATCCAATCCACCAAATGCAAAGCATAATTTTATTGGGATGAAGGCCGTCTTTCACGGTACTTAAAACCGCTATCCCTGACAACCCTCATAATTTTTCTTATTATATGTTATTGTATGCAATTCACTTTTTACCATCAGTTACCATCTGCTTCAGAAATGGAGCCTTGGGCGTTTTTTTCAGCAGAAGATCTCACAAAAAAAATTGATCCCTCATATTTCGTTTACTAAATATGTGAGGGACGCACATCGGACCGGCGAACATACCCATTCCTTGATTAGAAATTATCGATTTGCCAATATTTAACTTATCTGCTATATCATGGATTATTATTATGACCATCATTTCTTCGACATCAGTGCTTGAAAGACGACCAGAGCAGTGCGAGCCTTCCAGGTTAAAATCTCCACTCCTAAACCGACCAAACCACTTTTGCACCATGGTCTTCCCAACAGAACCCTCTCCATAAGCGACATAAATCTCGATTTTTGTTTCGGCAGCATTCTTTTTGAAATAAAAATGCATAATATGACGTAAATGCATGTCCGTTTCAACCGATATTTTAAATTTAAATCAACTTGACTAACTTAAGGTAAATCAAAGCCAAACTGAACATAAATAATGTAAATACCACAGGAATTAATAATATGTAAGTAAATATTACTAATCCAACACAGATTTTTTGTTTATAACCAAATGTTTATACCAATATTTGTCTTATGTACGAATATCCTATGTACAAATGTTCTATGTACAACTGTCCTATATGCAAATGTTCTATGCACAAATGTCGTATGTACAAATATCCTATTTACAAATGTTCTGTGTACAAATATTCTATGTATAAATGTTCTATGTACCTCCAAGAAAACTTCTTTTCGCAAATATTAACAAAAAAATTATGAATAATGTAAAGTAATTTTAACAGAAATTTTACAAGCTATATCTTCCAAGTGACTTTATATGTATTATAAATTTCTGACCCTCCGTCACTGATATGTCCGCAGAACCTTTAACAAATAACCCAATTTCAGTAAATAATGCAAAAGGCATCAACAAAGAAAAGCCAATTTTTCGTATAGAAAGTTGTACGTTTCCTTAGCCTTGGTTTATTTTTCGATAATAATACGGAATAAGGAACTTGCTCTATTCGTTCAAGTAATTTCGAAAATATTTAACTTAAAGCTAAATACAAATAAAGTAGTTACCTTAAATTTGGTGGCACAGCTACTTACGTTACTCATTCTATTTGTATACTACTGAAATAGCTTACTGCATGAAAAATTCACTTAAATTGTTTAAGTAATTGTAAGGAAAGTTGTAAGTTATCAACTTTATAATAATTAGAAGCTCGAGTATGTATGTATGTATGTACAGATGTGTATTTCTGTGGAATTGGAACTACCATTGAAAGTTCTTCTGGTCATTTTATTGCGGTAGATGACTCCGCATCTACTTCCCGTTGCCTCTATAGTATGCTGTGCGTCTTGGCCTTGTACACAGTAACTCAGTTCGTCTTGGGCCTGTTATAACTTAATCATTCCATCTTGCTCGCGGTTTTCCTTTTAGCCTGTTATACACTGGTCTCCTGTTGGTGATAACTAGTATAGTACTTTCCTGCTGCTTCCTGTGAATCTATCTTCTTCGTTGAGGAATATCTTCTTCGTTGAGTAACTCTCTCATTTTGTGATTTATTACACTTCGGTATTCTTCTTATTCTTTATTGGGTCCATACATTATCCTTATTACATTATTCTCGAAGACTCTTAGTTTTTCTTCCTTCCTGATAGTGAGGGTCATCGTTTCTGATGCCTACGTTATAACGCGTCTTATCATTGCTTTACACATTCTGCTCTTTTTGTCATATCCAATCTTCTGTCTTTTAATAATCTTTTGTAACTGTAATATGCTTTTGATTCCTGTTTGGATTCTATAAGCTGTTTTCATACTCCTGTCATTGTCATTTGTGCACTACTACTCCAAGATATTGAAAATTGTCCACCTCCTCATACTGGAATTCTTCTATTGCTTTCGGTTTATTTCTGTCTGCCATCGATCTGTTATATTTCATGTATTTTACCTTTTCTTTGTTTATATGTAAACCTGTTTATACGTATCTTCTCTCTATTTCTATGAGGGTGTCTTATAAACTCTTCTCATCTCTGATTATGATAGAGATGTTGTCTGCATAGCCTATTATCTGTACCGATTTGTTCTTTATGAATCCCTTTATGCCTACTTTTTTGATTATTCCATCTAATTCTAAATTGAAAAGTGTTGTTGAAACAGCATCTCCTGGTCTTACTTCTCTGTTTATTTCTATGTTTTCTGATTTCCCTTATTTGGTCATCACTAATGCTTTTGAGTTTAATAGTTAAAAAAGAAAGAAAATATAAATTAAATTCATCAATAAATCATCATAAATAAGTTATCATCATAATTAAATTTATCATAAATCAATTACCATAACTGTTACATTCAGTTTCTATCATTCTTGCTCTGAAAAATAATTTTAAGGGTCGTGTAAATGTAGCTGGTAAAACACCTGGTGTGGCGGTTATTAATTCTTAATTTTTTAAGAGATGGCGCTGGAAATAAGGGTCGATTCCCAGTATAATCTCTAATGTCATTTTGTTGGTAGGACAGTGCCTTTCAAAACATCATTGATTTTAAACGATTTCGAGTTAGCGATAATTTTTTCGTGTGATAAGCATGCCGAGTTTCGAGTCAAATAAAGAGTATTGCGGCACGTACTGCTTTTCTTGTTCAATCAAAAGAAAAATACGAGAGAAAGCCGTCGTATACTTGTGGAAACTTACGGTAACAATGGCCCAAGCAAAGTGGTTGTGGACGTTGGTTTAACCGATTCATAAGTCATAATTTCGACTTGAAAGACAAAGAACGCCCAGGTCGACTGAATCGTCGACTGATGTCGAATGAAGATGCCGAATTGCAAGCATTGTTGGACAAGAAGACGATGTGTACATTCAACAACAAATGGCAGAAAGGTTAAATGTTGGTCGCCAAACCATTTATGATCGTTTGCATGTCATGGGAAAGAGCCAAAAGGCAGGAAAATAGCTACGTCATCAGCTGAACGATAGACAGATGGAAAAGCAAAAAACGGTATGCGAAGTTTTGCTTTTTCGGCATAAAAAAATACTTTTTTGCATCGTATTTTGACTGGAGACAAAAATGGATATATTTCGATAACCCAAAAAGCAGAAAATCGTAGGTTGATCCGGGACAATCATCAACATCGACCGCAAGACCGAATCAATCGCTTTGGAAAAAAGACAATGCTGTGTATTTGGTGGGATACGAAGGGTGTTGTTCTTATGAGCTTCTGAAACCAGGTGAAACAGTAAATACCGTTCGCTACCGTCAACAAGTGATCAATTTGAACCATGCATTGATCGAAAAGCGATCAAAATGGACTACAAGACACGAAAAAGTGATTTTGCAGCACGATAACGCTCCCACGTTGTGGGAGCTCCAACGTCACCCTCAGCGAAGGGTCAGATACACCGTTTCTGCACTGGCTCGAAATTCTTGCCCCACCCGCCGTACTCACCAGAGTTGACCCCTTCCGATTACCACTTGTTTTCATCAATGAATCACCTCAAAAGATGTACCGTTTTTCTGGAAGGGCATCCACAAATTGCTAAAAAGATGGGAAAAAGGTGCAGCTAGCGATGCCGCATACTTTGAATAAACTTAAGAAAACATTAAGGATTATTAACCGCCACACTAGGTACATCCTTGTTGTAAAGGGACTTTACATAGGGGTAAATAATTTTCGAATATATTGAAATTATATAATAATTATTACAATAAATATTTGTTAATAATAATATGTTTCCCTATAAACCCTAATAGGTAAAAATATTTGAGACACCCAACGGGCTGAGAACTTAAAACTCGGTTTATAATGTAAATATTTCTATCAACATTACTATTATGGAATGTAAAGACATAAAGTTTTCGGAATTTGCGAACGTTAATACATTTTTGAAACGCCTACGTTACCGCATTTCAATGACCTTTAATTTTGTTTTAACAGTCTTCAAAAGTTCTATTTTTTTGCTCTCATAAGAAACAGCGAATTTCGCGTGACAATCACTACTTTTTACATGGAAACACCATTGCTCAAACGGAACAAAATTGGGAAACTATTATGGGTACTTTGCTTCTTTACATTTCATGATTCACAAGTGGTTTACGGAGTTTCGACATGGTGGACCCAATACGAGTCACGCTCCGCGCTCACGATGAGGTCAGTATTGAGGAAATGGTCAACAAAACTTATGATATCGTGTTCGTCGATCGTAGAGTGAAGGTTAGAGAGATTGTTGAGAAGATAAGCATTTCGGATAAATGCGTACGGACCATCCTATACGAATATTTGGGCATGATAAAGTTATCAGCGTGATGAGTTCACTGCGAACCAAAACCGTAATCGAATGATCACAATTCGTGAATGTTGATGAAGCTTGGATTCATCACTATATACTAGGTCTGTAAATATGAAACCACCATTTGAAAACATTTCAGAGATACAAAGATTTTCAGCTCACAACAATACAAGTTTCATACAACAGTGATAGCGTTGAACATGACGAATTTTGTGCCTAGAAACTGCGATTTCCGGGCAGCATTGATTTTCTGTTACCATTTGAAGAAAACTACTACAGAATCGCATAGAATGCTTGTCGAAGCTTACGGTGAGTATGTTCTTGGTAAATCACAGTTCTTTGAGTGGTTTAAAAAGTTAAAAGTGGCGATTTTAACGTAATAAATGAAGAACGTGGAAAACCACCGAAAAAGTGTTAAGACGGTGAATTGCAAGCATTGTTGGATGAGCATGATATTCAAACGCAACAATAACTCTCGGATCAATTAAATATAGCATGCCTTCGCGTCTTTATACGTTTAAAAGTCATGGAAAAAGTCCAGAAAATGGGAAAATAGGTCCCCTATGAAAGACGGAAAACCGAAAAACCACTTGCAAAATGCTATTGGCCAGGTACAAAAGAAAGTCAGTTCTCTATAGAATTGTGACCGGTGATAAAAAGTGGATATATTATAGAATCTTAAGCGTAAAATATCATGGATAACTCCAGGCGAACCATCGACGTCGACTGCAAGGCCAAATAGCTATGGACGGAAGACGATGCTCTGTGTTTAGTGGGAGCAGAAGGGTGTGATCTATTATAAGCTGCTACAACCTGGCGAAAGCATTAATACTGAACGTTACCGACAACAAATTATCGATTTGAATCAATCTTTGCGTGAAAAATCACCAGAATAGCAAAAAGGCAATACAAAGTAAATTTGCTTCATGATAATGCAACATTACACACAACAAAACTGGTCAAGGAAACGATTGAGGTGATTAGTTGGGAAATAGTCTCGCGTGCGGCTTATTCACCAGACTTGGCTCCATCCGATTACTACTTATTTGTATCGAGGGAACACGCACTTGCTGAGCAGCGCCTCACTTTTTACAAAAATGTACGAAAATGGCTCGATGACTGGTTCGTCTCAAAAGAGCAACATTTTTTTGGCGTGGCATCCACAAATTATCAGACAGGTGGAAAAAATGTATAGCTAGCAACGGTCAATACTTCGAATAAAATATTTTTAATAATTTTCATATAATAAACGTGTATTTTTTATACAAAAATTCCGGTTTCATATTTACATACCTGGTATTACAAACGAAGAACTAGTAAAAACAGTGGGTTTTACTCGGTGAACGTACCCCGAAAAAGACGAAGACGCTTCCATCGACCTGAAACGCTATGACTACTCTATTCTAAGATTCGCAAGACATTATCTTCATCGACTATTTAGAAAAAGAAATATATGATTAGAGGAGAGTATTATAGAGAATTATTGGAAAAATGTCACCAAGATTTAATTAAAAAACGCCTGACCATTCGAACGATGTTGCAATAGCGAAATTGGTCAATTTGCATCATGAACTGAAGCCACATCTACTCTATTCAGCGGACTTGGCCCCCTCTGGCTCCTTGTCTTTGCAAACATGAAGAAATCGCTTGCTGGAAAGGAATTTACATCAAATGGAAATATCAACGCTGAATAAGAATTATTTTGAAAATTTAGACAAATCGCACTTTTTGGAGGGCATTAAATGTAATATTAATTTTTACTTAGTTGATTAATTCGGCTATTAGTCACTTACGGTTGCGAGACTTGGACTTAGGACCTTCACAAAGAAAACAGAAGATGTGCTTGCCGTATTTCAAAGAAGAGTGCTAACGGGTCTTTTAAATTGAGTGGTTTTATTAATTTTTGAATAAATCGGAGATGGCGTTGTGAATTTGCATAGCTCTCTAGTCTCATTTCAGAACTGTAATGTATGACATTTATAAAAATGGAGTCGTACACAATACAATAACGCGTTAAAATTGTTGAATTATTTTATATAAATGGGCGGTCAGTGAAAAATGTTTTTAGAAAATTATGTGATATTTACGGTTTGCACAGTCGTCCATCTGAAAGCACTATCAATCGAATTGTTAAAACATTTGAAAGAAACTGGTTCGGTAGAAGATAAAATAAGACCAATATATAGTTGTAGTGGTCGTTCATGTGAGCATATTGATTTGGTATGTGAAAGTGTTAATGAAGAACCAGAAATTTCCATTTTTGTTTCCAATTTGTCGACGTTCACAACAATTTAGACTCAGTGAATTCCCAAGATGGTATTTTTTACGAAATGATTTAGCTCTGAAGGTATATAAGGTTCAAATAACACAGGAACTAATACCACTGGATCATTCAAAACATCGGGCATTTGTGAATTGGATCAAAGAACAAACAGATGATTTTCCTCAAAATATCTTTCCAGATGAAGCACATTTTGAAATTGGTGGCTATGTTAATAAACAAAATTGCTGCATTTGGGGTGCGAAAACCCACCATTGATTTATGAGAAACCTTTACATCCTATGCGAGACACTGCTTGATGTGCATTATGGTCATCAGATATAATAGGATCGTATTTCTTTCAAAATGCTGCTGGTGAAGCTGTAACTGTGAATGGTGTTCGATATCGTGAGATGATAACTGGATTTTTGTGGGCTGAATTGAAAATATTGATCTGGAGGAGGATGTGGTTCCAACAACATACTTACTTATGCCAAAATGCCATCCAACATTTTGACAAAAGAGTGGACGTATGTGGAGCTGCAAGAGGTGGTCATTTGGCAGTTATTGTCTTTCGGGTTTAAATATCATACACTATGCTTCAATTATAAATAAAAAGTTTTTTAAATCAACAGAAATTCAGTGTTTTATTCATTAATTAAAAAAAACCTCTCAATTTGAAAGACCCTTCAGAAGAATTTTTAGTGCTGTGAAAGACAATGGACTTTGGAGGATTAGGTATTACTTCGAATTGAAGCATTTGTGCAAATATTTGTAGACTATGTGATGGTTCAGTGATCTAGATGGGCGGGATATATAGCCAGAATGCCCGAAAACTGAATATCAATGAAATTCATGGAGAGGCGAATATAGGGTATAAAAAGAAGTAGATCAAAGACACGATGTAAGGACAATATAAGAAGAGATGTTGAAGAACTACTGCAGATTAAATCATCTCCTGACGATGCTAACATGATTAGCGAAACGTGCGCCGAGAAGTTGAAAAAGTGATTTGGTGTTTAGTGGCAGATCCCCTCGAGTTTAGTGTTTTACACCGAAGTTCGTTAAGTTCGTTAAAAGTCCAGCATTCCATACTCGATAGTCAATCATTAATATATCCGTAAAGCCTAATTTGAGTAAATATTTAAAAAGGTAACAACACCTTTTTTTTAATAAAAAATACAACTTTTTTTAACCTTGATTTTTCCATTATGCTATCAAAATCTACTTAATTCGTTCCTTTGAAAATATCTAAAGTAATTATACAAATAGAGTGGTTGTTACCTTAAAACTGGTCGGTGACACAACAATTAATAATACTTTGTTTTAAATTTTTATTATTTTAATTTTAATATAAATAAAAACTTACCAATTTATGTTGCTTTAAAGTTTCTTATTTTATCCGTGTAATATTCAGTTTCATAAATGTACACTATTATTTGTTGGTTAACTAATTTTTTTTGACGAATTCGTCACTTATACAGTGTACCACGCCATTTTTCAGTACTTATCACTCTGCCTGACCGAAAAAAACAACTTTCAGCGTCCAACATTTACCAGAAACGAGTTCACCACATGCTTACATACACTAACATCATTCTAAGTAACAGAAATATCAGCTTTTCTTATAACGCTTAGTAGAATTTGTGCTAACAGTACCTGTACGAAGACTCGCCAGCAGAAAACTGTGCTATTTGCATTTGTATAGTGTTAATTTGAATATTTTAACATATTGTTTTATGTTACCGGGGCAAGGTATTTAATTGTTCGTTATAATGAGAACAATGTTCCACGCAATAACGTTAAATTTTATTGCAAAATCTTCGATATGTTGTTGTGACTAAACATTTACAATGAGCTTAGGTGAAAATCTACATGCTGTTTTAAATGTTTTATAATGTGCATGATTCACCTATCGAACACGTCAGATCCTAATCATTTTTATGATCATATTATCACTAAAGCTAAGTAACTTTAAATGATTTCCAGAATATTGAATAGAAAATTATTAGATGTGTAAAGTGTTTATTGTTTGGTCACCTTATTTTATTAAATATATTTTAATTTTGTATTTAATGTTTATTTCCATAACAAAATAAGTTACCTTAATAATCAATGTATTGGCCGTCGTTTGCTTTTACTTTTCCCAAATGTTTGTCCAAGAATGGATTCCGTGTCAAAAGAAATTTTGGTTTTTTGAAGCCAACCACTGTCAAGTGGTGTTCTCCACTTCACGTCCGAAGAGGCTAAGTCCGATGAATACGGCGGGTGGAGTAGGACATCCCATTTAATGTTTTTCAAATAGTTTTGTACACATGGAGGCAACTTGGCAACTTGGAGCCGAGCATTATCATGTTGAAAAATGACTTTATCATATCTTTGGGCGTATTCTGGTCATTTTTCCTTCAAAGCTCGGTTTAATTTTATCAATTGTTGCCGATATCGAACGCCAATAATCGTTTCACCAGGTGTCAGCAGTTCGTAATGCACAACTCCCCTACTAGCCCACCAAATACACAGCAAAGCCTTCTTTCCAAATATATTGCGCACTGTTTGTGATGTTGAAAGCTGACCTGGGTCTATCCCTTCATCACCTGTCACAACTCGATGAAAAAAACATTTTTGAAAAAAAAAAATCGCAAATGGTTTATCGCCTTTCAATGCCTCTTTCTTCCAATTCATATAGAACCCATTTTCCATCCTTCTGGATCTTTCCCAAAGCATGTAGACATTCGGAAATGATAGATTGGGTAACATTCATTTGCCAATTGATTCAACGTTTGAGTTGAGTCTTCATTCAATAATGTTTGCAAATCTGCATCTTCAAGCTTTTTCGGCTGTCCTAGACGCTCCTTGTCTTTTATATCAAAATCACCACTTTTAAAGCGTTTAAACCATCGTTCACAAGTTTTTTGGGTTAGAGCATGTTCACTATAAGTTTCAACCAATAATCGATAATTTTCAGCAGACGTTTTCTTTAAATTAAAGAAGGTTATTAAACTTTCTCGCAAAACATTTTTTTTTCGTATGTAATTTGACATATTCAAAGCATAAAAACAGTGTTTTTTGTACAATGAAATCCGGCCCGTCAGTGTCATCAATACGGTCGGCGACTAATGAATTTAGCAAGCGTATGCTCGTTTAGGGCGCGTACTCGTCGGCTAGTTTAGAAATTATAGATAATGGCAGGAAAATTAAAATGGCCCTAAGGCTGGAAAGTTTGGAGACCCCTGGTCTATACCGACAAATGTATTAGTAATGCCATCTCTTAACAAAATTGACATTATTAACCGAAACACTTATTACGAGGGAGTATGAACAAGTAATTGACCTTAATTTATTCGTCAGACAGAAGAAATCGTGTTGAGGTAGATACAAATGTACTTGATATGGATATGGTTCAAACTGAAATTAAAATCTGTTAGCCATGTCTGGTGAAGACTGAAATAATGTATGATGTCAAATTATTTTCAAATGTTAAAAGTAGGATTGTTGATTTTGATATTGTATGAAAAAAAATATTAGGTTACGATCGAGAGAAAGCTTTGGAAGTCATTGATACTGTTCATATTTATTAACAGAAATTTTCGAAACAAAAAGAGGAAAGCTTTTCAAAAAATCTTGTCTTTATTATTGGGTCATATTAGGTCATTTACTTAATTCTCGGCCATTTTTGACTATATTTGATATTTATTTATAAAAAAATTGATGCCAACCTAATCTTCGAAGTAATGTCCCTCACTTTCTATACACTTTCGTCACCGGTCAGGCAATTGTCGAATCCCAGATCGAAAAAAAAAAAACTTGGCGATTTTGATGTGAAGGTCGTCGACGATTTACTATCAACCAGGTGGTATTGAAGGGATCGGAAGAGATGAAAATCTGAAGAGGCCAAACCTGGACAATATGCTAGGGCAACATTTTCCAGCCCAACTTAGTGATCGTCTCCAGATTGATTTTTCTTCTTCCCGTATTAATAAGAGCTTTTTTCGTCGAGGGCCCCACTAACGAGGGCCCCACTAAATTAGTTGCTGCTATAAACTATATAAACAGCCACACTTTTTAGGCGTGGATATTTGTTTTTGCGGATCTGATTGATGACTCACCAAGATTAACCCACGATTTTGACCTTTTTGAATTATTGTAAAGAATTCCCTTTTTGTAGCAGGTCACAATTTTACGGAGGAAGTTTTTGAATCTGGAGAGCAATTTGTCTGAGGCTCTCCTTCTTTACTTGCTGGTTTTACTCGTCCAAAGCTTCACGAGTTCGATTTCATATCCGAGATCTTTTTCATTTCTTCATCTTTCATTTTTTTGGCTCTTCCGGACGTTCTGCATCATTTAAGTCAACATTTATATTTTGAAATTTCTTGACCCACTTCTTAAAAGTACTGTACAAAACAGCATTATCGTCTAATTTATTTGTTCAATATATATTTCTAATATCTTAAATTTATAAGTTCAACCAATATTTTTATTCATTTAATATGTATGACATTTATAAAAATGGAGTCGCACACCACACAACAACGCGTTAAAGTTGTTCAACAATTTTATGAAAATGGGCGTTCAGTGAAAAATGTTTTTAGAACATTACGTGATATTTACGGTTTCCACAATCGTTCATTTGATTAATCGAATTGTTCAAAAATTCCCAGAAACTGGTGCGGTGAAAGATAAAAGTAGAGCAATATAAAGTTGTAGTGCTAATTTACAAGAGCATATTGATTTGGTACGTGAAAATATTACTAAATTTCCATTAGTCGATATTTACAACAATTTGTACTCAGTGAATCCACAACATGGCGTATTTTATGAAATGATTTAGCTCTGAAGGCATATAAGGTTCAAATAACACAGAAAAAAGCCACAGCATCATTCAAAACGTCGCCCATTTGCCAATTGGATCAAAGAACAAACAGATGATCGTCGTCTCGTCTTTTCGTCTTTCGTCTTTTTGGATGCAGCACATTTTGAAATTGGTGGATATGTTAATAAACAAAATTGTTAATAATTGCATTTGGGGTGAAGAAAATCCACGATTGATTCATAAGAAACCTTTACATCCTAAACGAGTCAATGTGCATTATAGTTAGGAGGTGTAATTGGACCGAATTTCTTTCAGAATGCTGAAGGTAACGCTCTAACTGTGAATGGTTTTTGATATTCGTGAGATGATAACTGGAATTTTTTGGGCTGAATTGAATAATATTGATCTGGAGGATATGTGATTCCAACAGGATGGCGCTACACTTCACTCTGCTAATAAAACAATTGATTGATCGACAAAAAAATTTTCTGGATGAGTTATTGCAGGAAGCCCTGGTGTTAATTGGTCACAAAGATCATGTAATTTGACACGGTTGGACTATTTTCTATGTGGTTACGTGGAAAGCCAATCTACAATCCAGTGGCGGCTCATAAGGGATGGTGTTGGGCGCCGCCACTCTAGCATTTATCACAGTAAACAATTTTTCAGAGCAAAACACCATATTTTATTTCCGTTCACTTTCTTTTCTTTAAGTCATTTTCCTGGTTCACTTCCTGTATAGAGTTTCAATAGCACGAAGAGTAAAAACAAGGAAGGGAAAAGCAAAAAAAAATCTTCAGCAGCACTATTTTCTTCTATGCCGACACTGCTAAAATCGATTTTTGAACTAAAGGATGAAATTATTTAAGTCATTGTTGAGACGGAGCCACTGTTATGCTAAAATATCATCCAAAATTTTGATAAAAGAGTATAATGTCATATACTGTGCTTCAATTATCAATAAAAAGTTTTTTGGAATCAACGCAAATTATGTGTTTCTCTCAAAAATTTAAAAAACCACTGAATTTGAGAGACCCTTTAGTAGTATTTTAAGAGTTTTGATTATTATATCCAAAACAGTATAACAAAAACTACCCTATATATCTTACTATTATTATTAATGTGAAAGTATGTTTGTTTAGATGTTTGTCCTTCAATCATGCTCGAACGGATGGAAGAATTCTAATGAAATTGGCATAGAAATCGATTACGTCGTGAAGTAGGACATACAAATAGGATACTTTTTATAATTACTATAAAGTTCTGGCGAGGGTTTACATCAATAGTAGTACCACTTACTTTTCGCAAATTCTCCAGAACTATAAGACCTATAAACTTAAAATTTGGCAGAAATGTTCCTCGAAGATGTTCGCCAAGGAGAAAAGTTCATAAAAATCGACTCCTAAGGGGATTGCGGGGGCGTAAAAGATAAATATACCTCGAAATTTGGGATTGTATCGTTATGAATCTCTCGCTATTCGGTCTTCATGAAATTTATAGAAAAAATTGTCAAATATCAGGTAAAAGCTATGGAATTCTAAAAGTAATTTTAATCATAAAAAATTAATATTTACTAAACTTTAATTTACGCTCAGAGAAGCGGGCGGGTAACAGCTACTACTACATAAAATGACATAGGGGAATAAGGTGCTTATAAGAGTATATTTTTAGATGAGCAAAGAAGAGAGACTAGTCCTTAATCTTCAACAAACTATCTATTTTCAATTATCATGCACTACATAATACTTTAACACATCTTTTAACAACCAGTCCTACCAATTTCAATTGTTGCTATATAAAAACATTTGCTGGCATCACCTTGCCTTGTATTAAATACCTTACAAGTGCTTGTTTTCTTGAAATAATTTCGTAACACTAATCCTCACTTCCGTCTCGTTTCTCATGGTGTGCGCATCGTGTGAAACGAGACGAGGGTCAGTCGCCGTGATATCCACGTGCATCTTTCAATATCGTAACATTTTTGTTTTGTTCGGACGGGTTTTATCGAGAGAAAGTAGTGACGAAAGTCAGTGAAGTAGTATTTCGGTAGCCCGTCTACAATAATTATATAGTCGGTGGCCTGGATATGGCCTAAGAGCCAGACAACCTCTGGGCTGCTAACAAATTGAGCTGGCAATTGCCTCGCAGCAAAGCCAAAAGGTCTACCTCAGGTGACCTCAAGCAAGCAACACTAATCCTGATACTTAAAAAGCATCAAAGAGTGTTCATTAGACTTAAAACAGACTTTTTGAAAGTATCAGTCCTGACACTTTTTGAATTGAGTTTAATAAATGCTTATTAATATTATTAAAAAAATTAACTGCCAACTTGTTGTAAGCCAGATGTACATTTTTCTAAAAAACCTTTTTTTACAAGTATGTTCTGAAAAGTTCGTATGATGACTCGGGCAGTTTTTATGGCAAATTATTTCAGGCATTTATTTTCGTTTTCTACTGCTGTGACCACATCTTTTTAATTAAGATGTTTTCAGAGTTTTTGACGAGACAGATAGAGTTGAAATTCAATACTGCTGCTGCCATTAAATACTTATTATTGGAAAGTTTATCCCTAGGACTACATATGAACTTAGTGAGCTCTAATGTGGACCTACAAATGCGACTTCCATTTACTTGAGGTGTCACAGGTCTTCTTTTGATTTACTACTTTCCAATAGGTTAAATCGTCGCACAAGAATATTCTTCTTCTTCTTCTTCTTCTCTGGCTCTACAACCCAGTGCGGGTCTTATCTTTCACATACTTGTTTCTCCAGCTATTCCACTATAGGGCTGGTCCTTTCCAGTTTTTCACTCCGATGTTGCGAGCATCATCCCTAACACTATCCTCCTACTCTACCTTAGGTCTCCCTCGTTTACGTCAGCTTATCGGCATTGAATTAAAGGTATTCTTGGTTTAGTTAGTGTTATCTATTCTTATGAGGTGACCTGCTCATCTTAGATGAATGCAGTTTATGTATGAGAAGATGTCCTGGTCTTTATATAGCGTGTAAAGTTCATGGTTATACTTCTTTCTCCATGTGTTATTTTTAAAAATTCGTCATTAAATCTTTATCAACACATTTTCTTTCAAAGATATCTAGACCATTAAGTCATTTTTGGTTAAGGTCCATGCTTCACTCTCATGTGTTAGTTCAGGCTGGATTAGTGTTTTATAAATTTTCTTCATATAAAGGGGATTTAAAATTTTTAATCTCGTGGTTCTTTGAAAGCCACAGTAGCATCTATTCGCTAACAGAATGAGATTTCTAATCTTGACATACATATATTTGTTTATATTTACGGTTGAACCTAATTATTGGAATTGCTCAAGTCTTTGGAAGGTAGATAAGCCATTTGTCAATGAGCCTAATAACATAGACATATTTCTCCGGTTTTCATATATTTTACTTTGTTTTCATTATTAGTTATGCAACTGTATTGGCATGTTCTTGGATATTTATGAATAGATAAGTCCCTCTTATGTTGAGGCCAGCATCACAAACTACTCTCTCAAGGGCCAGATTAAACAGTAGATACACCATTATTATTAATTATTATTAATTGCTATTTTGATTAGAAGTTTGAATGGAATTTTAAATTCATATAGAATTTAGAAAAGATGTTTCTGTCTATACAATCATATGCTGCCTTGAAATTTATGAAAATATAATGATTTTCAATGCTTTACTTTTTTTTTCAAAATTTCTCAATTGAAAAGTGGATTTGTCTGGGCGAAACTCAGTCTGATAATTCCTAATGATTCACTCTGTGATGGTATCAGTCTCTCATTCAAGATTTTAGATAGTATCTTATATGCAGGGTTACACAGTGCAATACCTGATAGTTTTCACAGTTTAAGTGATCTCTTTTTTAATCGAATGAATTAATTTAATGATTTAACTGAATTACCGGGCATATTAGGCCATCGTTCCACTCATTAGGAATACATTCCTCATCCCACATTTGTACACTACTCGGGTGTGTAGGTGATGTGGTAAGCTTGCTTCTCCATATTTTAAGAGTTTGGTAGGAATCGCTTCGTGAAATTTTGAAAATTTTTAGCTTTCTAGAGGAAGCAATTTCACAAGCTTTTTAGAAAAATTATGATAAACAACTAGTAAAAAGTAGTTTAACATAGTTTGTATTTGAAAAGGCACTATGTATCGAAACAATTGCTATACATACGATTTTAAATATAGTGGAAATTTTAGATATTAATCTTTGCTTATTTATTTAAAATGTATCCTAGTTTAGCCAATAAAAACATATTTTTAGCAGGATAATATGCGGTCCCACATAAGTGTTATTGCTGCGACAAATTTTACTGATTAGGTTCGGATTTGCGATCACGCAGTTCTCATTGGTCAGACTTAAAATCATTGATGTATCGCCTGTTTTTAGACTTGAAAAAACCTAGCAAGCCAGACATTTTCAACTGATGCCAATATTAAAGCTATTATGCATGCTTACTGTTAAATACTTCACAGTTCCGAATTTTATTAAGACGTAGAGGCTTTGCATAATCGCTGATCCAAATGTAACTTGACATAATTATATTGAAAAATAAAAGTAATTTCGGACTTTTTGGACGACATTTTTGGACGTCCTTTTCACCCACTTCAAAACGTCAGATTAAATTGAAACTTTGCACACTTATCAAAGACCAATGACAACACAATAATTTAATAAGTTCGTCCCATTATCCTGAACAGGATCGTCAGGATCAAGGATTTGCTTTCGGAGAGGGAGCCTGAGACACAGTTACAACGCCCAAGGAAGGCAGTAGGCGCGCAGATTGCCCATTTCCGCTACGGGTAGGTAGCGACGAAAAATAAATAATAGTTTAAAAAAATTAAAAAACACGCTTTTGTAGCAGATCGAACTAAAAAATGAAAAATAAATTATAGTTTAAAAAAAAAACTAAAAAACACGCTTTGATGGTAAACCGAACTAAAAAGTAAAAAATAATTTTTAGTATAAGAATAAAGCGATGAACGGGAAAATTAATGAGTCATTTTAAAAAAGCGTGTGGTGCTTTGTACCATATTTTCACAAACTACTCTATTAAGGGCCAGATTAAACAGTAAATATACCATTACATTATTAATTGCTATATTGATAAGTTTGAATGGAATTTTAAATTCATATAGAATTTAGAAAAGATGTTTCTGTCTATACAATCATATGCTGCCTTGAAATTTATGAAAATATAATGATTTTCAATACCTTACTTTTTTTTCAAAATCTCTCAATTGAAAAGTGGATTTGTCTGCACTCATTAGGTAAGAATTCAGTATAAGAATAAAGCGATGAACGGAAAAATTAATGAGTCATTTTAAAAAGCGTGGGGTGCTTTGTACCATATTTTCATACTAACTATACTTATAGAAATGGTACTGATGGAATATTTATAACAACTGTCATCGAGCACCCCACGCTTTTTTCACAATGACAAATTAATTTTTTCTTTCATCACTTTATTCTTATACTAAAAATAATTTTTGCTTTTTAGTTAGGTTTACCATTAAAGCGTGTTTTTTAGTTTTTTTAAACTATAATTTATTTTTTCATTTTTTAGTTCGATCTGCTATAAAAGCTTGTTTTTTCAGTTTTTTAAACTATTATTTTTTATTTTCATATCATGGGCTTTCGACTCCGCCCTCGTATATAATAAAACCACTAATGCATTGTAAAACCCTACGAAATAACTTTTCAATGATTATTCGGACGGTTATTTCCAGAAAGAACATTAAGGAAACCGATTATATTACAGGAAGTACAAGTGTTGATAGCAGCCATGAATGTCTGTAAGTAATATATATATGATTGTTTCGGGATTATATTTCACTCAGGCTGTTATAAATAATGATTCGTGTGCTCAATTATTCATTTTATCAGCAAAATAGTTTTCTGTGTTGTTTAAAGTGTAAATGATGATACATTTGTTATTTAGTATCTTCCTATATACACAATAATTTTATTTATATTAATATAAGCAAAAATTTAAACCGCAATGTTTATCTGGTACTTAAATTTAATTCTTAGTCAAAATGCAAGTAAATTAAAAAAAAATGGCAATGGATTAGTTAGTCCCTATGTATTTATCCTCATTAATTTCCTTTTCATTAGATAAATTTTCTCCCACAACATAGTCCAATGTTTGGTTTTTTTTTAAATTTCTGTTTTGAGTAAAAATATTGTTTTTTTTTCTTTTAAAAAAATGCCATTTTTTAAGATACAAAAGTAATATAAAAAATCTTTAAAAATAATATACAGCAAATATTTTTTCTTGCCTTAAATACTTAATTATGACTTATATCAAGACTATACCAGGACCAACAACAACTAACAGTGATTAAAAAGAATGGATTTTTCAGATTTTACAGATTAAATTTGTTTTTACTATTGGGTTGCCTAAAGTTCCTGGATATCATGTTTGGCGCTAGACGGGATTATATCACAAAACCGAACTGTTATCTACTGTACAGGTGAGTACTTGAGTTTAAGCATTAAAAATGACAGAAAATAAAGGGCATTTTATGCTTTTTTATTTCTGAAAAGGCAAGAATGGTTCGCAGACGCAAATGAAGATACACATTATGTCAGAAAAACAATGAAGCATTTTAAAGTAAAAAAAAAACAATTAACACACATTAAAACTAAGTTATTTTGACAAAATTTTTATTTTTATTCAAAATACATCCTTTCCGCATCAATATACCGCTGGGTACGTTCAATTAATGAACGCTAGCATAGAGTTTTTTATGTCGTTTTTCGAAATCACCTCAATAGCCCTCGTCACGACTTACATCTTAAACTTATGTAACACTGTCTTAAAACGTTCCTCATGGCCAGTTTGAATTTCGGGAACAGGAAATAGTCACGGAGATAAATCAAGGGATGTTGAAACATACGGACTGATTTTTCCACAATTTCGAGAAATTTCTTGATCCTCATTTAAGGCGTCAGGAACAAATCGGGCATAGACTTTCCTTTTATTTAAATGCTTTGTCAAAATTTGGAGAATCATGTCTTTGGTATGCATGATACGTGATGCTTTGGATCGTCTTCCAAAGCATCACGACCGTCGTTTATACCACTCGAACACACGTGTACGATATAAGCAATCATCACCATAAACTTTTTTCATCAATTCAACTGTTACTATAAAAGTGTTACCTATCTTAAAATAAAATTTAATATTAGCTCTTTGTTCAATCGTGTTTGGTGAGGTGGTGACAAAAAGTACTGCTACTTAAGCGCTATAATTTAACAATCCGATGATCGATTCTAATGATGGCAGTCTCGATTTATAAAGGAGATATATCGCGTTCAGATTATATATTATTCTAATAGATAATGCTAGTAATTTTTTTAAATTAGAAAGTTTCGTTATTTTTCAGACATACTGTGTATGTGCTGTGTATGGTGAGGGTGCCGTTTGACAATTCCAAGTGCCGTAAGTGGTTTAGAAGTAGTAAGTGGTTCGTGAAAAAAAATTTAACCTTAGCGATAATGCACCATGTATTGTATTACCGGTCGAGGCTGATGGTAACGATTGAAAATAATTAAATGGTAACTAATTAAAAATGATCTGCATATAGCAGATCGTAAGATCGGAGAAATTTTTGGATTCAACCAGTCAATTTGATACTATTACGTCAACTTGGAATGGTTAGTAAGTACACAGAAAAAATTAATAGACTTCATTTCTGCTTGCAAAATCAATCCACTTTTAAAGCGGTTGGTTTGGTTGATGTGATGAAAAATGGATTGTGCATAATAATGTTAAGCGAAAGATATCATGGCACAAGTATGGAGATGCCTCTTTAACCAGAGCAAAAGTCAGTTTACATCAGAAGATTTTGCTATCCATTCGGTGTTGGTGGAAGGTGAATCGTTTATTATGAGCCCTTACCTGAAAACCAGGCGATTAATTTGGTGAATTATTGTTGACAACTAAGTGGATTAAAAGGAGCAATCGATCAGAAGCTGCCTGAATTAGCTAACAGAATGTACATAACGTTTCATCGAATCAAAGACTTTGGTGACCCTTCACAAACTTTTACAATTTAACTGGGTTGTTTTGGTCCATCCATCGTACGCTCCCGACCTTGCATTCTTCGATTACCATTTATTTAGATCGATTCACAACTGCAGCAAAAGATTTTAAAAATCACCTTGATAAGTTCTTTAGCCAGAAACGTCAGAATTCTCATGACCGCGGGATTATGCAGGTACAGGAAAAATTGAGTAAGGTCCTGAAACATATTATATTGATAAAATGTAATTTTAGTAAATATATTTTTTTAACTTTTCTCAAAACCAAAAAAATTGGACGAACTTTTGCATCAATCTCTAAAACTTTTATCATTTACTGGCTTTTCATGGTTTGTTTGGCTATATCAAATGGCGAATGCGCCCGACACCGTCAAAAACTGATATTAAACGTTTAGCCCGTTGTCTTTTATAGCATATTGTAACTCAAAAAGTTATGTATATAGCGATTATTTAAGCCAAGTAAATAAAATAAATCATATAATGAATACGGAACTTGCAGTATTACATTCATTAAGTCGCTAGCTATAAAATCGCCAGAATCAAAAACTTAAGATATAAACCAAAGATTCAGATATTTCAAGTTCGACTGACATGAGTTACATACAGGTAACTTTCTTTATTGTATAACATTTAGTCAGGATATTATAATATCCCAGTCGTGCAATCTATTCATAAGTGGCAGAATATAACGTAAATGAAGCTAAACAAAACTGCAATACATCGTCCAACAAAAACACCGCCATTTCTGGATTACTAGCTTGAAACTGTACTGTAACTCTATCATTTATTTTTAAATTTGGTAACTAAAATTGGTTTACTAAATTTGGTTTATTCCGATTTGGTGACAGACAGTAATAGCTGGGAGCAAAAACCGGCAAATATAGCATATGTGGAACTTTTAAGCATATGTCATGGAGTTTTGCAGCAAAAGATCGAACCCTGCGTGCAGGCGTATTAGTGATGAAAGACTACCCTCTTTTTAGTCTGATGTAGACGTTTAACCTGAATAGTACAGTGAATAATGAATAGTCATTTCGCTCAGTAGTGAAAAGTAATACTCGCCGGTTATGGTTCTTTAGTTCGCTTTGATCTTCTCTCGGCCACTATTTGGACTGCTGCGTTTCTGGTGTGTGATGATAGACCCACTTTCATTGTTATGTTAAAACGCCGAAGAAACTTTTGCAGAACCGCCCTTAAATAAATCTAAACATCCTTAAAATATATTTATTTCAAAACATCGTGTAAAATGTTTTAGTCACGTTTTGTCGAAGTGTAGGTGGACAATGTCAATATGCTCGCGTAACCTTATTTAACAACCACATTTAAATAAAGTAGTCCAGTTTTTAATCACCCAAAACGAAAGGTAGTCCTTTAAAGCGGAATAACTTTTTTGTATTTTTGTGTGTTAAAACAAGGTCGTCAATTTATATACCTCGAACGTTAATTTTATATATTTTTCAGAAAATGTTAATACTTGTTTGCTTTACTGGATTACCACAAACAAGCAACTAAATGTATGCATTTGAAATTTTGCAGAATGTGATCTAACGAATCCTATTTTACAATTAATATTATTTGGTCACACTTGCGCCATCTTTGAGATGATCTATTGAAAAGTTGAGATGATCTATTGAAAAGTTTTTTAGTTTTTTAAATATCTCGAATTGCCTTTTGACAATATGGTGAAGGCGATATATATATATATATATATATATATATATATATATATATATATATATATATATATATATATATATATATATATATATATATATATATATATATATATATATATATATATATATATATATTATGCAATAAAACTATATTTGAATATAAAATAACTTTATTTAAAATAGAAAGCAGGCTAATTAACAATCAAATATAAAAATAATGATATAAAACAAACATTAATAATTAATTTAAAAGATAACTTTAAAACATACATATAAAATATATTTCGTTTGGCTATTATATGTATTATTGAAGGATAAATTTAAAATATGTAAAAACACGAATAGAGTTATTCCAATTTAAATAAATATGTTGGTACTGCGAAATACAAGGAAATATAGTGAGCAAAGGCTTAGAAGTGACCCTTGGAAAATGTTGGAGAATCGTAATGATCCACCTGGAAATATAAAATATTTTGAATTTTTTATTGGGGGTATATTAAAACGATATATATATATATATATATATATATATATATATATATATATATATATATATATATATATATATATATATATATATATATATATATATATATATATATATATATATATATATATATATGGGGTTTGGGTTAGCTTAACTCTGGAAAAACAATATATTTTTGAAATAATAGTATCAATTGCGATCTATTGCAATACTATAAAGTATCTATTGCAAAGTACTTCAAAATCTTTAGAAAAAATATTGCCATTTTGTTTTACAAATGTAGCAGATCTAGTGCTTTTAATTTTTTTTTTTTTTTTTGAGAGAGGAAAATGAAAGCAATTTAATTAGGCTAAATCAGGAAAATATTAGCAGTGTTCGACGTTTTAAAGGTATATTGCTTCGATATGTTAAGGATCTACAGGAAACTTGTGAGGACATTTATTATACTGCACTGGCGCTTGTTACGATTAGTACTTGGATGTGTTACCCACTGAGAAGAAACCAGGCTTTGCGTAATATATTTCAACAGGCATGAGTTTGAAAGTCAATAGAATTGCTCCTCAGTCCCGTCAGGTCGAGGCTGCGTAACACCGGATGCCTTCAGAGATCTACTTTTCGTTGGTCTCTCGCCAATCGACAGGCTTCTCGAAAAATTTAGGGTTAAGCACAAACCAAGGGTTGATTGACCGAGGGGGAAGTTGACCGAAGTAGCTGATGACCGTGGTTCCGAACCCACCTTAAGCTATAGGTTCATTCGTAAATAATCTTAGTTGCTAATGCGCCTCTAATCCTCATAATCTTCATAATTTTTCTAATTATATTTATTATACATCTTTTGAAAATGTTCTTCATGATGTTTTCACAATTTTTGTTTTATGTTTCGCTAGTAAAGATGGGCATAATCAATTATTTCCTGGATAGAAACATTTTTTCCGCGTTTAAACTGAACAAACTATTTTTTAATGGACGAAAAATATGGACAGTGATCTCCCAATGTTAGTAATATGCCATCCTCAAGTTCTTTTCCATAATCCCCCATGAATCATTTTTTCAGCAAAAGTTTCAAAATTACAAAATATTTTCCATGAATACTCGATTTACTTTTGTCTTCTAGATATATTCATGCCCAATTATTTATTCATATTTCCTCATATGCGATAATTAATAATTCTTAATTTTTTCTTATCAAAAACACATTTAATTTGGGAGGATGGTAAAAAATGGTTTAAACAGTAAATGGTAAACCGTACATCTTTTGAGGAGATTCAGTCATCAAGCCATTTTTCGACATTTTCGTAATTGTTGAAGTGTTTCATGGAAAGTACGTGAGACATTTATAAAAGTAAACGGTAGCCAGAAGGGGCCAAGTCTGGTGAGTACCGCGGGTGAGGCAAGAGCTCCCAGCCATTGCAGAAATGGTGTCTCTGACTCGCTGTGTGTGGTGGAACGTTGCCGTACTATAAAACTACTTTTCCATGTCTTCTAGCGCATTCTGGTAGCTTTCCGGTTAATATATGATTCAAATTTATCATTTGTTGGTGATAGCGAATGGTATTAAATGATTCAGGTTTCAGAAGCTCATGGTACACGAGATCCTTCTGATTCCACCAAATGCACAGCATTGTCTTCTTTCCAAAGCGATTCGGTTTTGCGGCCGATGTTGATTTCGTCTCCAGTCACGATCCGATGTAAAAAAAGTCTTTCTTTCTTGCTGAGAAAGCAAAACTTCGCACACCATTCTTTCCTTTTCCATCTGTTTGTCGTTCCATTAGCCTGCCTTCTGCATGTTTCTCAGGGCATGAAGACAATCACAAATGGCCGAACCATTTATTATTGATCGACCAACATTTAATATCTCTGCTATTTGTTGTTGAGTTTGTATATCGTTTTCTGCCAACAATACTTGCAATTCGGCATCTTCAATTTTTTTCGGTTGACCTGGCTGTTTTTTGTCTTTCAAATTGAAATTACCACTTTAGAATCGTCTAAATCAACGCCGATAAGTGTCTTGGTTTGAGACATTGTCATCGTAACCTTCCACAGGTATAAACGGCTTCCACTCGCGTTTTTTTGGATTGAAAAAGGCTCGAAATTCGACATGTTTACCATACCAAAAATGCTGACTCGAAATGGTTTAAATATCAATGGTATTTTGAGAGGTACTGTTATAGGAACAAAATGATATAAGAGATCAGACTGTGAACCGACCCTTATTTTCAATGCCATCTCTTAAAAAATTAAGAATTATTAACCACACCTGGTATATACATTTCTTTAATTTCTATGGAGTTCCGTGAGTTTTAAATATGCCAATAATAAAAATAAAGAGAGATGATATTTTCATACATACTTGTACAGTATCCATGTAGCTCTACATAATTGCTATGACACTTGCATTCTCCTAAAACGCATTCCAATCTGCTTTCTCCAGATTCAATACCATGGCAATCAGTGTGTTCCATGCAGGTTTCTCCTAAAACTATGGTAAAATGTTTAGAAGCAAAATTCGAAAAGCGAGCACATATCAGTAAACTTGCAGAAATTCTTTTCTTTAGAAGTAGTAGACTATTATAGTGATTATACAACAAGCCCCATATTTGTCTGATATGGTTTTATGTGCCGTATACTAGGCTAATTGAAAAGTTCGCGGATCGACACCAATAGAGCAGTAAAAGAACTATATAATCTACTACATTTTGAAGTTTCATCTCCCATATGAACATATGTGAAGTTTCAAGTCGTTGTGTCAATTAATTCGTACCAAAACAACAGCTTAAAGTAAACGTATCAATGTTATGTTTTTATTTAATTAAATTCTTTGTAAAAAAATGTTTGATTTGAAAAAAATGATGTTTGCAATTGAAATTCATAGTAAAATGGTTAATGTAATAGGGAAGTTTGCTCCTTCCAACAATAGTTTATCAGTGGGCAGGTGAGTTTTAACGTGGTCGTACAAGCCTGGATGATGATCCTCGTTCTGGGCGTCCAATAATTGCAACAACTGAACAAATAATTCTATACATGATATGGTTATGGATAACATACAATTGACTTTGAGTGAAATTCCTAAGGCCATGAACATCTCAACTGAACGGATGTTTCATATTTTGAAAAAGCAATTGGACTTGAGAAAACTATGTGCAAGATGGGTGCTGCATTTGTATAATTCTGATTATAAACGACTTCGAATAAAACTTTCTAACCAACATATGGATCTTGTTCGAAAGAATAAAATTGATTTTAAACGTCGTTTTGTAACTATGGATGAAACTTGGGTTTACCTTTATCCTGAACTGCGATAACAAACCGCAGAGTGGACGGATCCCGGTTGTTCAGCTCCGAACGCCAAAGTGGCCAAAATCGACAAAAAGGCTGTGGTATCAATTTTTTGGGATGCCAAAGGAATTTTGTTAATTGATTACCTTCAAATCAGCAAAACAATAACAGGGCGGTATTACTCAAACATTTTCATGCAATGACTAAATTGAACGAGCTAAACTACAAATTGTTAGAGCATCCACCATATTCACCAGATCTGGTCCCCTCTGACTTTTATCTGTTCCCAAAACTCAAAAAAATCCTACGTGACAAGCGTTTTTCATCAAATGAAGAAGTTATAGCAGCCGTAGATGAGTATTTTGAAAAACTTCCACAAAATCACTTCAGAGATGGAATAAATGAATTAGAGAACCTCTAGAAAAACGAATTGAGCTTAAGGGAGAATATACGGAAGAATAGAGTAATTTTTTTCAACTATAAACTTGTTTTATCATTTGGTTGATGGTGGTTGGTGGTTGGTTGATGGTGAAATAAAATACTTTTCCAAGAAAAAAGAGTGAAAACTAAGTTTGGAACCTAATAGTATAAAGGTGCCTATAGAATTGGAAAAAGATCTCTAACAAATAAATATTACGGTTGAGAGAGATTATGTAGAGTGTAATTAACCAAATTTAGATGAATAAACTCTTAATTTACTTTTTATTATGTTAGGCTTATTTTATTTGTTTGGGTAGCATAGCCGGATTTAAAGTAATCGTTAAAATCTTTAGATCTCTTAGAAGCTTTATTCAGTTTTGTTTCAGATTTAATCCCATTTAACTCTAATCTTGAGTAATTAGACATACGTATGCTCAAAACATCCATTAAATCTGGAGAATGGAAAAATCTCGCTGGATTAGTCATGGAGTTATTAGATTAGTTGTTTGTTTATCGTTAATAATTTAAATTTTAATTTTTAACACTTAATCATTAGGAGATTTTAAAAACAATATTTATTTAAATTTACTTTTGCCTTATCGCAATAATATTATTAGATTTATAAATCTGCTAAATAATGCTATTTTTAAAAAATCCAACTTTAGAGTAGTAAAAGTCGAAATATAGATAATTCTTAAAATAAAACCACTTTTTTATAGTATTAAAGTCGAGGTTTTATGACCACAAGCTCTACTAGTAAAAATATATCCAGTAGGCAGTAGACAGGTGTTGATATAAATATACTAAGTGACAGAAATTGCAACATTTAGAACTGTGTGTTTTTTTCTAAAATATAAAGGTTATAACAAGAAATAATCGATTAAAATTTGGTATGAACAATGCAATTGTCGTTATGAAATGCCCGATTCACAGGAATAGTTGAAATATAATGATCTAGGTGTTTTCTTGCAGCTATTTTCAGTTTATAAAAGTCTGTATAGTTTTATTGACGACGAGAGAAGAATCCAGTGTCGAAAAATAATAAGCATTGGACGTCGAAAAGGCACACACTGCCTTCAAAATCGCCATCAAGAACTTCTGACCATAGCAGATCGTTGTTTTTTTTTGTTCTGTAACTGAAGGGTAATTAGGAAACAAAGTTTACTTGTAAGCTTTCACGAAAGATTTTTAATCATATGATGCTATTTAAATTATATTGTTATTTATTCGCCCCATCTTGTACTAATTTTGATCAATGCCTACACAAATTAAAACCGATATGGATGTTATTGCCTTTTAAATGCAAGAATTTAATTCCATTTTTACCGAAACACTAACATCGACTGACAGGTCTCGGAATTGGAATTGGTCTATTGGTGTTCTTTTGACCCACCCTGTAGCAAAAATCTATATCTGTCGCCTGTACTCCAAAATTATTTCCTATTAATTTAGACACACAAGTTTTTAAATTTTGAGAAGAGTCGTTGGATTCTGGAACACCATATAGTTTTATAGTATTTTTTTTATTTGCCTGTTCCATTTCTTCTATTCTACTTTTTAGTCGCTCGCTATTTGCATGTACTTCATCCAACTTCCTCTCCAGTTCTTCTACTTTATTATTTAAAATTATTAATCGCTCCGATGCTCTACTAACTACTGCATCCGCAATTTTATCGGTAAACATTTCAATAAACTTCAGTCAGCGAAACATTTCTCGAGAGTAACCTTGATATCACTTTTTTGTTGTTTTGTTAAAGGCATTTTAGTTCGATTATTTTATTCTATTTATCAATTATTCACTTTTCACACAATTTAGGCTCATTTATTAAACTACCACTAAAACCTAGGAACCGCAGACGTACATCTATAGCATTTCACGTCTCGATTTAAATCGATAATATACGATATTATCGATAAATTATATATAAACAGAACTTTTTCGAAAAAAATATTTATTTTTTCGGCAAAAAAATAGTCTCCTTGCGTCAATATAACGTTTGGTCAATGTCCTTTAGGATGGTGGTCGACGCCTTCTTAATGACTTCAATGTCAAATAAACTTATTGAAGAGGTAGAAGTCGCAGGGAGCCAAATCAGGTTAGTATGGTGAATGATTGATGGTTAAAATGCCATTTTTGGTAAAAAAATCAACAGTTATAAGATTTATACAGGTTTCTTTATTATTTATTATACTATACTATACTTGAGTGCTACAAAATTTGCAGAAAAACATTTGAAAAAAAAATTAGCCGAAGCCATTTACAGGCTACTTAGAAAAAACGAATTTCATAAAAGAATTGCAAGAAAAAAGTTATACATAAACAAAGAAAATAGAAAAATTAGAGTTGATTTTGCCAAAGAGTATATAAGAAAAAATACGTTCTTTAGGAAACGCGTTATATTTTTTTGATATTAATATTTAAGGTATTATACCATACTACGCTATATCCATTTCCATTTCCTCAGCCAGAGTTTTATGTTAGCCCTAGGGCTCTTACATGTTTCTATTCAGGTTGACTTCGGTGGTGTTGAAGTTTGTGTTTTGCTTTTTAGGAGGCTTCTATCTAGCCCAAGCAGGTCCGAAATCTTCGCTATTTCGGTGTCGACAGGTACGCTGTGTTGTGACCTCTGCTAATTGGATGATGAGTTTGATTCTCTGTTCCAAATTCGGGCCGCAAGACGATAGAAATCGCAATTCTTCATTTGGGGTTCCGCTGGCGGCGTTTCGTTGGTACCAGTTTTCACTGGCATTGTTGTTTGATAATTGGTTCTAATTGCTTTCGCAATTGATCCATTATTCTCTGTAGGTGACTAGTAAACTCGGTTTGCTGTTGACTTTGCTCCGCCTGGTGGGCGGGACTTCGGATGTTTCTTTCGTCTTGGTCGGAAACTGTCACTGGTTTTGGTTCGGTTCTTTTCTCTTTAGTTTGGCGTTGCGGAATTGGATTTTTCGCAACGGTCTTCTTTTGATGTGTCTCTCTACTTTGACGGGCTGATAGTAGATATGTTTTTCATTCAGGATGGATTTTTCATTGCGTGGCACACTTATATGTACGATTGCAATGGGTTTTCTTTCCTTGTTTTGCCATTTTGTGACGTCAATGGGGTGATAGCCTAGGAGATGTAGCTCCTTTCTGATATCTTCAGTCGGAAGGGTCTCTAGCACGCCTTTAAATAAGACATGTAGATTCCTGTTGCTTGATTCTGTTGTGGAGTACGGATACCCTTTCTTCTCGAAAAGCCCTATCAGAGCGTTTCGGTAACGGGGGCCATGAGGACTCCGTTTCTTAACGTCTTGGCTGGCCCGACAGCTACGTTTGTTTTCTTGAGGATGCACATTACCTCTTGGAAAGCTGATTTGTCTTTTAGGACTACCGGCTTTGGTCTGGTGTTGGCGACAGTTGCTGAAGTTGCCGCTTTCTTTACTGGTTTTGGTGCCGTTGTTGTTGGCTGTTCATTGATTCTGGTTGACGATGTGGGTGGAGGAATGACGATCGATTCTTCCATGGGTTGACTTGCCACGGAAGCTGACGTCTTTTTCCTCCTCCTTTTCGTTGTTCAATTGGACACTTGTTAGTACCCATCCTGTTCGGAAACTTGAGTGCTGTTTCCTTCTTCGGGGTCCGACTGGATCTCGACTGTTTTTGTTGGCTCTTCTGGGGCGATAGTTTGCGTACCGGCCTCCGAGCTTTCTGTTTGGGTCACTGTTGTCTGTGATCCTTTTACTGAGGTTGAAATTTTGAAGGTTCTTTGCGTTTCTTTATCTATTTTTTGATTTCTGTGGTTTGATTGTTTTTCTTAGCAGAAGCATCAGCGGCTGCTTTGCTGTTTTTGGTGCTCTTCATTGGGCTTTTATTTGCGTCTTTAGCTTCTTTCGCCTCTTTCTTTAACTTTATGATTTCTTCCTCTAGTATAATGACTTCCCTTTGCAGGTCCTGAATAACTTGGAGGTGCTCTTTTTGGCACTGTAGGTGGTAGCCATGCAACATCCCATAAGTTAACGGGATGAAGCCTTCTGCTTCGAACTCACCGTTTATTTCTTTAAAAGGTTCCATGTCTAACTCCATATTTTCCATGGTTTATTCGTTCACTTGTCGTTTATCACACTTAGATTTGCTCTCGGAGAGATGTGCACTCTCTGAAGGCTCAGATTAGACTCTTTTTTTACTACGCTATACTATAATATAATTTTATATTTTTTTCAGGTAATCATGGCTGATAATTTAACTAACGGAAGTGGATAATCAAACAATACTAGAAGACACAGATGTAGCTCCTCCCCACTGTGCTGTAACAGTGCATGAGTTTCTTGAGAAAGAATTACCCAATAGGTAAATAGTTCAACGAGGGCCAGTTGAATGGCAACCACGATCACCACACCTCACCCCAGTAGACAAAGATAAAGTATTTTCAAGAAAGCCACACACTATTGATGACATGAGTCAATTCATAATAGAAGAATGCTAAAAAATTGATAATAAAAAAAACTCTGTTCCAAATTGTGCTTGAATATAGAAACTAAACTACATGAATGTATAAATGCTGAAGTCCGGTAAATTGAGCACTTACGAGATTGTACTTGTATATCGTTGTGAATTAATAAATTTAATATTTTTTAAAATAAAAACTGTATATCTACGTTATATTATATTATATATATATATATATATATATATATATATATATATATATATATATATATATATATATATATATATATATATACATATATATGTATATATATATATATATATATATATATATATATATATATATATATATATATATATATATATATATATATATATATATATATATATATATATATATATATATATATATATATATATATATATATATATATATATATATATATATATATATATATACCATGCCTCTGTGCTTGGCTTTTATCGACAACGAAAAAGCATTTTACTCCATCTCAAAGCATGTCATAATGGATGTATAAATTCAAGTTTTCTCGTATATAAAAATATATTATACTTACGCATATCTCTAACACATATATTCTTGCTCAGTTTAAAATTGTATAGTTCCATGCATCGACAATGTCCAGTTTTGCAGTCAGCCTTTCCAAACTTAGAACACTGTATATCTTCATAGCAAGGGGCATCGATTTTTGTAGCGATTTCCAAACATTTGCTGGTGCTGCTTCTTACGTACCCATCTCTGCACATACACTTCCCGCCGAGACATTCAGCAAATGTCGTTGCCGAACAGTCACCCTGATTGTTACATTCCTGACCCAGACCTGGAAAACGATATGTTTCTGAAGTTAATTAGGCAATATTCGACTCATTTGTGAGAATATCTCCACTTGTAAACCCTTAAGGAATGACACGTACAAATGACCACCTTCCTATCTGTCATATTCTAATAGAGACGGTGAACGAAGATGAAAAAAAAGAGCCCCGAGATCGGTGACGTTAAATAATAGACGTAAATTAACTCGATTAACATGACAGATGACAGCTGAGGACGGTATTTGAGGCTCTCCCTGATTTTTTTCTCTTTGTATGAAGAGGCCGGAAAAATATATACTAAGGTGATTTGAAAAGTATAATACATACATTAAAGAGACATTGATTCTTTGGCCAATTATGTAGATAATGAATAAAAAAAAAGACTTCCGAACAAATATTGATCAAATTTTTAGACTTTGGTATTAAATTTTAAAACAATCTTATATATTTTACATCACTTTCAGTTTTTTCTAGATTTAAATATATTTTAACGAAATATTAAAAGATTTGTTCTATTTTACTAAGTTTAAAAAAAAATTATATTAACAGGTTCATTATTTAACTGATAACATATATGCGGATTTTTGAAGGAAAAGCATTTTACAAAGATAAGCCCCAAACCATACGCAACTCAAGGTAGTGAATACCCCTCGATTTTAACTAAAATCGTTTTCGGCAAAACATTTTTGTTTTAAATTACGAACATGGAATTTTTAATAACACTTAAATATTAATTAAAACCTCTAAATATTATTTATTTTAAACTTTAAATATGTATTGGAGGTATGTCAAAAATTGTTAATTATCAAAAACTAATGAACACAAAAATTAAAGACAAAATAAACATATTACAAAAAAAAAAAATAAATAAACAAGACAAAATTGTCTTGTTCCTTTTAAAAGTTATAAATAATTATAATGGTAGCGTGATACGTTCTCCCAACCACAAATTAAGATTTATTTGAACTACCCCCGTATATTGTTTTTCGTTAAATGGAAATGCCGGTGAATTGAAAGTGATATGTCTTTAATTGGTTTTGATGTGTTGTTGTTTTTTGGGGTGTTAAGAATCCGACAGGGATTTAGTACGGACACCGAGGGGTTCTTAACCCCATGGGCTCCATGATAGATTCCGTTTGATTAGGAGATATGTTTATGTAGATGAGTATTTTTTATATTACTTAAAATGTATCGTGATTCTCTGAAAGTATAAGATGTATTAATTCTGTGTCGTTTTTTGGTTATCAGTGGAGGAGCCTTTATCGGTAATTTTTTTCTTTGCAAATACAGAGTTGTCTGGAAATTATATTTTTCGGTTTTAGAAAGAACATTTTTATTGTAATTAAATAATTGTATTTAATAAGTTGGCCATTATTTCAATATATAGGATGATTTTTTTTAATGCCTCCGAACTTTAAATTCAAATAAAACAACAACCGAATTAGATACCTTGAAACTATTTAATTTATGTAAAACAACATTCAATGGAATTAATGAAATAATTTCGGACAAATATCCACCACGGTTATTTTTGACAAAGCGCATTCAGTCAATTTAATTTCCGACTACTTTTTGAAGCAATTGTTTTTTTCATAACCGCAATTGTCCGAGTTATATTGACTTCCAAGGCGTTAATAGTTACTGGTTTATAGACATAGACCAAAGATTTAACATTGGCTAATTGCCCACTGTTTGGAGTAGAGGCCAAGATAAAAAGGAAGAAGAAGAAGATTTAACATAACCACAAAGAAAACAATCTAAAGACGATAAATCACATGATCTTGGTGGCCAATCAACAGGTTCGTTCCTTGAAATAATTTTCTCACTTTCTCATTCTCTTCAATAAATCCATTGTTGCGTTAGCTGTATGGCATTTGGAGCCATCGTGTTGGAAGCACATCTCCTCCAGATCAATACAATTCAAAATAATCAGTGGTTATCTGTAACAATCCCGATTAACGGTAACGTGCTTTCCAGTTTGATTTTTAAAGAAATACGGCCCAACGATGCCACCGGCGTACAATTCCCACCATACGCTGCATTTTTCTGGATACAACGATAATTGTTGGATCATTTCCATACTATTTTACGGTTAACATCTGAGTGAAGTTGCAATTGATTTTGAGCCCATTTACAGCACGCACGACGCAAATGATGGTTTTGCGGCTTGAATTCTTGGACAAGCTGGATTCTGCAAGGCAGAAGATCGATATATTAAACCACAGTTTTCTACGTAGTCGAATAACAAAGCCTATCTTCCTGCGAAATGCGACGAATTGATAATGGATCTTCAGTAACACGACTAGCAACAGCAACAATATTTTCTTCAGAACGCACAGTTTTTGTTATAATATCGAGCAGCGTGAAATGGCGTTGGAATTTGTAGATAATTCGACGAATACATTGCTCGATTAGGTTGGTTATATACACCATAAAAATATCTGAGTGTTCTAGTCTCTAGAAGTTTGGCGCATAGAACACTGATTTTGATAATAAATTTCGATAATCTGCAACACTGATCTGATGTTAAATGTTCCATAATGACTGAATAATTTTGAGACTAAAGGCGCGCACTCCGTTTGACAGCGACCCCTATCGGACGTTTGGACACACTACAATATCACCGCTTATTTTTATCACCTTTTATTATGTAACATATGTAAGTCTGATGGTATAATGTCAAGACTATATGGTGAAAGTGGTAATACACTCCAATCAAACTTTAATAATTTCTGGCAAGTGACCAATATTTTTCGATATTATTTTGGCAAGACATTTCCATTTTATTTTCAAAATACTTTTTTATATTCTCTTCCAGAAAATGTCTCCTCTCCAAGTATGATATGATACAGTGTCCAATGTGAAAAGTACTAGAATATGTGGCAGGGATATCATAATTCCCTTGAAAGTTTCTTAGTACTTCTTCTAGGATCTGCAGTTACAGCTACTCTTAACATGTCGACATCGAGGAAACGTAGACGAGCTGATTTTCCCCTATCTTCAAGACCCTCACGGAACATTTTGAACCATAGTTGAGCGTTTCGTATTGATAGGGCACCTCCTCCCCCTGACCCCTTCCTTTGCAAATCTTACAAGTGAACTGAACTTACAAGTGAACTTCAGTGAAAGTCGATTGAATATTTTGCAGTGGACTCGATTTTAATGTTGAGGAAGGAATGTTTATTCGTTGGAGCAAATAGTTGAAGTCGGATTAAACCTCCGAGGAATGAAGTTCTTTTATTTATGAACAAAGGAAAACATGCAGATACAGGTAAAAATGAGCGAGAAGAACCAGAAGAAAGAATCATCAAGAAGAATTAAAGAAATTATGGGAATCATACTAACATACAATAGTAGATGACAAGAATAATACAGTTAAGATAGTATAGGCATGTAATGAAGGTGTCAAAATATATAGTTACCTAACTGTAAGCAGATTTTAACGTGAACACTACAAGGATGAAAAAATAGAGGAATACTGTGAAGCTAGAGAAAATGAATAAAGAGGCAAATGATAGATTGATAAATATAAGAAGACATAATATGAAGCGATAGAGATATAAATCCCCAAGGGCCAGCTTAAAAACTTAGTAAATGAAAACAAAACGAATATATTAATAATAAATAATATTTTAAACTGAGATAAAAGTGTAAGTGATAAAAATACATCGAGAATCGGTTGGTATGGTAATAAACTGTAGAATTTAACAATATCAATGGCAATTAATCAAAAGGAACCTTGAATTTTTCTAATTAAATAAGTCATTTACTGTACTGTTTAATTGATTTTTTATCAGTTCAAAGCAGTGGTGTAGTTAACGATTTAATTAACACTGACAAATTATGTTCATATCTAACTGGTCATTTTACACATGTGCTTATACTTGAAGTAAAACAGATTATTAAACATCTTATTCTAATTCGGTTATATTTTTCGAAATTGTAATAACCGTAAAACATACTCGAAAACTTTCTTTTTTTCTGCTATTTAAAATTATGCTTTAATATTTACAATTAAGAATTTTACTGTTCATTTTTGAAAATGATTTGGTTAAAAAAAGTTTTAAGGAATTCAAAAGAAAGGTATCAAGGAATCATAAAGTTGCTTAAATATGTTTTTAACATAGAATATTTTCAGCGTTTCATCTTGTTTTTTGGTCCTCTGATCCGAGCCTGTCCCAACTGTATACCCTGTATAAGGTGCCGGGCGATTAAGCTATTTTTGCCTAAAAAATTAATAAAACTGCGTTCTTTTAGCGTGTATTTATCCATAATAAACCTTGCACGTCTGCACTACACAACAGTCAAGCCCAAACTGTCACCAATGTCACGAAAAATCACAGCAGTTTATGAGTGACATTTACATTTCAAAGAGCGTTGCCGCTATTACGCTTCAAAGTTCTGACACTCTTATTGGAAAACACTTTATAAGTGGATTTTCTTATTTTTTTTATCATTATAAAAATAACATCATAGTGTACACAAAAAGTTTGGCATAGTTTTTACCCTCCAGTATATAATAGCATGCTATAAGAGATAAGTGATTGCATAATCTTAAATGTTTTAAGTGGTACCATCTTCAATACAGGTTATGAAAAGAATAGATGGTATTATGTGTGAGAGTGTGACACCTTTTTCAATGGGTCAGTTTAGAGAACAAGGTTTACTGTGATTATAATAATATATGATACTGATACTAGTCAAGGACAGGAATAATATCGAGCCATTTGTTGTTCTATGGTATGTAGTGTTTGTCCAAGACAATCACTGTTAGATGTTTAATCATGTTTTCCGTTAAGAATTTATTTCACAAGGAAGAAAATCCAAAAGTAAAACAATTGTAAAATATTCTTTCCGCAACATAATTTAATTAATTCTTCTATTAGATCCTTCGGCGTGAAACACTAAACTCGAAAAGGGTTATCACTAAACACCAATTCACTTTTTAATACTTCTTGACGTATATCGTTAATGTTAATACAGTTTAATGTATGAGGGCTCGAGAAGATTTTGAAAAAAATGGACTTTAAGGTAAAATAAACCACATAATAAAATAAGAGAAGGCAGTACTGGGCAACCCGATGGATAAAGTAGATAAACATGAAAATTCAGGGATTTATGAAATTAGTTGTCAAGATTTTGATCTGAAGGTATATTGAGCAAACTAAATATATATATATATATATATATATATATATATATATATATATATATATATATATATATATATATAGGTCGAGTACGTTGAGCTTTGCAAAACTATAAGAAAACGTATTCGAGAAGAAACGCGCCGATTCAACATGCAGCTTGTACAAAAGATTCTGGGAAAAAAACAGGGGAATTAACAAAGCTAAGCAGAAGCTAAGAAAGAAAAGGACACAAATGTTTTCCTTAATGCGTGAGGATGGTACAATATGCAGCGAACGAACGGAAATGTTAGAGATTGTCCGAAAATTTTATTCAAAGTTATATGAGAATCAGAATCAAGCAAGAACAGTAATGCCAACTGAAGAACAAATGCCGGGTATCCTGATGGAGGAAGTGACAGAAGCTATAGACTCGATGAAAAATGGCAAGGTTCCAGGAAAGGATAGTATAACTGTGGAGATGTTAAAAGCTGGTGGTCAGACTTTACATAAAACACTAGCAAAATTATATTCAAAATGTCTCAAACAAGCAGAAGTACCCAGTTTATGGAAAAATGCAAAAGTGATTCTTTTACATAAGAAAGGAGCACGAGAAGATTTAAAGAACTACCGTCCAATAAGCCCCCTGTCAGTGGTGTACAAAGTTTTCACCAAGATAATATCCAAAAGAATACTAAGAAAACCTAATGACGCACAACCCAGGGAGCAAGCAGTATTCAGAAGTGGATTCAGTACGATGGATCACATCCAGGTCCTACAGCAGGTCATAGAAAGACACAACGAATACACTATGCCACTGTGCTTGGCTTTTATCGATTATGAAAAAGCATTTCATTCAATCTCAAAGCGGGCCATAATGGATGCATTGCTTAATCAAGGTGTAGAGAAAGCCTATGTAAATCTAGTAGGATCGATATATGATGAAGCTACAGCAACAGTCCACCTTGACGATCTTGAGGTGGGAATAAATGTAGAGCGGGGCGTACGGCAGGGTGACGCAATATCGCCTCTTCTTTTCTCAGCTTGCCTGGAAGAAGTGTTACGTAATCTGGATTGTGAACAGGGGGGAATAAAGATTAATGATGCATACTTAAATCATCTTAGATTCACAGATGATATCGTTCTTCTTTCACAAGACCCAGAGGAGCTGCAAAGACACGTACAAGAACAGCAAAGGGCTGGGGAACCATTTGGCTTGAAAATAAGCCAGAAGAAGAGTCAGGCCATGTTCAATAAATTTGCTGAGGACAAAAGGATTTCTATTTCAGGAACGGATTTGGAAGTTGTGGATCACTATATATATCTTGGGCAGAGGTTTTCGGTGGAAGGGGATAGCGTCCGGGAGGTGGAACGACGCGTTAAATGTGGCTGGTAGGCATTTGTCAAGCTCAACATAGTGTTTAAGAGCAAACTACCACTTTGCCTAAAAAGAAAAGTCTTTGATTAGTGTGTCCTGCCCGGTATGACATAGGGAAGTGAAACCTGGACATTCACATCACAGTCAGTCCCAAAACTTCGAGTAGCACAGAGGGGAATAGAAAGATGTATGCTTGGCATTACTAGACGGGATAGAAAGACCTGCATATGGATCAGAGGGCAAACGAAAGCGAGTGACATCATTGAAAGAATAAAGCAATTGAAATGGAAGTGGGCAGGCCATGGTAGCGAGGCGATGGGACGAAAGATGGACCAGGGCGGTCCTGGACTGGATACCGCTTGATCGCAAACGTGGAATGGACTGATGACAATAGCAGAGGAGAGCTCAGGACCGCGAGAGTTGGAAACATGCTGAAGAGGCGTTTATCCTGCAGTGGATTGATACGGGTTGATGATGTTGATTGATGTTGTTTAAAGAACGAAATGTTTTATACTGATACACTAAAAATGTTAAGAAATTATTACGGCGCTGAAGCTATGCCAAAAAAGTGGTGATGGTAGAGAAGCATCTGGAGTTGTACCTTCACGAAGACCTTCCACGTCAAGCAATGGAGAAAGATTACCAAAATTAAGGATCTTGTACTGATTAATTGTAAAAGAAGATTAGAAGAAACATTCTAGATATTAATAGAATCTAATTTGGATCAATTTTGAAGAACAATTTAGCCTTATCTCATGTGTCTCCCCTTGTTCCGAAAACACTGAATTTTTTTGGATACTTTCTGTGGATGATGACATTCTGAAAGGCGTAATTACTAGCGATGAGACATATGTCTATGCTTATGATCCAGAAATAGCTCAAATTGGTATACCAACATATCAAACAAATTGGTTTTTTTTTCCTTTATTTGCGTTTTTCGCCACTATCTAAAACTCAAAAAATATCAAAAATACCTGTTCTTATTTAAAGAAAGAATCACTGGGTAAAAACAAAAAACCAAACGGAGACAAATTTCTCAGTGATTCTTTTTTGTAATAAATTTGCCTAACGAACAATGATACTTACATTGACAACAATATAAGTATCAATATAACAATATAATATAATATCAATACAACAATATAACAATGTAAGTATCGTTGACATATACAAAAAAAAATATATTTACTTTCACTCATTAATTTATATATTACAAATTAATATAATTTATTTTTTAGTTTAGTTTTGAAAACGGGGGGAGAGTACCCTCCGAAACGTTAACGTTAAAAGTTTGTAAATTTTTTTATAACATTTTTATATCTTTAAAATTTTGTTCGTTAGGCAAATTTATTACATATAAGAATCACTGAGAAATTTGTCTCCGTTTGGTTTTTTGGTTTTACCCAGTGATTCTTTCTTTAAATAAGAACAGGTATTTTTGATATTTTTTGAGTTTTAGATAGTGCCGAAAATCCCAAATAAAGGAAAAAAATATATGAACACGCCACAATCATTCAGACATTACTTAAACAAATTGGTATCATGTCAAATATGAATCAAAGCCGAAAACACTACTTTAGAACCAATTTTCTCCATTACCACAAAGATTTCCTTTCAGCTGGTCAAACAGTTAACAAAAAATATTATTATAACATATTATATATAAATATTATGCGTCATTTGCCCGAGTCCATTAAAAAAAGACTAGATTTACGGTAAAACAATACATGGTTTTTGCACCACGATAATAATATTCTTTCTCTGTTTCTACGATTAAGGAAACCACTTTGTGTGTTCCATTTTGGTTCCATCGAAGGCATTCAAGAGAGCTTGCTGGCTGCTTTGAACGAAATACCAGAAGTCGATTAAAAACAGTTTCGAAGACTGGATACAAATAATTGAAGTGTATTGCAGACAAAATTATTGAATAAATAAATAAATAAGTAAATACTTTTGGTTTTATTTATTTTGATCATAGTAGTATTTTGAATGTTATTATTTTAATTGTTTTTAATTGCCGGCTGAACACAAGTAAATCATAAAGAATAAGTTACGCCTCTGTTCCACATGTAAATATAGATAAAATGAAGTCATTCCATAAAAGAAATTCTCAAATCAGGCGATCTCGTCGCCCAACCAGACGCAAATAATCGACGCCACACTAAGAACTTACCGACATTGCCGTAACAACTTTCGTTATACTGGTGCATCTGTTCTTCGCAAGCGCATTTGTCATTTTGACAGATCGAATGCGGTACAACGGTCTGGCACTGAACGGTCTCCTTGCAGGTACTGCCCAACCCGGTGGCTACTGAAAAACGATAGGTCAAAATATCAGGGTAAAATGTCAAAGGAACGGTATCAAATCGACAAAAATATGAATGGATTAAGATAACACATGGTAGTTAAGTTTACTATGACGATATATCTGTCTTTAAGATCGTTTTCAAACAGCTCCAGGATTTATTTTCAGTTTTTATAAGACACAGTAAAATTATACAGATTACAGTGTGGATTCGTTTTGTTTTTCTTTTCTTTCACTGTGAGTTATAGTCGTATATCAATTTAGAAATATATCTATCTTAAGGGTAATTTGGAAAGTTTTATGGAACGTCTACTAATAAATCTATATCAGTAACAGGGCTTTTGGGTATTTTTTTTATAGAGAAATAAAAACAAATAAAACACTTTTACGATTACCTTCTGGAACGTCCAAGTTTTTTCGAAAATGTTTGTCAATAAAAATTAAAATTTAGCATGAGTTCTTTCATTTTTACTTGTTAATGATAAAAATAATACTTATTCGGTTTTTCTATAGCATAGTACTAGTTTCCAAGCTGCATTTTGAATTTGCCCAATATCCTATATCTAAATTACTTTCTGACATGGCATCCGCATGACTCTGCATATCCATCGATGAAGGTAACGTTTGGTTTTTCTCATCTCTTCTTTTCTAAGGAGACCCATTTCAGAATCTGTTTAGGAAGTTGTCCTTTGTTTATTGTCTCTGGGTAACCATATAATATCAGCTGTCGTTATTTTATTTCTTTCATGATTATTTTTTTCGTTCATCCATGATTTTACTTATTTGCTCGTTATTTATCCTGTCTACACTTGATTTTTTGGCTTGCTCTGAACCAGAACTTCATTTCTAACCATAACAGTCTCCGTGTTAAGGTTTTGTTTCGCAACGATTGAAAGAAGTGTCAAATGTATTATATTTTTGGTTTGAAACCATTGGTTGAACCATCATCTGAATTTAGAACTCTTCTGATGGTTGGACCATCAGAAGAGGTCCAAATTATGCCCGTGATGTAACCGAAATATTGTATCTTATCGTTAGGCCGTATTTGCAAATTCGTCAAGATTTTTGCAAGATAACACCAGACTGTAGATAGCTCGTCAAACCGTACAATTTTTGGAAAAGTCTGTGATAGCAACTCTTGATTTGATGGCGAGATTTCTCAACTTATCACCCCGGCTGTAAGCAACTTTAAATGAATTTGACAACACTACTTCGCATTAATTTTTTAGTATCAATTATCAGTATTTAGTATTAGTATCAATTATCAAAGTGGGATTTCTTTTTTTATCACTATATAATGCCCGTATTGTTTAAATACTGTTACGTTTTTGTGCTCTAAGATGTGTTTTGTACTGAATAAAAGCTAGTGGTTTTTTTTATATTAATTTGGAAAGAAACGAATCTGGATTATTTTTAGTTACATATAATTAGACTAATAATTTTTTAATTGAAATATTAAAGAAGATTAAGGATGGTGGTGAACTTAATATCATGACCATAACAGTAGATATATATTGTGAGATATCCCTTTTTCTTTTAAGATATTTAAGATGTTAAAGACTTTGTCAAAGGCTTTTATGAGATCAATAAAGCACAAAAATGCTGGCTTGTCAAATTCTATTGAATTCTCTGTTATCTGTCTCAGTATAAAGAGAGCATCTACAGTAGATCTGTTATTTCTAAATCTCTTTAATTCCTCTGGAATATTTAGGTTTTTATTGATGTTTGAACCTAATAGATTTGTAAATAATTTCATTATGGGGCTCAAAATAGTTCCCCCTATAATTTTCTGATTTATTTTTTTTCACTCTTCTTGAATATTCGAAGCATTGCTATGCTTCTTATGAAAAAAATCTAACATTGAAAAATATATTTTATTAGAATATATTTTTTTTTAATTTCAAAGAAATTTGAATTAATTTTGAAAAATAATTCACTCACATTTAACGTAAAAAAAAGTATATTGCAAAAATAATGAATATATTCGGGCTATGTTTCGCGTTCTACGGGAAATGTATGGTCAATATAATCGACCTACAGAGCTTACTATTCGTAATGTAATTCAAAAATTCAAAATGCAGTGCTAAGAATCCAATCCGACAAAAACTTAAATGTATTGCTGGAAACATTGATGCTGTGCCCAAAGTGCGAATGAAAATCCTGAACAACCAATTAGATGTCGTTCTCATGAACTTGGGCCTTCTTAAAACACCTCTATATCCACAAAAAAAAAACAATTTGGTGTGGTTTATGGTCTGTAGGTGTAATTGAACTGTACTTATTTGAAAACGAAAATGGAAATGCAGTCACTGACAATGGAGAACGTTACAGAAACATGATTACTGATTTTTTCTGGCATGCATTGGATGATTTTGATCTAGACGACATGTGGTTTTAACAAGATGGTACAACATGTCATACATCTACTGATACAATCATTTTATTGACAGAAAAGTTCAATGACCGTGTAATCTCAAGAAATGCCGATATTATCTGGCACCTAAAATCATGCGATATATCTCAATTGGACTTTTTTCTCTGCGGTGAAATCATTGGTTTACACCAATAATTCACAAATACTCAATAATCTTAAAACCAACATTATTTGTGTCATTGGTGAAATAAATGCCGTAAAATAAATAAAGTGACCAAAAAACTGGTATTTCAGAAAAGATGTTTTCAAAAATCTAGAAGCGGTCATTTACATGAAATTATTTTTAAATAAAAATTCCATGAACCAATAAAAAAAATCATGTCGATAACTTATACCGCTTTGATTTTATTCTAAATATCTCTTTTAGTTCATTTTGAATTAGTTTTCTATTTATACAGAGTTATTAGAAGAACTATTAAAATTCTAGCTATGTTTTGTATAATATTTCTTTCATTTCCTAGTAGGTTATACATCAATTTAGAATTATATGTATATCGTTCGTACGACTAATATGAAGTAAACACTAACAGCTTGGAAGAATTTATTACACTATGCATGTATAAAAAGCACTTTTTTTGAAACATTTTATTTCAAACCGAAAACGTAAATAAATTCAACAATTTTAAGTTAATGTCTGGAATTGAATAGCCCCGTAAATTTTTTCTTAAAAGGTTGATATGAGGGTAGGAGATTAATTTTGCATAAAAACTGTTTTAATTTATTATCCAAATAAAAAATGTTGGGATTGGTTTAGTGAGATATTTAATTTTGTCAACATTCTCTATTTGTTTCAGATTGGAAGAACTGTAATTAATATCTATCATTCTGAAATAGTAAACGTCAATAGATGTTTCAATGTCAACGTTTTAAAATAAAATAATAGAAAGTGGTAACAATAATGAAAGCTACATGAATCTTTCAAATTGGTGGGTTATTCGCCCGCTTGGCAATCCAATGGTAACTGGTTCGATACCAGAGTTCGGATGGTTCGGATTCTTCTGTTCGTCTTACTTCCTACCCTATACACGCCAAATATCTGTGATTGTTTCTAGGCAAGAGTGTAAAATCCAACAACGAATTACCCCTGAGTCACGCCAGTTAAAGGCTTGGGTACGGCCGGATGCCTTCACTCGCCAGCCGGTAGGTTTCCTGATAAATTTATGGGTAGACACATAACCAAGGGTTGATAACCTGAGGGGGGGCTGGCCTGGATTTGTCGGTAGCTAATGACCGTGGTTCGGAACCCACCACGTTAAGCTGTAGGTCCAATCGCTAAATAGCCTTAGATGTTGATGCGCCTCTAATTGTAAATCCTTTCCTTTCCTTTTCATATTTTGAATGGTATTGCATCAATTGTACAAGTTACCTATTTACATTATGATACATAAATACCGAGAATTGATCAATAAAACATAATTTATTTGTTTAATAATTCGAATTTATTTTGTTGTCTTCAAAATAAACTTAATGTCAAAGGGTTAGACTCGAACATTTGAACAATTATTTTTTTAAACTTTTCAAAATAACATATTAATACGAGGGTTGCTATGTATGTATCTGGAATTGACAACAATGATGTTGCTAGGCGCCATCTGATATATACATGGTAAAGTTTGACATTGTTGACTGTATACATACTCAGAAAGTTTTGTCATACGGACGCTATTTGTGTTGATTAGTGTCTTGAAAATTTCATCTCAGCCAAAAAATTGAATTAACTCGTGAGAATTTTCGTGCTACCACTTTCGACGTGTATTATCTCAACAACAGTGCATCGATCATCTCACTTCTACTTTTGGCGATGAAGCATCATCTAACACCACTCTATATCACTGACTTAGTGAATTAAATCGTGGCCATCGCTCGTTCATGGACGAATTTAAAGAATGTCGATACTGTGCGCGAACTGATAAAGCTAGATCGTCATGTGACACACCGTGAGATTAAGGCATCCCTGGGAATTAATATGATAAGCGTACACAAGATTTTACATGAACATTTAACCATGAAAAAGATTTGTGTGCGTTGGATTCCGTATAATTTGACAATCACCCAAAAAAAGCTCATGTCGATTGGTGCAAAGAAATGCTTAAAATATACAATCATGGTGCATCACTAGCTGTGTATAAAATCTACACAGGCGACGAATCTTGGATTTATTGTATCAGCCTGAAAGTAAAAAGTAGTCGACTGTATAGGTCTTTCAAAATGAGCCAAACCCAACAAAAGTTGTTCGCGCAAGAAGCATTTTGGGATAAATGGGCATGTGGTTACATGAGGTCAACAATTTTCGACGCCAGAAGAAGCGGTTGTGCGTTCAAAATGCATGTTTTGGAGAAACCTCAATCGGAATGGAAAAAGTGCTGTGAAAATTGGTTCTAACGTATGCAAAAATGTATCGATCATCACGGAAAATATTTTGACAAAAAATAAAAGCATTGTCCATGATAAATATTTGTTTTTATTTATTATTCCGGATACATGAATATCAACTCTCGTATGAATACTGCATCAAAAGTTTTTAAGTTGAACTCAAGAAGCTTCTCGAAATGTTTCTCAAGAAAAAAAAACTAAATATTTTCATTTTGCGTCAAAATGTTATACACACCCCAGTTTTATAGAAAAGAGGAAAGTTAACAAGAGGGAAATACAAAGAAACGACATTTTAATATTTGCTGGTCTTTCCACCACTTTAAATCATCAAATCAAAATTTCTTTCTGGTAATAAATCATTCAACTGTTTTATTATTTGTCTGAATAGCACTTTTCGAATCTTCCATATTTGTAAACCATCTTGATTCACTATAAAGTCATTTTGAAATCATTCCTTAGACATTTTCAATCATCAGCGAAACCAATTCGGGCAATTTTTTTTTTATTTATTAAGATCGTCACAATACAATCTTTACAATATATAATACAATAATTTTCAATTCAGTACCATATGTCTAGATCATACGCTAATATAATAAGAATACTAACCTACCACTCACAAAGCTTGTGCTTGTGTGTGGATAAAATCCAAGAAAAGAAAATAGAAATTTTAGAAAAAGAAAAACCGTCAGAACATTCAGCACATGTATTCACATTACATGAATTAAGAACAAAATGATGAAAAAGGACACAACCCCACCCCATACATTAAGGCTGAAGAACAAGGGAAGTTAATTCAGCCATGCTGACAAACACCGACCTGAATGAGGCGCGCACAATCTCTTTATAATTTGCTTAAATACCAGATAACTGATGTTGATTGTCAGATACATTGATTTGTGGCGGGTATTTAACTTTTTTTAGACTTTTTTTTTGTTAGACTTTATAATGATCTATGGACAACCTAACCAAACCCAACTCTTGTTTACACTTTAGCTTCCTCAGCAAATTGCTCATGCAGCATTAATTCGATGCAATTCTCAGAATGTTTATTTTTTCTTTTCTTAACAGAGCAGATATCCTCCCTATGGTATCCTCTTTCTAAGGTGTGTCTAACATTTTGACACTGAGTGTATGTATCCACTATGCATAAGCTTAAATTTGAGTTATTTTTGATATTTCATGTATGCTGATTGATTGTGCCCGAAATACTAATTTTTCGAATATTTTAAGCTGTATTTTTTTATAATTTATGCATAAATTCAAAGAAATCTTATCATGGTAATGTAGAATCGAATGTTTTGAGTAATTTAGTTGAATTTTCATCGCCACATTAATATTCTGTGTCAATTATCTTTGCTTTTATATAACAATACATTATTTATAGATTTATCACTAAATATTAGTGCATCTTAATTATTCAAGTAAAATCTAGGCGTCCCATTTAATGCTCAGACATTCACCTACTTAAAATTCAAAATAGAATTTAAAACAATCAAACCGTCTTCACCGCACATGAATTCGAATGATTCATTCTTGGAACCCGTTTCTAAAGAAATATAAATTAAGAAATATTCCACTATATCTACACATTGTGATGCTTGAATTACGATGTCTTTTGCATTCGTGATGTTTTAGACCTTTCGTCAATGTCAGCATCGAAAAATGTGATATTTTTAACAGTATTTGACAGGTTAAAAAGATTTTCTAAGAAATTTTCTTTATATTAAACTTTAGAAATGAAATAGTCGTATGAACATTTTAATTTCATTACTTTTAACTCATCAATAATAAACCGAACGTTTTCATTTTGATGAAAGCACCATCAAATAGAGACGTTTATTGCGAAATTGCTGCATTTAAGTATGAACACACAAGTCTCAGTGTCGATTTTTTTAAGGTAATCCATCAACATCAATTCTTGCAAGAAACGTTGACGCTGAAAGAGAAATTACAGAAATCGAATTGCATGTGACACATAGTGAGATTACTACAAGCTTAGACATTGACATGACATAAATACAAATGATATTGCATGGAAATGTCAACGAATCAGTTTTAGCAACCTTTCGATTTTCCGAAGCCACAGTAACCACCAGAATATATTGTTGGTAAAACCATATATATAATACTACTCTATTGCTAGCAAGGCCTGGAGATCGGCGAAATCTCTGTCTGTTTCTCTCACTACTACTTTGAGTCTTATGCGCATGTCTGAGAATTGAGTATGCTTATGGATGTGCCTCAGTTTGCATATTTTTATATTTTTGTGTCACGTTTATTTACCGCGAGATTTGCGCACAACGGGTTACGTAGTAGAAAAAGACAAAGAAGCAGGCGTTTTCTGTCCTACTTACTCCGTGACACCTCCACTTACAGATATTAGCAATATTATAGTTTTATATATGTGGGTAAAACGGCCAGCTCTGGTCAACAGAAGAGGGGTAATATTGCATTACGCTAATGCCAGGCCTTACGCAGCAAGATTAACCCAAGAAAAAATAAGGCAGTTTTACCACATCCCCATATTCTCCAGACTTAGCACCATCCCATTTTCATTTATTTTGATCCATGGAACATTCGCTAAGGAATAAAAATTTAACAAATATCGATGATGTGCGAGTTCTAGGTGAACTCGCATAACATATTTTTCTTCAAAGGAAATAACATTTTATGAACAGAGGATTGAAACTCTACCAGCAAAATGACAAAAGGTCTTAGATAACGACGGAAATTACATAATCAAGTAAATATCAAATTAAATATAAATAAATTCATTTTTTGTTGTCACAGAAATAATTGATTACTTATGGTATATTAATATATTACATATATATATATATATATATATATATATATATATATATATATATATATATATATATATATATATATATATATATATGTATATATATGGTTTTCCACCGGGCAGGTCCGGTATATATAATGTCTCGGGAATGGTTTCAAAATGACTTTATAGTGAATCAAGATGATTTACAAATATGGAAGATTCGAAAAGTGCTATTCAGGCAATTCAAGGCACAATAAATTATAAAAACAGTTGATTGAAAACAAAATAATTCATTACCAAAAAGGTTAAAGTGGTGGAAAGTTACTTATGGTATATTAATATATTTATATAATTTTTAAATAAAAATATCAATGTTTTAAATATAAATATTATATGTGGAAATACTATTACATATCTGTGTAGGAAATGGAACGTTCTTCAGAAAAGTCTCTTATAAATTTTCGATAAATGTACTTTTTCAAAAGTTATTCGAGGCTAAAGTGGAATGCATAGTAAATTTTTATATTTTTTCAATTCTTCGACGAAACTATAAATTTTATCGACAAATGTTATTGGACCATTTTTGTAGATCATTCCATTTGCTATAAATTTTCATTAATAAATTTTTCGAAACTCCGTAACGATCGTGAGTTATTTAAATTATATATATATATATATATATATATATATATATATATATATATATATATATATATATATATATATATATATATATATATATATATATATATATATATTGGTCTGAGACAATCTATTGATATGCTGCACAATGAATGAAACATGTGAATATCAAATGGCCCAAATTCGTACTATATATATCTCGATAGAAAATTACATTTACAACTTACTTGGTAGACAGTTTCTTAGATCTTCTGATACAAGTTTGTTTCCGAAACAGCTACATTTTCCAATTTTGCAGTAGGAATTTTCAATATTACAGTCATTATCATTTGTACAAGTTTCTCCAATTTTCATAACAACAAGCTTTGTTTTATCGGTGCAAATATTTGTACCACCGCACGAACACATATTATTAACACAAGTTGAGTTTTCGATATCTTCACAATCAGTGTCGTTCTCGCACGGTGTTAAGGCTGAAAAGAATAAGAACATTTTGTATTCTACATATAGAAGAGTGGGATCGATCACTTTGTGGTACGCAGTGAGATTGAAGCATCTCATTCTCAATCTCGACAAGAGAAAGATATTTAAATAGTTAAGCATTTCTTTAAAATGCAGGGCATTTTTAATAAGGGAGCTGATATAATTGTCAATACATTTGGTTGATTGAAAATTGTAGGTGTTTTGAGAAAAGGTATAACTCATAAATAATAATATTAAATGAATATTGAGGATGAGCACCACGATACCCACGATATCTTACTCTTTTCCATGGGTACGCATAATAGCAAGATTAGAGGGTGTATGGGAAAATTATTTCGTAATTTTAACGAATCTTTGCATCATTTTAATGAAAAAAGTCCCTTACAAGGGTAAAAAACCCTAAAATTCAAGAGAAAAAAAACTGCAAAGCTAGTTAACAAATAAACTAAAGAATATTGTTAAAACATTATTTTTATTAATAATCACGTCGTACATCAGCAACGTCGCAAACAATGTTATTTCAACATTTCAACAAACATTATTTCAGTGTAGTTCAGTGCGTGTATTTAAGTTCGATTTAAAACCAGACATAAATTCTCTACACGAATATCACGATATGCTTCGTATTTACGGAGAAGTGCTCCAAAATTCCAAAGGAACTAGGTGTATTTACGGGCAACGATACCCCGAAAGATACCCAGACTTTAAGATACGAGTTGTGGTTCAAAAATCTCAAGAATGTGGACGAATGGCAGCAAGAAATTGGTTCTGAAGTTGAAGAACAAATTTTATATCTTGTTGAAGATGATTCTATCAGAAGTACTGGGAGTGTTGTGCGCAAAGTTGGAGTTTCCCATTGGCTTGTACAATGAACACTAAAAAGGCAATTACCTTATCATGTACAAAAGGTACAAGTACTGTTACAAAAATATTGTGAATGGTTATTGACCGAAACCAAAGGAATCTAAATTTTTTGTTCTATATTTTATCAATCAATGAAGCTTCTTACATCAGCAATGGGATGGTGGACATTTTGAACATTAATTTAATGAAAGAATTAATCATGTGTTTCTTAATGTGACATTTAAATCGTTTAAAACGTGTTATTATGTGAAAAATAAGTGCTATTAATTTCAACTTTGACATTAAACGACAGTAATATAAAGGATGTCGGGAAATAACGTCGAAATAATTTGGGAGGTGACTCTAGGGATTAAAACATAAAAAGAACTTCCTATAAACATACTCCAAAAATATTTTCATACAAGGGTGCCTATTTAATTATTAAGATGCATTTCGATATCCATGTAATCGTGCATCGATTTAGAAAAAGACAGTTTTTTGAAAAACGGTCTATCCTAACGAGATGAAACAAGAGGACCTTTTTTACCCAAAAATCTTTGCGATTCAATAATTTGATTTAAAAAATCAAAAAATATTCCAAACAATAAAGTTATGGCAGAATTAGCAAGGAGACTGAAATATTCAATTATTAACACAAAAAACGTGTTTCCCTTCCAACTTATTGAAGTATATCGAGTTTCACGGCTTTAACATAAACCGTTTCCAAAATATTTTAGTAAGTCCCTTTCGTAAGCAATTTTTGTGGTATGTTTAATCCCTAGAGTCACCTCTATATATATATATATATATATATATATATATATATATATATATATATATATATATATATATATATATATATATATATATATATATACACACACAAACTTTTTTTCAAAACATAAAATAAAATCGTTATAAAGCATCGTTGGTTAATTTTACAAAACTTTCCCTTACATCCAGTATATGCAAATATTAAGAATGGAAGTGAGCTTCTCAATAGACCTTGCAAATATTCCCGACTGGAACAAAAGAACCCTATGCTTTTATGATTTCAAAAATGATTCAAGAAGATATATAGAATATCATTTTGTTTTGTTTTTTCTAAAAAAAATTCCGTGCGAATCTTACCCACACCATATAATGATAATAACACAAGCCACCCATCCTGAACGCGTAAAAAATGCGTCGAGATTGTTCGACATGAAAAAGAAAATCTAAAACCTGCTAATAAACCAACCTAGAACGCTTTGAGCTATGTCGCGGTGATTATTCTTCTTTTGGCGGCTTGTTTATGAAAGAAAATAACAAATTTTAACCCCAAGCTATCTCAGTTATATTTCACTTTCAATAGATTAGTAACATACTGAGAAGTTGGAAATTGAAAATTTGCAAGATCTTATCTGACTTTAAAATTTGTTTAATTAATATTTCTTGTTTTTGACCACGATATTTACCTGTGATATCCAGGTGATTGGACTTTAGCAGTAACATATCTCCTGAAACTGCAATAATATATAAAATTAACGTAAAAAATATTGATTTTACACTTTTCATCGTAAAATTAAATTTGTTATTACTGTTTCGGAACTGTACACTATCAACACTGTTCGAAATGTATTCTTTACTTTGCAGTACTGTGGTACTGATACTGAGAAAAACACATGGGTGTTTTTATCAATATACATTCTTTGAATTTAGTTATTTATTTGATGTTGATCAAAATAATTGAACTGCAAACGGAACATTTTTCACTATTCTCATTCTTTGTCATTATTTTGACAATATTTGAATAAATTCATCAACATTTCATTAGGATATTATTATTACTTTAATATAATAGGTGTTTCAGTTAGTAATATCGATTTTTTCGCAAAATTTGAGCGTTTATTTACATAATAAAATAAATTACCTTAATAATCAAAGTATTGGCCATCGTTAGCTATTACTTTTTCCAATCTTTTAATCAAAGAATGGATTTCACGCCAAAATAACTTTTGGTTTTTTGAGGTCAACCATTCACCAAGCCAAATTTTTACTTCTTTGTAAGAATGTAGGTGTTGTTCTGAAAGTCCATGTTGCATCGATCAAAATAAGTGGTAGTCCGAACGGGCTAAGTCCGCGTGAATACGGCGGTCCCATATAACGTTTTCCTAATAGTTTTTTACACATTCTACAACTTGAGGCCGCACATTGTCATGTTAAAAATGACTATATTGTGTCTTTGGGCGTATTCTAGTCGTTTTTCGTTCAATGCTAGGTGCAATTTTATCAATTGTTGTCAGTATCAATCGCCAGTAATCATTTCACCAAAGCACAGTAAAGACTTCGTTCCACCACCAAATACACAGTAAAGACTTCTTTCCATGTTTTGTACGCACTGGTTGTGATGTTGAGGGCTGGCCTGAGTCTACCCATGATTTTATGCGCTTTGGGCTGGCAAAATAGATCACCTTCCACAACTCGATGCCAAAAACTTTTTCTTTTCCGTCTGGCAAGCAAAATTTCACAAGTGGTTTTTCGCCTATCAATGTCTCTCTGCTTGAATTCATATAGTACCCATTTACATTCCTTCTGTATCTTTCCCAATATGTATAGACGCTCGGAAATGGTGGATTGGACAATAGTCAATGCTTCTGCTAATTGTCTGAACTTATAAGTTGAGTCTTCATCCAATAATGTTTGCAAATCTGCATCTTTAAACTTTTTTGGCTTTCCTGGGCGCTCCTTGTTTTCTTGTATCAAAACCACCAGTTTTAATTTGTTTAAACCATCGTTTAAGTTAGAGCCTGTTCACCTTAAGCTTCAACCAACAACTAATAACTCTCAGCAACCGTTTCGTTCAAATGAAAGAAGGTTATTAAACTTTCCCGCAAAATGTCTTTTTTCTGATGTATTATTCGACATATTCAAAGCTATGAGACACTAAATTTTTTGCACAATGACAAATAATAACGAACTGGTTTTTGATGGATAAAGCGCGGTTCATGAGGCAGAGACAGAACAAACAAGTGCCTTGGACTATATGATTCATTCCATGCTACCTTCAAAAATACCGAATGAAGAAGATTCATTCAAATGTAATGCCTGCATCAAATGTGATGCATCAAAAGCCGTGTATGACATCTACATAGGTGACAAATCTTAGATCTATGAGTATAACCTGAAAGTAAAAAGCAGTCGACTGTATGGGTCTTTCAAAATGAGCCAAACTCAACACTTCGCTGCAAATGATCGTCTGTTTTTTGAGATATGTTAAATGGGCATGTGGCTAGTACGGTCAATTCTGAATGGTACACAACCATTTGTTTGTCACAAGTCTTTGAAGAAATAAGAAAAACCAATCTGTTTTCCATTCATCAAAGTGAAAATTTATCGAATTTCGATCGTAAATCTAAATTTGCAGATTTTTTCTGCAGCGCAAATAGTAGTTTTTTTGTTTTCTCGAGCAGAAATATAAATTAGACACGTCTATATGAATCATTTCCTTCAGTTGAAGGCCTTCCACTTCGGGGTTTGTCTTCAATCGAGTATAGGCCTGTTGAGAATGCCTTTAATAATCTGAAACTCTGGGCCATTGACAAAATACCGTTTCCATAGGCCTGTGGAAGTTTTGCAAAAGATTCCGACACACTATGTCCAAACCGTTGCTCGACATTATTCTCGCCTATTTCCAAAACGTATTAGAAAAATCCAGTTCGCGAAAGAAGTGATTCTAGGAAGTTTAAACTTGTACTGAAGCTGCAGTAAATATATAGGCCTGCCAGATAGATAGATAGAGACTGCTAGATTCCAAAGATTTTTCCCAAGGAAAAACCAACAGTGTTGCCAGATCGAATACAACGGTTCATTACTTTATTTACAACCCTCATAACGAGAAACAAAATTGCTTAAAATAAACTGTTTTCTATGTGAAACCTTTGCAAAGCAGTTTGTAGAAATACCGTGTACAGAATCCTGAAAAACATATTTCAGTGCATGAGTTGCTGACGTTATATTCAATACATGTACCAAACATTAAATTCAAATAAAACAACAACCAAATTGGATGCTTTGAAACTATTCATTTTATGTTAAATAACATTCAATGGCATTAATGTTTGAAAACAATTTCGGACAAATGCCCGCCGTGTCTACTTCTGTCAAAGCGTATTCTGTCAATTTCCGAGCATTCTATCCACCACCATTTGAATTTATATATTATATAATTATTCATTTTGTACAAATTCATTTCACTCTCTGTTAACTAGTGTTCCGTTATGCAGACCACATCGATCTTCCTGGATTTTATTATATATTCAAAGTGATCGATTTTGTTTCTCCAACTTTGTACATATTGATGTAAGAGCACAATAGCACATCGATCATGTTTACCCGTTCTTTAGCTAATTGCTATTCATCAATAGAATAACTAATTTTTTCCTTTCTATTTCCATTCTACGCTTGTAAACAGTGCAGTTCATATCAAAAGCAGAGTACTCTACATCATATCTCACAGTTTGTGTAGTGTTTGCCTTCTTACAGTTCATACATTTAAAGTTAGAATTTGTACATTCTCTTGCCACGTGCTTGTTTCCTCCGCACGTGATTATTTCCTCCGCATTCTACGATGCCGCAGTGTTCTGATGTAAAATGAATTTATTCTGCTTAAGTAAATGTGCCTTTATGTCTTCCTTACTGATATTTTCTTCTATGTCTAATCTATTTGGATATTTGTTTTTCGGCGTTTTTATATTGTATTTGCTTTTCAGTTTTTTTCTACCATGGTTTTTAGTTTGCTAATCTCCTCTTTAGTATTACATTTCATCAGCATACCACCATCTTGTGCATCCTCCATTTGAATGATGCCAACTTCAAGATCTGTTGGATTGACGACATGTTTTATGGCTTCTTTGGTTTTTTTGTTGTCTTGTCTTGCCTTGGGCTCAATAGCTAATACTTCGCATTTAGATTTTTTTGCTTATTTCTGCATACGTACTTACTGATTTTTCGTTAGTTTTCCGCGTTAGACTTCCTGCTGTGGCAGTTTCTTCCTTGGTAATTTTTTCTAGCTCCTTTTTTATAGTATGTTTGAATTGCTCGAACTCGTTTTTAGAAGATTTTAATTGTTATTCTCTTACTTCACTATGATCGCAAACACAATGCAATTGTATACACTCACACTACACTTTTCATTGTTTTACATCGGCATTTTGATTCTGGGACAACCCTTATTTTTCCTTTAGTTAAAAAAATTAAATATTACCCTTAAAATAATACGATAAAACTGATTTATTTGCCCTCCCGAGAGAATCAGTATTTCTACACAAACTTTTAAAAAACACTTTTCATATTTCTGTCTTTATCCACTTAATTCCACTTAATTCCAATAGTAAAGCGCCCTTGTAATCCTCTTCTTGTTCAGCTGATAAGAAAAAAGGTATTATCCTAGACTCATCCAATTTGTGTGCCGCATGTTATTATTGAGTGTTGATAGAAAGTACTTTGAACGCGGCGAATTAAATATCTGAAGTGGAGGCCTTATCTTTTTAAACCTTTCTTGCGCTTTGGGCAGGTTGGGTTTTTTTGGTTGTTTTTCCATCTTGGTTCAATGAAAATGTATATTTTATGTAACTGATAGAAAAAACAATATCCTTATATTAAAGTGCCAATTAACTAAAAATATGTATTCGATATGTGCGGTGTTATCTCAGTTGTCTTAATGAAATTGATATAGAGAAACGACTGGTAGTAATATAACTTTCGCAGTCTGAAGATACTTTATCTAATATTACACTCATAGTGAGTTGATTTCCTTAAAAAAAAAATTAGGTCATTAGTATCTAGATTTCTGCAAGGTCTTTGTCGTACGATAAATTTTACCAGGTGTGGCGGTTAATAATTCTTATTTTTTCTAAGAGATGGCACTGGGCACAAGGGTCGGTTCACATCTCATATGTTGCCACTGCGTAAAACTGGGGCAGTAGAAAATTTGCATGCTATAAAATGCCATTTTCTATTATTTTTTCTATTACCATATTTACCACTGGTCAAATCGCGGTGTTTAATATTACCATATTAATCACTGATCATACCCAGTATCAGCAGTAAACAAATACTTTATGGGTTTACACGCAGAGAGAATATCAAAAAGTCAGGTCTGTTTTCAAATTTTGCAACTGTTAATAACGTCTTTACTTTGCAACTTTTATATAAATGATTTTTGGTAAAATTACTTATTTCTACTAGTTCTACAACCTGTGAAAATAAATTACACAACTATGAAAATACCCTGTATAATCTTGCTTTTGAATCATACTTGACAAATATCATAGTATTGCGTCATCTCTATGTTAGACCGAGAACTTTTAGAATGACCCTCGTAAGAACGAAAACCGCGCAAACTTTATTGATTACCTGATGAAATCTTATTGAAAAAACCCACGCCCATATTTTAATTCTATCATTTACAAATCCTCCCCATATGAAAACAAATTTTTAATGCCGTAAACAAAGTTCCATTCTTCTTCTCGATTTATCGATAAATATGTAAAGACGAAGATTCAATTGGTATTCGAAGCAAAGATATCGATTGCTTCGTGGATTTATACATTACATGCCTATTAATATTTAAATATCTTAACTCAAAAGTTCATTCATAACCTATGGCAATCCATTTTATGTTGAATATCAGCTGGTGGAATCAGCTTATTTCAATGAACCAATTGAGATAGTCGAGGAAAGGTTTAAGCTTTAATCCGAGATGTTTTGTTACAGGGGTAATCGATTAGTGGTACATTTTTTTGTTTCATTTTCAATTTCCAAGCATCTTGCATTGGAGCATTGTTACCGTAAGTCACCAGAAAATATACATAGTCCAAGAAAATCTAACACTACATATATACGCCATCCGACGGGAAGTCGGCGAAGACATGGGTTGTTGGCTGTGGATGCAGTCTCCCTGTTCTTGATGGTATGGTATGTGTCAGTGCCCTGAAGAGTCTGAACATCGAGAGACAAAACATATGCCATCCAGTTGAGGGGATGGGTGGGATTCGTTCCTAGTCAAGCATCCAACAGAAATGTTCATTCCAACATCCAACAGAAATGTTGATATATATTAGTTGATGCATGTCTTTTTGGAAAAGTTTCTTATTTTTAATGCAAGACTTTTAAGTCATGCACTTCTCTTTTTTTTGTTATGAAACCTGTGAGAGCAAAACTCTTAAACTATGCCTCATTTCACATAAAACGTCAAAACGTCAAAATTTAACATAAAGAATTTTTTCATAAAAAAATTTCCTATTTTTCCCGTAGATTTTCCAAAAAATTTCTGTCATACAAACCTTGTCCTGACAATTATTAACACAACAAAAAAAAATTAGCCAAATCGGTCGAGCTGTTCTCAAGTGATGCTCGGTCATACATGTGGCAATTGATTTTTATTTATAGAGATTTGACGCGTTTCGTTAACACTATAGCTTCTTCAGAACTGTCTATTTCCGATATAAAAATAGGTATAAATACATGTGCAGATGTTGTGTTGTACAGATAATAAATAGCATCTGTGTGGATTTTATTGTAGAAACTTTTTGTATTTATATGACATACGGAAGTCCTGGACACCTGGACACTCACACCGCAATCAATTCAAAAACTTCGGGTAGCACAGAGGGGAATGGAAAGATGTATGCTTGGCATTACAAGACGAGACAGAATGTCCTGCGCATGGATCAGGGAACAAACAAAAGTCTGTGACATTATTGGAATAGTAAAGCAATTGAAATGGAGATGGGCAGGTCATATAGCGAGGCGATGGGACGACAGATGGACCAAGGCAATCCTGGAGTGGATACCGCTTGATCGCAAACGTCCGCGAAGAAGACCGAAAGCACGATGGGTTGATGACATCGTTAAGTATATTGGACCCGAGTCGCAGAGGAAAGCCCAGGACCGTGAAAGTTGGAAGCATGCTGAAGAGGCCTTAATCCTGCAGTATATATATATATATATATATATATATATATATATATATATATATATATATATATATATATATATATATATATATATATATATATATATATATATATTATTATTATTATTATTATTATAAGGTGCGTATAGACCCGGTTGGATCAGGCAAAGCATTCTGACTCATTTTCGAGTATTCTTTCTGATCCTCCACACCTCTCTCATCCTTTCTCCATGGATTCTCCTTCTCTCCTTCCCCCACCTTGTCCCCGATCTCCTCGAAACTTCGCTCTCTGATGCAACGTTCCACATATGTATTTTGTTTCTGTACGTTCTGCTATCCTCAATCTCTGTCGGGCCCATTTGTGCCTTTCCCAGATGAGCTCTGACTTGTGCGATCCATGATACTGCTAACTTGACTCCTTGTATGTATGTAAGAATTTTGTTGGTGAGTCTTGTCCGTGGGAGTTTACTGATATGTCCATAGAATTTCAACCTTCTTTTTCTTATGTCGGCCGCTACGTTGGATATTCTCTCTGTGGTCTTTCTAGAATGTAGTCTGCATCCTTCTTCTGTCAGTTTTGGGCCGAGAATTTTCTTCATAATTTTGCGTTCTTCTTTTAGTGCGCTTTCTGTAATCGAGCCTTCTGTGCTATCTTCTCTTCTCCTGTGGGTTCGAGGATCTCGCCCAGGTATTTGAAGTGAGTGACCCTATTTATTTTGCCGTATTTGGTGTTCAAATTTTGGACATCTAATTTTGAGCAGAATAATTCGGTTTTTTTGGAAGGAGATTTGTAGGCCGACTTTCTCTGCACATTCCTTGAGGACTTCTATTTGTTTGTTTGCTCTTTTTTCATAGTCTGCGAGTATAGCTAGGTCGTCTGCGAATGATATTTCTATATATATATATATATATATATATATATATATATATATATATATATATATATATATATATAATAGTATAGTATATACTAGTATATAGTGCTATATATAGCACTCGATTAAACGAAAAAATCATTTCAATTTTTTTTGTAATTTGTAATTGAAAGTCAAGTTTCGTAACAAAATTCACTTCAATGGAAATTTCTGCACGCTTTATATACTTTGTCACTAGCTAATAACAGAACCCTTTGTAGAAACGAGAAAGTTGAAAAATTTAATATTTTTCGGAGTCAAAATATTGTTGTATTTTAAAGTATTTTCTGACTGGTAGAATAACAAAATTATACGAACGGCAACAACAAAGTTTGTTAGATTTTTGTGTCTATTTTTAACTGACAGTTGTAAAATAATAACTTGCAATTTTAACAATTAAAGCTGATCTATAAAATGTAATCTAGTTTAAGTAGCTTAACAAGAGTGCGTGTATGTGTAAAAGTTCAACAACCAACTAACGTTAGATGGTGTAATGCTATAAATATGAAGTAGAGAAAATAAAACAGAACGCTCTTCCTAGTTTTCTGGATAATATATAAATATATATTAAATTTAAATATGTTAAAACATTTTTAGATTATTAATTCTACATTTTAATATAAGTAAAAAAACAAACAAATATAAATGAAACAAAAAAAATAGTGATGCCGTAGATAGTAGAGTATATTCGGTTTTTTTACCATGAAATATCGGATAGTCTGAAAAATTTTCAAGAATTCTCCATCAGTTGCTCTTTTAATGCTTGTAAACAACAATTTTTTCATCAATTCAAATATTTTTCTAAAAGTTTTAACCAGCATGAAACAAAATTTAATATTAACTCTTTGTTATATCGTATTTTTGAGGCCAGTTGACAAAAGGTAGTGTCACTTTAAGTGCTATAACTTGACAACCCGTTGATCGATTCTAATTATGGCGGTCTCGTTTTATAGAGAATATATGTAGCTTTCAGATTATATATTGTTTCAATAGATGGCGCTAGCAGTTTTATTTAAATTTAAAACATTTCTTTATTTTTCTGGCATACTGTGTATGTGTCAATTCCAATCCTAATTGAATAATTCTTAAAATATTTTCCTTTCCCAGAATCTCTTTTCAAATTTCATTAACTGCCTGTGCTCGTTTATATTTATATTGTTTGGATATTTTTATTTGTTTGTTATTCATTTTGTCTTGTCTTTCCAGTATTTTTAGTTTTCCTTCTTCATTCTTGAACAGTATCATTGTATACATTGCATAGGCTAGTATTGGTTTTATAAAATTGCTATAGATTTTGAATTTGTTTTTTTTACATAATTTTTTATCCTTGAATCTGTTTGTTGCAGTAGTGTAATAAAATGTCCGGTATCGTTTTTGTATTCGTTCATTTTATTTTGTTTTTAATTTTTTCTGTATATTAAAACTACCAGGTTCTTCGAATATGTGATTACCGCATTCGCAACTTAACATTACTCGTTCTTCTTTATTGCAGTAGATACATTTAGTTTCTTCTTCATTTATTCTTAATCCTCTTCACTTCTCGTCTTCCTCCAATGTCCGTCTTCATTTTTCTAGATATTTCTAGTTTTAGTTTTAGATATTGTTTGGTCAACTATTTATAACATCGATTAGTCTGTTTTATTACAATAATAGCAACTTTTTAGTAATTATCATTCAACAGGTACTTTTATAACTAATATTGTGTATAACTGTATACAATTTATACCATATAACTATCATAATTCTATATAATTTTAAGCATATTTTAATAAAACCCATATTTTTACATTATAATAACTGTCATCAACATGTAAATTAAATGGCCTAAAATTATAAACTAGATTTCCTGGACTAAAAATTAATTTCAATCAGTATAATTCAATCGAATTGAAAATACCATCAATTCTAATTAATAATCTGTAGAAAAAAATCTCTATATAATGGCTATTCACTTCCAATTTAACGCCATCAGTAAATAAATCATTTATTAAAGCAATTAAAATCTAACAGTATCGTCTGCTTTAAGGTGTTGTAATCAACGTTTCGGAAAAATTTATGATTTATAAATCAGTGTTATAATGAGATTAATATATCACACGGTAGATCGAGGTTTGAAAAGGGATTTTGGCAGTTGAACGAACACGAAAATAGATGTATATTATAGATAAAGTTTTTTTTTAACAGGCTGCCCAAACGAAATGGTACCTGATGGTACCAAATAAACTTTCTAATTAATTGATAATACTTATTAGTTTTATTGGATATTACATCCTTATTTTATACAAGCCTGAAAGTATTTATAAAACTTTTTAAAATCGTTATCTAAACTGTGCTCAAACCCTGTTGGATCTCCAAAATATTTTCTTTCATTGATAGGTTTAACACATCCATCAATAAGTCCCTAGTCTGACATATAGATGGTGTCACTTACAAAAAATCCTTACAAGTGGTCGATTGTGCCTACTTTCAAAAGACATGTGTCAAAATTTCATGACAATCTGTCTACTAGTTTCTGAGCTGCTGTGCTTTAAGTGACGCTGCTTTTATTATTTTCAAAACAGTAGAAAAAAAATAATTTCGTGTGTTGATTAAGCATTACTTTTTGATGAAGAAAAATACCTTTGAAGTTAAACAATCCCTTGATACACATTACCCGGACTCTGCTCAGGAAAGTCAACCATAATTGATTGGTATGCTGAATTCAAATGTGGCCGTACAAGCATCAATGCTGCTGAACGGTATGGACTCCAAATGAGGTGTGTACACCAGACAACCCCAGAAAAATTCACAAAATTATTTCGCAAAACCGTAAAGTAGAGTTGAAGAAGATAGCTGATATCAAAAAGATATTGAAAGGAAGTGTTTACACCATTTCGCACGAACATTTGCTATGAACATGAGCATGGACATGAACAAATTGTTATCGAAATGGGTACCGCGTTTGCTCACAGCGGATCAAAAACAATAACGTATTGATGATTTTAAACAATGTTTGGAGCTGTTTAAGCGACATAAAAAGCATTTTTTCATGCGATATGTGACAATGGATGAAACATGGATCCATCACATAGCGAATATTATATAGCTTTATCGGTGCGTTTGCAGGACGAGATCGCAAAAAAGGCTCCAAATGAACAAGAAAGGTGCTGTTTTACCAATACAATGCACCGTGTCACACGGTCACGCTGATAGACTATTATTTGCCAACAAAATGATGATCCGATTTCCAGCAGTCGACAATATCTTATACTACGATGAGGCTCATTTCCACTGTAATGGCCATGTCAATAATCAAAATTGTCTCTACTGGTATAGAGAAAACACTAAAAAGAAATATGAAAGGCCTCTGCATAGTTCGAAGGTCACAGTTTGAACTGCGATATCAGCATCCGGAATAATAAGAACCGTCGGATTACTACCTTCTCTCATAGTTGCAATACATCCTTGTAGACATACAAGGGATGTTTCAATAAGTACTTCAGGATTTAAATTTAGCGCCAATTTTTTTTTCAACGACCTAACCTAGACATTTTATATCTCGCATGTGTTATCTAAAGACCTAGCACTTTAATTATAGATCGTTTTAGAATTGTGATAATAAATGCAGAATTCTGTAATAGAATTATGTTTTCCGATAAAGCTAATTTTCATCTCAAAATCGTCAAGTGATTCTAGAAAAACCTTTACATCCTCGTCGAGTAACAGTATGCTGTGCACTTTTTCATAAAAATGACGGTGGTTAAAAGGTAAATGTTAATGGCAAATGCTACCGCAATATGTTAAGAAACTTTTAATGGGCCCAATTGGATAATATGCACAGTATTCTCTTTTAATAATATGGCGCCACGTATCAAACGAGGAGGGAAACTTTGGGTTTGTTACGAACACATTTTCCTGGCCGTACCATTTTCCGAAATCATGATATTCAGTGGCCTGCAAGATCATGTGACGACCATCGACTTTTTCCTGTGAGGCTTCCTCAATGACTCAAAGAAGTTCATTCTAATAATCCGCAGACGATTAATGACCTGAAGCAAAACACGTGTCAAGTATACGGTGAAATTGAACCAAAATTATTATTTAGTGCTAAATTATTATTGAGAATTTTACGCAAAGAATCCATCTTTCTTTTTGTCCGTCCATCTTTTTGATAAAATAAACAAGCCGGTATTTTTCTAAAATTGTTAGTTTTATTTAAAAAGGAAATCTCGAAGTATATTCCTTTTGAAGATATTTCGTTGCCTTTCGGCAAAATGTTAATAGCCCCAATAAATTTCAATAAAAATATTCCTAGTTTCTTAAAAGGCACCAGAGCCGGAGTGAATAATTTTGGGAGAAGTAAAATATTGTTAAATTATGATTAAATTTTTATTATTAATATAATTATTATTATTATGTATGACTAAAACATTGTTTATTGGTTTGTGTATTTTATTATTACAATTAATTTATTAGTACAATAAAAATAAATAAATTTATCTATTAGTACAACAAAAAATTATAACATTAATTATACATTTAATTGGGTTTCGCTCTCAGTGTCACTTTGATCTACGTTAATAATAAGCAACTTTCTTTGGGACTACTATCTACAACCTTCCTAATTAACGTTGCAGTACTTGCACTCAGAGTCGGAGAAATGTTTCCTGCTCTAACATTGGATTTTACCTGAGGCCACATATGCTCAATTGGATTAAAAATACAGTAATTCGGGGGAAGGCTGAATGAATGAATATTTAATATTTTTGAGGACAACCCTAAACAATTTGGAACCCATCCATCCTCGAAACCAGCAAGTAAAATTGTAATTATTTTTTCCTTGTTCGCTTGGGCTTTGGTTTGGCATTTTCTTGATATATCTACCCATCCTTTTGCTGGCGTCATGTGTGTATCGAACCATGTTTCATCAAGGCAGATAGTGGAACGATTTTCTAATCTGTATTTTTTTTATAGTGTTTAAGTAGTCAAACCGTCATCGTCGCAATCATTGTAATTCCATTAATGGTCCGATATGCAAAACCCATTTGAGATAATATTCTCCGGACGCTAGTTCTGCTGCATAGAATGTTGGTTTCCTCTTTCCTTAGTCGCTGTTGCAATGAATGCAATGTAGGCACAGTTTGCTCTTCATACATACCATAAATTATGCTTCGAAAGTCTTTGTTACTTTCGTCAACAAATTTACTTTTACCAGAAACACTACGGACTTTTTTAGCTTTAATTGGCTTCGTCATAATATCTTTAACTGTAGACAACGGAGTTTTCGTTAATGAAGATGTTTCTGCTGCGGTTGCATTTACATTAAGACCCCTATTCAATAAAGAAGCATACACATTTTTATTAATTTGCTTAGCATCGGGTGATAAATGTTTTCTTTTAAAATTAGCACTACCGGAGGCACAATGATCAATATCTTGCCTAGAACGCCTCATTTTCAGCACGTTTGGAATAACAAAAAATACGATCGAAATTATAGAACTGCGCTGTTTAAGAAAATAATGCGAACTAAACTAAAATATTTCGAAACTACTAAACCCGGTATAAAATTAATTTTATCTTTTTTACCTGATTTTTTATTAGGCCCGGCCCTGTTTACGTTTCTTGCAACTTTGCCGGGTTTCGTTACGGCAGGGGTTGTTGAGAGTTTATTGCAGCCAATCGATCAACGATATGTCTTGAAACTATACCTATACCAACAAGTACCCACAGTGCTGGAGAAACTAATTCTCGTTTGGGGCTTTGGGATAATCGTCTATTTTCACCGTGGGGACTTCCACTACTGATTGGGTGAATTCGGTTGTACCAATTTCAAGTGAAGGTATCTATGGATGTTTTATTGCTTTTACTGGTTGATCTGATAAGAAATAGCCTGTAAACAGGTAAAAAAGACCCCCAAAATAAGTTGTAAGTTATTATTCATACCACACTATACTTTTTTTGTATTATTCGGATTAATTTAAGCTCAGTTTCGGTTCCAATAATATTAATATCGTTTTCAATTAAAGAAGGAAAATTAATAAAAATTACAGGCCGGAAAATAAGGAAACAATCAACAATGTTCCAAAATGAGTTGCAGCACTGAAAAAAGATCTATTCAAATTACTGTTCATTAGTATAACAAAAGGAACTATAGCATGAACGTGACGAAATCTGAAACAGACGTTTACTGTTTACAATTCCTGGACTTGTCCTCAATTATTTACAAACTTAAAAGGAAAAAAGAATATCTCCGTGGAAATTAATTTCCCACGTCTGGAAAGGTTGTAAATTCCAATCCCAGTATCCAGGAAGGAAAGCCAACTGAAAATAGCGGCATTATCTTGAGACACGACACTCTGGGTGTTCATGGCCACAAATAAACGCCAAAAATATTTTAAATACTTTAAGAAATAGTAGACGATCAGACTGCGGTCGAATATGTTAATTGTTACTTTTGATTTCCATTCAAATTTGTCCTTGCTGTATCTGAATTTTTATTTATGCATTTAAATTAATAAAAATAAGAAAAATAAATCAATCTTTTGTAAAGGGTCATGCAAATATGACGCGCAAATGTCAACACTGTATAATGTTCGCCTTGTATAGGTAACTAATTTGTTTAAACAGTCAATAGTATAGTAGGTGCTAATTACGAAGATCGTTCGAAAAGTTTTGGATGTGAAAGAGATGGTCCAATTATATACAAATGACAATGATATTTGTATATACATTTGTATCAAATAATTGATTGATAATTCTTGAATATAATTCAAAGATTAAGAATTATGTAAACATAATTTGGCTAGTGGTCAATGAAGATGCTGAATTCTTAATGAACACTGACACTGAAAGCCCAAAACTGGTTTGACTCAACATTTCGTTTCTTTCTGTTGCATCCTAATGTAGCTCATTGATATATAAAAACAGAAAATACTAATGACACGAGACTAATAACGTCAATGACGTTTTGGAGGGTAAACATACACCATCAAAACCCAGTTAATTATTAATTGTCATTAAGTAAAAAGCATAGTTTTTCTAGCATTGAATATATCGAATTATGTACCAGAAAAGACGTTTTGCGGGGAAGTTTAATAACCTTCTTTCGTTTGAAGAAAATGTATGCTGACCGTTATCGATTGTTGGCTGATGCTTATGGTGAACATGCTCTAACCCAAAACACTTATGAACGATGGTTCAAACGTTTTAAAAGTGGTGATGTTGATATAAAAGACAAGGAGCGTCCAGGATAGCCAAACAAGTTTGAAGATTCAGATTTGCAAGCATTATTAGATGAAGACTCAACTCATACATTGTAACAATTACAACATTGTAACATTTCCGAACGTCATTGGAACACGTATGGGAAAAAATCCAGAAGGAAGGAAAACGGGTTCCATATGAAATGAAAGAATGAAACATCAAAAGATGACAAACCACTTTGCATGAAATTTTGCATTCCAAGTAAAAAAGAAAAGGTTTTTTGCATCGGGTTGTGATAGGTAATAATAGTTTCACCATCTGAATCGCTGTTCAAGTAAATTTTTAAAGGATTAACTTCTAGTCTATTAAATACTCTTTCGCGATTCGACCATCTTTGAATCTCTTCTTCTGTATGTCTGATGATGTTCATCCAGATCTGTGGTATAAGTCTTGACAAAGCTTCTTTCCACATATCCAAACAGTTATCAATCGTTCTTCCATCTCGACCTATGTGACGATTATAATAATTTCTGGCCACCCCCCATATCAGTTATATAAGATTAAATATGCTGATATGATGGGAAAGACTTTGAGGCCATACTCTTCAGCCATATGATCTGCCATATTCTTTTTTAGGTTTGTTCCTGAAAAGCACGTTATGAAACACAAACCTGTCCTTTTAATTACTGCTTACCGAATAACAATTTGCAGCAGTTCACTTTTCACAATATTGTGTTTTCAAAAGGAAGATTATGTTCCGTCACCATTCTGCAATTTTTGTTGGAGGTTTATCCATCAGTATACTGTGATATGGTGCATTATCCATGACAATAACTGATGGCTCCTCCAAGATTTTCAACAACTGGTTGTCAAACCAAAACGGAATGTTATCTTTATTTATTTCTCCTTGATAATCGCCTTTTGTTTTAGAAGAGAAGACTAATTCGGCCTCTGGAATAAAGGCATTCTTGTTCCCAGCATGAAGAACAATATATCTGCAATAACATGTTATTATTGACACGTCTTAAAACAATTATTTATGACATGAATTTAATGGCTCCTAAGTATTACGTATAGCACTCACCTTTTTCCTTCAACTTTTGTAGTCTTTAGACCCCTATTGTTATCATCTTGCCATGAGTGACCCCCAAGGTACCATTTTGAACAAAATCAAACAGAGATTCGTCTTTGATATTTTAATACTTCTTGAAAAATTGGATTCGTTTAAAGGCAATATCTGGAAGATCCATCAGGCACATACGTGAATTATATTTACTCCATTTGAAACCAATTTCTTTTAGAAGTGTATGAAGCGAAGTTTTACATCCATCAAAAAGCTGCATCCTCTTTAGTTGACATGAATTTAATGGCTCCTAAGTATTACGTATAGCACTCACCTTTTTCCTTCAACTTTTGTAGTCTTTAGACCCCTATTGTTATCATCTTGCCATGAGTGACCCCCAAGGTACCATTTTGAACAAAATCAAACAGAGATTCGTCTTTGATATTTTAATACTTCTTGAAAAATTGGATTCGTTTAAAGGCAATATCTGGAAGATCCATCAGGCACATACGTGAATTATATTTACTCCATTTGAAACCAATTTCTTTTAGAAGTGTATGAAGCGAAGTTTTACATCCATCAAAAAGCTGCATCCTCTTTAGTTGACATGAATTTAATGGCTCCTAAGTATTACGTATAGCACTCACCTTTTTCCTTCAACTTTTGTAGTCTTTAGACCCCTATTGTTATCATCTTGCCATGAGTGACCCCCAAGGTACCATTTTGAACAAAATCAAACAGAGATTCGTCTTTGATATTTTAATACTTCTTGAAAATTTGGATTCGTTTAAAGGCAATATCTGGAAGATCCATCAGGCACATACGTGAATTATATTTACTCCATTTGAAACCAATTTCTTTTAGAAGTGTATGAAGCGAAGTTTTACATCCATCAAAAAGCTGCATCCTCTTTAGTTGTTCATGAATATTTTCAAGATTAACAGTTTGTTTTGAAATAGTTCAATAAAATTTGATAAAAATGTAATATTACCATGTAAATCAACTCACTTTTTCATACATTTCATAGATTTGATTGTGAATTGAGCCCACATCAAGATGATCTAGATTAGTTACTCATTTTGGATGTTGGAACATTTCGTTTTCTTCAACTTTTTCCAAATTGCACTAACTGTACCAATACTAATATTTAGTGCAGCTGAAACTCGCTAACAAAACTTCAATTATCCATGAGACCTACTCTCACAGCATTTAATGGCAAAATAGGAGCCCCATTATTTCGTTCCTGTTCAAAATAACTGATAAGTGACGAGACAAGCTGCTTACACTGACAGCTTAACGGTTTTGGCATTTTTTTGTAATTATAATCGCTGATTTTTTTACTACAGAACTCACAAAAACAGAAACTAAACCAGAAAATAGCTAAAATAGAAAAGAATACAATAAAAATAATTCAGAAACGTTTGAAGGCACTCAAAAACGATCAGTATATGAAAATGACAGATTCTACGAAAAAGTTGTGTTAGGTCGGCAACACGGTCCAGAACCACAAACCTAAATGTTATCTTGACAGTATTTTTATCCTGTTCTAATAGGATTAGAGGAAGAAGGAAAGAGAATGCTTGTTTGCATTGTTTCCCTGAATGAGCTATACATTCATATATATTTACTGCTAATACAGGGGATTGTTCTTCTACAAATCAACGAATATTATTTGTCTTCATAATATCTTTGGTCCACTTATGTCCCATAATGTATATATACGGCGAACGGATTGATACCCGGAATGATTTACGAACAGGGGAGTAGTGCCAAGGTAGTAGAGATGCAATTTTTATAAATAAAAAGTGGCACCCTGTGAAATTTTTGGAAATATCAGTTTTTTTTTCGATAAAAAGTAGCTCTATTACATTGTTGGTAGAGGTCCGGTTTTTGAGATAATTATAAATTTCGATAAGTATTAAAATCGATCAAGAACATTAAGCTAGCATTTCGCATTAGCATTTTAAAATATACTGTAGCGACCAGATTAAATCATCTCCTAATGATGCTAACATGGTTAGCGAAACGTGCGTCGAGAAGTTTAAAAAAGTGATTTGGTGTTTAGTGGTAAAGCTCTTCGAATTTAGTGTAGCGACTATTATTTTATTCCCAGTTAAGCAAAACCATAGTGTCCCCAGAGTAGTCAGTTTTCAACTGACTTTGCTTTTCGTGGTTTGTCTTGTCTTCTAACATCACCCACAGATCCAGTCTTCAAAAATGTGGCTACCAATTTATGTATTGTGTGCTTGGATGGAACATATCTACGCTTTTCATGCTAAATTGAAATAATCTTCTTCCATTATCAAAGTAAAGTGGGCGGGTAAGTAAATGTTGTATTCCTTTATTTTAGTTTAAGTTTACTTATTCGGAAATATAAAATGAAAAATAATGTTCAAATAAAAATAAGATATTTTAATTTGAAACTGATAAACTTCTTCTGCGCCATTCTGTTCTAATATGTTCCAAAAGTAAGGTGAATTTTGTTTTAAATATTCACGCGCTTTACGTATAAAACTATTTGTTTTTCAAGTTGGTATGACTGTCCTCAATATCCGATGGAAATTTAATATAATTTCGCTTGTTAAAGTAAAAATTACAGCTTACTTTATAACTGCTAAACATTTTTGTCGGAAATTTTTTAAAATAAATTTATCAAGCAAAGAATTTGCATTAAATTTTATCACACAGCATACAACGTTACTTTTTGCTTGCTTTTTGCGAGGAAAAAAAATCAAATTCGCCTCCCAAAGAGGAGTTGAGGTCATCGAAAACAATGGTCTAGACTTCGAGGAGTTAGCTCCCCAAAACCCCAAATACTTTTGCTACATTCTAGCAGCAACAGGTAGGGTCCGTACAACCAAATTTTGGAATGGGGGAAGGGAAATGCATCGCTACCAAAAATTTTACATTTCTTAGTATCATACGTGTAGAAATACTAGTGTGTAGAAATACATATGTGTAGAAATACGAGTGTAACTGTTACACATCAAATTTTCAAATAGGCACCTAAATAATAAAATTTTGCTAAACTCTCCATAGGAGCATGACCATTAAATCTGTTTGTAGTTCAAATCCATCCTCCTAAATTTCTGAGCAGCAAAGTGGTCGGTGACTTGATCATTAAAATTTGAAATTGACTTCACAAGTTTTTTTCAATAGAAGAGAAATTTAATAGAGCATTGTTAATGCGCACAGACCTATAGTGTTTCTTAGAAATGATTCGTTTGAGGCTAGAGTAACAGCTTTCGCTTTCCACAGTCGTTATACCATCTGAATCGCTGAGAATAGGTAATAATAGATAGGGGATAAAAAGTGGATCTATTTTAACCACTGGTTACCGATAACAACTGATAAAATTCAATCGAGCATTGAAGGAAAAACGACCAGAATACGTCCAAAGACACGATAAAGTCAACGTCAAAGTCATTTTCAACATGACAATGCTCGGTCCCATGTTGTAAAAAACTATTTGGAAAACACTAAATGGGACGTCTTACCCTATCCGCCATGTTCACCGGACTTAGTCCCTTCGGACTACCACTTATTTCGATCGATGCAGCATGGTTCGATATGAACACATTCTTACGAAGAAGCGAAAATTTGGTTTGATAAATGCTTGGCCTCAAAAAAACAAAGTTCTCCTGGCGTGGAATCCATTATTTGACAAAAAGATGGGAAAAAGTAGTAGTTAACGATGGCCAATACTTTGATTATTATTGAAATTTATAAATATAATAAAGATCCGTCTAGACCAAAAGTCTTCAAATCACGGCCCGCGGACCAAATCCGACCGGTCATTGTCATCAATCCGGCTTGCAACTAGCGAATTTAGTAAGCGTATGCTCGTTTAGGGCGCGTACTCGACGACTAGTTTAGAAGCTATAGATAATGGTAGGGAAATTAAAACGGTTTTGGCCCTTGGAACTTACTGGAGCAATCAGTAGGGCCCTAAGGCTAGAGACCCCTGGTCTAGACAGTTATTAAACGATCAGACAGATCTTCAAAATGCCCTACTATTTAAAACATTGTAAAAAAATGTACTCCAATAAAAATGTAAAATTAGGTACACAGGATAAACAGCTGTAATACCTTAGTTTTAAAGTATTAGTGTTTGATAATGTAACATTGTTTTACGAAACTATAGTCACACAAGTTAAAAAATAAGTGACGGATAACGAAGTAAACCATTTATTTTATTCGGTTTAAAAACGAACTATCACAAAGTGACGGACAAATCAGTCAATAACCTGTTATGTTATATTTTATATATAATAAGCAGATATCGAAACAGTTTAGATCTTCATCGGATTAGCTATGAATCATATGAATATATTGTTTGAAGAAATAGATTCGTGATAATATCGGCTGTAGAGGCAATGAGGCTTTGTCAGACTAAATATGAAGGGATGATAAGAAGGAAGGGCAAGAGGAGAAAGTAAGCATCACAGACAATGAGAATTTACATAGGGATCATAAAGGAGAGATTTCCCCATTCATTAGATGTAAGTAAGCGAAGAAACAGTGGCTCTGGATAGATAGTGTTGGGATAGAGAGAAAAAATTGTTTTTGATTGACCTTAATTTGTTTTTTCACTCCAAGTGGTCCCATTCTAAATATACTACGTTATTGATTCTTGTATTCTCTCTGTTTACGTTTTTACTAGCTTCTATTTCATTATCTTTCCTTCACGTTTAGCCTACCTTATCAGTCTATCGTATTCTTCTCTTTTTGCTCGGGTGGGTTTTTATATGCACTTTAGTCGAGCATAGTTTGTATTCTCCATCGAATCTAGTATGGAAATGCGACTTAAAAAATGCGTTGGAATGGAATGTTTCATCAAATTTGCTTCATGGTGTATATAAGGATAGTAGACCTAATCTACTGAGGATTCATTATTAACAGGTAAAATTATTAACTTAGAATGAAAAACCTAGATTGCTGACTAAACAACCCACTTAATTGCCAGGATTATCTATAGATTTAAATATAAAGGGCGGGTTCTGGTTTAAAGTTCTTGGTCAAAGTTATTAATACCCTGTGCTTTCTACACTATTAACCTAAATTCTGCATTAGGAACTTCAGCGTGAAACATTAAACTCGAATAGATTTACCACTAAACACTAAATAACTTTGTTTAATATCTCGAGGCGTGTTTCCGCTAACGTTGGCCTCAACATTATTCCTCGCGTTGACTTTGCAGCTCATTCAGTGACTTTAGACGAATGTAGGGATTTTTGATCCTTGTATTTCACCATGTGAATTGTATTCTACGGTGACTGCAGAACTTTCTCTGCGCTGCGTTTTTGTAAAATTCTCGCAACCATAACGCACCTGAGAAACGCTCCACACCGACTAAATTCCTAAAAGCGGGGTTATCGATTGACATGGGCCCCGCGCCCCTCATAGTTGCTGCATTTCCACAGTGAGCCAATAAAATTGAAATGTTCCTAAATCATTCCGGGTGTCTATTCATTCGTTCTGTGAAGAGTCACGACCTTTCGCCGAAATTTCATTTGGTATTTTCGAGTGTTGTTTACGCACTTGAAAATGCCAAATGAGATTTTGATTGAGTTGATTCAATCAATCGATGAAATCAATCTCCTGACCTGATTAATAAAATGCGCGTTCAAAAGTTATATAAAATAATTTGGTCTTTAGTATTAAATCTGTTCGAGTTTACTGGTAACCTAATGTAGTAATAAGTATTTCCCTTCGTTATTTAATCGAAATAAACTCCATTTGTAACAATACGACCTTCAGAATAAGTAACGAATATCTTAATAGATTATTTCAAGCAATATTTTCCACGATTTGAAATTTTAGCATTTTTTTTCGAAAATTGACAACAATATCTTGAGACAAGATACCCTGAGTAGAAGGTCCACAAATAAACACCAAAAATGTTTTGAATACTTAAGAAATAGTCGACGATCGGACTGCGGTTAAATATGTTAATCGTTACGTTTGATTTCCATTCGAATTGATTATTGTTGTATCTGAGGATTTCAATGAATTATTTATTTAAATTGCAATGGGACCGCCTTATTTTGTTTATCACAATGACAATAACAAATAATATGCTCGTTATAAAATATCTTTATGTAGTCGTTGTATACTTCGATCTATCACTGAATTTAAATAGAGAAAAAAAGAGAACAATTTATGATATTTTTTTAATCATCTTGATTCGTCAATTGAACTTTACAATGGCTCTAAAATTAAGATAATAACAGAAGTTCCAAAAGAAAGTTTCTTCTTCAACTGTTTTGTGAACAATACATATATACATATATGTTACATTGAATATTTTCACGGATGGTAGATAATGTCACGACGTTTCGTTAAAATCTCATTTCGCATTTTCAAGTGTTGCATGTAAACGAAGTATGTGATCATTCACATACAAACCAGCGAAACGTCGTGACTCTTCACAGAACGAACGTAGCCCCACAAAAAAAATCCAACGGCATCAAACTGCATGATCTCGGCGGCCAATTGACATCAACAAATCTCGAAATTACGCGGCCTGAACTTTTCGCGCAATAAAGCCAAAATTGGTCACTCCAAAAGCTCCACAGCTGGGCGCCGTCTTGTTGGAACCACAAATCGCTCAAATCGAAATTTTTAATTTCTGGCCAAAAATCGGTTATCATACGGCTATAGCACTCAGAATTGGAGTCATTCTTCGTTTTCGAAGAAGTACGGGCCAGTGACACCACTAGACATAACGCACACCAAACAGTCACCTTTTGCAAATGCAATGGATTCTCCCCAATCATATGTGGGTTTTCAGAGTCCCATATATGGCAATATGGCATAGTGACAATCGCTGAAAAAGATTTTGTTCGAAAAATCAGATGACTGTTCAAGCATTCAATCAGCGTATGCTCGGCGGGCTTCAATTCTTACGTGAGTTAAACTTTGTAAGGATGAAGATGCAAGTCCAAATGGAAAATACGCCACAATGTGCCCTAAGACAAGCCCACAGACTGTGAAAGCCGAGGAATAAATTTAAGTCTTCAGCTACACTTTGACTAACAGCAGCGATATTCTCCATCGAGCGACGTTACGATGATGCACATGTCTTACCACATTCATAATAAACCCAATATTTTCAAATTTCTTGACTGTGTTGGAAATTATACGCCCAGAAGGACAATTATGGTCATTTAAGTTTGACAGTTGTTAAAATACAGGGTTGTATTTTTCGAAACACGAAACTGATAACCCTATAAATATTTTTAATTCTATTCTGTTAATTAATTATATATATTAACATTAATTAATCTCCTACCCATTTAATTTATTTTACTTAATATGTGTTTTATTTATTCCATATTTAACTATATAATAAATGTTATTTTAAATACAGCTTAAACGTTTTTAATTTATGATAAAATCAGCTAGGATTTATTAATATGTATGCACAGATGATTTTTATATGCAGCTAAGACAAATAACAATGTCAATATACTAGTTAAAATAAGAATTACAACATCAAGAAAAGGATGTAAGCATCTTGCAATTAAGCCAGTTTTTCAACTAAGGTAATTTTGACGATATCATTTGAAGTAAATCTTCGTCCAGCGAGCTATTTCTTTAGGTTAGGAATGAGGAAGTAATCACTGAGAGACAAATCCGGTGAGTATGGCATATGTGGAAGCACTTGGAAGTCTAGATCAAGGAGTTTGATAGCATCAGCTCGAGACTTATGTGCATTAGCGTGCTGAAAGAGCATTTTCTTTCGGGCTCTTAACCTAAATAGCAGTATTCAATCGGGTCAATATTGAAGCGTACTACTCCACGGTAATGGTCGTACCTTATCTGCGCTTTCCTTACCACAAGAATGGAACCGTTTCCGCTTTCTCTGACGCACGTTCACCCACTAGTTGTACTGTTGCTTCGTCTCTGGCGTATAACAATGAATCCATGTTTAATCCACTATTTTAAAATGTTATAAATACACACTACCGAGTGGAAAACTTTTAACATCCAAAAGAAGCGTGAAAAATGTAGAGGACCAGGTCTACAACCACATAAATCCGACAGTTTACATTTTTATAGTCGAAAATTAAGATGAAGAATGCTTTCCGAAGAATGCCGAAATGTGTATGGGCACCCACTGTTTCTGCATATTTCCCAACACGTTTTGGTATCGAGTGAATGAGGTAGGAGTTCTCCTCATGGTGAGGATTGGTGAGGTGGTGAGGTTAGAGGTAAGATTTGGTGATTATTTCTTCCTAAGCTCTCTGTTCTTCATGCCTTAGAGCCCAAGAAATCCATGAGCAAATATCCTAGTCTTATATAAATTTTGTCCCAAACCTGCGGTATGGGTCGGGAAATCTGGCTGGTCTTTTTATAAAAAAGTTCAAAGATGGTTAGGCAATATTATTTGGTGATGACTAATTATTGTGCAGAAAAATGCTTCCTATCAGCCACTTTAACCACGGAAGAATATACTGCTGCACTATTTCTTCAGGTTAAAGTTGTATGATCATGTTACTTTTGATGAAGACTAAATATGGCTAATTTCAATAAACTGTAGAACCCTACCCTATAACGTCTTCTGTTCTGGGTACATGCCACTTAACATCAAACTGGGTTTGACGTTTTTCTTCAAGTTGCTGTCTTCATCAACCATCAACCATCAGTATCGTCATTAATCTCTGGAGGCGACATCACTTCACGACTTGATTGTTCGTTGCCATCGATACTCAACTGTCAGGGCTAGCACAAAATGGAGCTGATAATGTTGTAATCCAAATGACATTATACGGCATTAAACCATTCGGACACTTACAAGTGAGTCTTGTTTTATAACCTTCTCAAGTTTGAGGCTACCGTAACCGTACTACTAAACCTGTGCAAAAACAGAAATTACAATAAACGGAAATAATACATAATAATAGAAAAAGTTTGAAAAGTTTAACAGCCAGTTTTTTACAGCCTTATAAACTTATTATTTATTTATTAAATATATTATTTAGTAAATAAAAGACAATTATTATAAACGCAGAATATTTTTCAATTACCAAGAGGCGTCAAAATAAAATACGAATAAAACTTAAAAGATTCTAATTATTTTAACAAGCGAAATAATAAGCAGAAAGCGCAGGGGACACGCTCATTATCGCTTCAAGAGAACAAAATTTATGTTGTAGTCAATTTAAATCGAAGAAAAATCTAGCAAAAGACGAACAAGAAGAATTATCCGTTGTCCTTGCCAACTACGCCGGCCTGGGTAACAAATGATACTTTAGATCAGTTTTATACATTTATTGGTCATTTGGTTCGATGGAAAACCCTCTCGTAACGAACCTATACGTTATTATTCTTTATGAAAGTATGTATATGTATGTATATATGCAATAAAGCAACAAAAAATCCTAGAAATTATATAGTTTTAACGAGATACCTTGCATCACAGATGATTTATAACGAAAACGTTTGAAAAAAATATTTTTTGTACCCTTGTCGTTAATAAACATGAAGGAGAAATTAATGTGGAAATGTACTCTATTTAGATGTAAATTTTGAAGACCCTAGTCGAAACAGTTGGTCTTTGTAGGTGATAGTGGCGACGAAAAAAACTATTTCATATCACCGAATAGTCACACCTTTTTCATGTAGTTGCTAATGAAGCTCAAACATCTTTTTTATTTTATGTACAATAATTATCTTGAATTCAAGTTGATATTTTAATTTGCATTTTTATTTCTATTATATATTTTTTTTATTCTCTGATGTATATATGCACAGTGATGACGATAAAATAAGACTGGCCGGGCCTTATTAATAAATTTTATTAATATATTTATTAACCAATTTTGCTTTGTTGATTTTCCAGAATGAATTTACTGAACATTTAATATACTTTAATGAGATATTAAAAAAAAACTGGTCAAAAAAATAAGAGTAATTTTTACACATCATAAAAAAACTAAAAATTGTTATTCTCTAAAATTGTTTAATATATATAATTAAAGAAGTTTAGCACTTTGCGGCATGGCCCTACCCTATGAAAAATTATATAGGGGAAGGTGGGATAAGACGGGGCCTGTAAGGTTTATCGGTTAGAAAAAAACCCTTTACTCAACTTTGTTATGTCATACTCTTCTTAGCAAAATAAATCAATAAAAAAAAACATTCCGTTTAGCCCGACATGCCCCACCTTAAGGGCAAGATAGGATACTAAGAGTCTCCAGTATTCAGTCTTCACAAAAAGGACAGATATGAACAAAATCCTCGTCTTCACCTTCCACGCCGGTACAACTACAGTGAGTCCATCTTCCGCTAGCCTGGCAAGTAATCCATGCTTCCCGAGACTGCAAACAAGTTTCTGCTTATAGGAAGATGAAGTAATAACTGCAGTCTTCCCTCTCTTGGAGATACAAGGTTTCGGTTTCGTCATAGTTATAAATTTTGTCGGTGGTTGCTCGAGCCGCTGAAGTATTTTCCGGTTTTCTGAGACCCAAATCAGTATGACGATGCGAAAGTCTTGGTCAGATCTACATTTTTCTTCATTGAATTTGTGGTGTTTGTTGATAAAATTATCAAACCAAGCAGATGACTCCCCATCTGCTTTAAATTCTTCTTCCTCTTCTTTCGTTTTCTTCTACTTGAGTGAAAGTAGGTTAAATGGGGTCTAAAGGAACTGTGACTTGGTAAAATTTAGTTGTCATTCTGCCTGGTAACTTCACTTTGCGTTCCAGAGTAGTTTGAAAACCCCCGTAAAACTTACTGGTTAATTTATAATATGTTTTCCATCTAACACGTCTTGAATCACCTTCGCCATAGCCTCTTCTGTTCATTCGCCTCTATTTGTTTTTCTTTTATAATTGCTAACCATTTTCGGAAAGTAATATGAGAAACGCACATAAAAAATTGAGTGGAGAAAGATGGGGTACCCATACCCCATCATTCCCCTGTGGACATGTGGACAAACGACCACGACCGACACAAGAATACGGTTATATTTGAGTAAATAGAACATAGTTTGCGATAAATGTATGACAAACTAATGGTAAAATATATGTTACGAACAGATACGCATCCCATATGTCTAAAAAATTAAATAAAATACTAAATAAAAATATATTTGCTCATCGAATCGTAAATTGCACCTCCTGGTCCTCGATGATAGGCACACTGAATATCTTTGTGGAAATACTATTAGATGGCTTAGTACTACTATCGAAGCTCAATGGGAATATTAAAATATTGTGGGTCTCCAACTTACCTCACTTCTCGTCTTACCCCACCTGCCCCTATATTACTATATTAGGTAGTCAAAGCCTTTGAAAGGTTTAGGCATATGGTCATATACAGTGTCTTCAAAGGAAAAGACAATTGATATAAAATGAAATATAAATCGATATTTAATTATATTTTTCAATATTTATATTCAAAATAGATTCCTTGGTTAGTATAGCTCCAGGAAAAATTCTATGAGGTAATTCTGGTACACATTTTTGGGAATAACTTTATAAAGCTACACCCTAATTTAGTTGTGAGTTTCAGTTTTAGACCTAGCTTAGTTACACGGAGGCAAATCAGGTGAATACTGCGCATGGTATTAATCTTTTTCTTGCTAAGAAATCACGAGCAACATTACTTTTGTTCAACTTACCTTTTTGCACTTACACTTGCACCTACCTTACAATTAAAATTAATTCTACTGAGGATTTAGAAATGTTTGAAAGCCCCTCCATAAGTTTAGTTTACATATAGCGGAGATTTTGAATAATTTCAGTCATTTTTTGAAAGATATCTGCAATTTAATGTTAGCGTGAGTGAACATTCAACAGATTGAAAAATGCACGGTAAATTCCTGACTGAAACTACATTATAATTAGTAGAACGCCGTCGATTACTGCAGGCAGTCTCTCTGTCTCTCTCTCTCTCTGTTTGCACGCGTACACATAAATCGTTCTCTAGCTAGAGAGTTCTTTTTCAGTTCGGAATTACAGCTTAACTAATATAGCTAGGCCTCCGATGTTTGGATACGCAGTAGCCTAACGCCCGAGAGCTCATTCGAAGTAGTGTATTGGTGGTGTTACCATCGGTTAAGCATATTGTACATTCGAGTAACTCTCCGTTCTCTTTCTGTGTAAGACAGTGAGCCTCTAACTCTTTTTTTTGCGCATCTTAGAGGCCAATCTATGTTGGTTGAGCTGTAGTTTCTTCAAAAAAAAATTCAACCAGCAATATTAGACACTCAGTTGTTGTTTAACAGTCATTTATTCAGTCGATGTTAGTGTTTCTGTAAAGGGGCAAAAAATCGAATATTGAACCGTCATTAAATTCTGCCAATAGCCTACTCAAATTAAAGCGAGATGGATACTGTTTACGGGGCTCTGCACCGTCATTTGCTTCCGTGAAATTTTGAGCAGATGAATTTAAACGTGGGCGTACCACCTTGGTTGACGATGCACGTTCGGGACGGCCAAAAACTGAAACTACTACCGATAACATTGAAGAAACCAAATACAACATAAATAATATAACAGAATATTATAATATTTATTTGTATTGTATGTTTATATATGTATATGTTTATACAGAATATTTTTGACGAGTAACGCATCTTCATATTGAGGCTGGAAACTTATCAGACAACCCTCGTATATACAGAAGAGGTATGGGAAGTGTCTGACAAAAATAAAAATAAAAAAGGGCAGTCATGGGGACTGCCGACAGAAATGAAAACTTGGAACTTCGGAAAAACTGTATTTTTTTTTTGAATTTTTATATTAATTATTCTTTAATGTATAATTTTTTTTCACGTAGGATCGAGAATCTAAGCAAATAAAGAAAATTGACATTTAGAAAAACTACTTATATTACAATACTTTTTTGTAAAGTTCTAATGGTGAAATTGAATGATATAAGTTTATAAATAATCATTTTGCAAAAAATAACAAAACACATATTTTATTTCTGACAGCCGGTCGCGTTGGTGCGGCGGTAAGAGCGTCTGCTTTGCCGAATCCGCGCTGGAGCGGTAGCTGGTTCGATTCCAGCGCTTGGATGGTTATTTTTCTTTCTTCTGTCCGTTTATCTCTCCTAAATGTTTGTGATTGTTTCTAGGCAAGAGTGTAAAATCCGACTACGAATTACCTCTCAGTCACGCCAGTTAAAGGCTGGGTAAGGCCGGATGCCTTCTGAGAAGTGTTCTACGTTGGTCACTCGCCAGTCGGTAGGTTTCCTGATAGACTTATGGGTAGGCACATAACCAAGGGTTTATAGCCCGAGGGGGGTGCTGGCCTGGGTTTGTCGGAAGCTGATGACCGTGGTTCGGAACCCACGTTAAGCTGTAGGTCCAGTCGCTAAATAGCCTAGTTGCTGATGCGCCTCTAACCCAAACACTTTACTTTACTTTACTTTATTTCTGACAATTTAAATCAATAAACAATAATTTTGAGAAACTAAATTAAATTTATTATAAAATTTTATAGAATTTTTAATTTGGAAATCCGCGACAAAAATATTATCGAACAACTAGAAATCTGTTTTATCATTTTAGTAAGATAACTCCTAAGTCACTATGAAATATTCATTGCACGATGTATTGTAGAGATTAAATATTAGAAAAATAAATAATATCAAATTTTTCAACGCAAAAATTGATACCAATATTGGAAATATTCGAAAATAAATGCTTTGTTTTTGTTATTCATTTTTCTACATAAAAATATCAGCATATTAAGTACTCACTTTTGTACTTCACAGTGATTCTACAATTAAAATAACGATTATCTAAAACATAATTTAATTTAAAGCACATTAAAACACATTTAAAACACAATTGGCGTCGCCAGTCTGGTGTAACACGTCACTAGCATGTCGGTAACGCCAATCCATAAGTTTTGCCTCTACCGAAAATCGCTCAACATGGCTAGAGAAGTTTTCACCTCAAAAATAAAATAAGAAAATAAAATTTTGGCGACATAGTCGTGGTAAGACTCTTATGGATAAAGTCAGACACGAAACAATAAGGGAGGAAATAATGCCTTCTGACATAATGCCTTGGAAAATATGCCTTTTGACATAATGGAATCGAAATGTTTAAGCTGATCATATGAAAAGGATGGAGACAGAAAGGTGGCCTTCAAAGGTATGGCACTGAACACCAATACAGCGGAGGTAAAGACCAGGTCTAAAATTATCTTGGGGAGTAAACAAGGTGATGGAAAATAGAAGCCCTTAAGAGAATGACTGGCAAGACTACCGAAGGTGGAAGCTTGGTTGCGATGAACGCCAGCTGGTGTAATCCCGCTCGCAAAATAATAAATAACATTGAGGAGAGACACCATTAATACACTAAGAACAAGATGCATGAATTGGAATAGGCAGAAAAAAGGCCTAGTAACAAAAGAGAACAACTGACTATGCTAGTACGTGTACATGAAAATACTTAGAACTTTTTAAATAATTAATTTAATATGAAAATTATTCATTTAATATGAAAAAATTAGGATTGTATTTCTGGATTTAACTTCGGTGTCGGCACACCGCCAAAAACATACCTGTTTGACTCTCACCGACAGATATTCATTTTGAATAATTTGTGGCTCATCGCACGTACGGGAAAAACACGAACCATAAAAATTTAGCGTTCGTTTCGTTTTCTATTAATACAAAACCAGTTTAATTCCGATTGGATTATCAGATTTATATTTTATATGTGGAACTGTTTTATTATTGACGTCAGCATTATCGCTTATCTAGAAATGCAACGAAAAATCCTCTCGGACTTTATAAATAACATCTATCAGACGATGCAGTCCAGTTCTATCGGCGCACGAGTGACTAATGGATTGAATACAGTGAAAAATCAGGGATGAAAATGGATTTGTTCTGTTTATTTAACGTTTAAATGAACTGGTATCGATGTTCCTCATGGTAAAATTGTTGATTTATTATTTCAATTAGGCTACAATCTAAAAGCAACTTTACTGGACTAGTTTCGGTATTATCGAATTAGTAACGAAATAATATAATTTAATTACATTTTGAAACAATATTAATTGGATATTGATATATTTCTTTTATGTACCCTGTATATATTTATATAAATAATTACATACTGTTTTACGTATGTAATCATCATTTAATTAAAAGCTAGTATAGGAATTTTAAATTCGAATGCGTTTTGATGTACAGACAAATAATAATAAATAATTAAGTTATACAATAATTTATTTTATTATTAAAAAAAATATATATATATATATATATATATATATATATATATATATATATATATATATATATATATATATATATATATATATGTATATATCATCATCATCATCACCATCATCATCATCATCATCATCATCATCATCAGGCCGTGTGGATCCACTGCAGGATGAAGGTCTCTTCAGCATGTTTTCAACTTTCACGGTCCTGGGCTTTCCTCTGCCTCTCTGGTCCAATATACTTAACGATGTCATCAATCTATTGTGCTTTCAATCTTCTTCGCGGACGTTTGCGATCAAGCGGTATTCACTCCAGGATTGCCAGGATGCCATCTGTCATCCCATCGCCTCGCTATATGGCCTGCCCATCTCCATTTCAATTGCTTTACTCTTCCAATGATGTCACAGACTTTCGTTTGTTCCCTGATCCATGCGCAGGACTTTCTGTCTCGTCTTGTAATGCCAAGCATACATCTTTCCATTCCCCTCTGTGCTACCCGAAGTTTTTGAATTGATTGCGATGTGAGTGTCCAGGTTTCACTTCCGTATGTCATAACGGGTAGAACGCACTGATCGAAGACTTTTCTTTTCAAGCAAAGTGAGATGTGCTTTTAAACACAATATTGAGCTTGCCAAATGCCTGCCAGCCACATTTAACACGCTGTTCTACCTCCCGGACGGTATTCCCCTCCATTGAAATCATTTGCCCAAGACATATAAAGGTGTCTACAATCTCCAAATCCCTTCCTAAAACTGAAATTCTTCTGTCCTGGGTGAAGTTATTGAACATAATCTGATTCTTTTTCAGGTTTATTTTCAAGCCAAATGGTTCGCCAGCCCTTTGCAGTTCTTGAATGCGTCTTTGCAGCTTCTCTGGGTCTTGTGAAAGGAGAACGATATCATCTGCAAATCTAAGATGGTTTAAGTTTGTACCATTGATCTTTACACCATCCTGTTCCCAATCCAGTTTACGGAATACTTCTTCAAGGCCAGCCGAGAAAAGAATAGGCGATATTGCGTCACCCTGCCGTACACCTGGTTCTACATTAATTCCCACTTCAAAATTATCAAGGTGAATTGTAGTTGTAGCTCCATCATATATTGATCCTAATAGGTTTACATATGCTCTACCTACCCCTTGGCTAACCAGTGCATCCATCCATCTTTTTCGTAGTCGATAAAAGCTAAGCACAGTGGCATGGTGTATTCGTTGTGCCTTTCTATGACCTGCTGTACAACCTGGATGTGATCCATTGTACTGAATCCACTTCTGAATCCTGCTTGTTCTCTTGGTTGTGTGTCATTCAGTTTTTTTAATATTCTTTTAGAAATTATCTTAGTGAAAGATCTCTAAAGTGCTCTATCCATTACATTTCCAGAAAGTTCAAGCCTTAAAACCTGATGACTTGCCACAAAGAATCCAGTTTTGCCAATGGTTAAGGGAACAATTGTGTTTAAATGAAAATTTTGTACAGAACGTTATTTTTACAGACGAAGCTATGTCCACCCGCAATGGACTTTTTAATTCTCACAATACTCATGTGTGGGCCGAAGAAAATCCACATGAGTTTTTTGAATCGGGGCATATTACCAGTTTTCTATCAATATCTGGGCAGGGATACTAGAGAATTTTTTGATTGGACCGTTTGTGCTTTCCAACCGTTTAAGTGGACAACAGTATTTGAACTTCTTGGAAAACCATTTGCCGGACCTAATGGAAGATGTACCATATCAGTTCAGATATGGCAAGTTTTTTATGCACGATGGAGCTCCGCCTCATTTCTCTGCAAATGTAAGAGCGCATTTAGATCAGGTATATCCAGGACGATGGATAGGACGTGGTGGACCAGTGCATTGGACACCACGTTCCCCAGATTTAAATCCTTTCGAATATTTTCTGTAGGGATACTTGAAGACATTGGTCTATGTTATCCCGATTGGCACTGTAGAAGAATTGCAGCAACGTGTATTCACTGCTTGTGATTATATCAAAAATAAACCTGGTATTTTCGGCAGGGAGGATAATATCTAAGAAGAAAAGCATTTGAGGGTGCCTTAAGATGAATAAAGGTCACTCTGAACATCTGTTAATAAGTGCTAAATCCTTCATAGTAATTAATCTTGTTATTGTTGGCAACTACAGAAATATTTTCGTACAAGGGTGCCTACTTAATTAATAAGATGCATTTCGATATCCATGTAATCGTGCATCGATTTAGAAAAAGTTAGTTTTCTGGAAAACGGTCTATCCTAACGAGATCAAATAAGAGTACTTTTTCTACCTAATAATCTTTGCGATTCAATAATTTAATTTAAAAAATTTAAAAAATATTACAAACAAAAAAGTTATGGCAGCATTTACTAAGGAGACGCCCCTGACTAAAATATTCAATTATTAACACAAAAAACACGATTTTCTATTCCAACTTACTGAAGTGAATTTCACGACTTTAGCATAAACCGTTTCGAAAATATTGCGAAAAAACTATCTTCAAAGTTCTCCCTTTAAGGAGCTCTAGCCCCTTTAAGAAGCAATTTTTGGAGTATGTTTAGAGGAAGAGGAGGTTTTTATGTTTTAATCCCTAGAGTCCCTACCTCCAAAAATATTTTGACCTTATTTCCGGAGCATCCTATTTCCTTCATCCACTCTTCAGGTGTCCAGCTTGAGCCCAACTGATGACGGCTTAAGGCCAGAAACCGGTCTTGGGAGATGCTTTATATGTATATATATATATATATATATATATATATATATATATATATATATATATATATATATATATATATATATTACCTGAAAAGAAAAGTATTTGATCAGTGTGTCCTGCCCGTTATGACATACGGAAATGAGAGACATGGACACTCACATCACAGTCAATTCAAAAACTTCGAGTAACACAGAGGGAAATGGAAAGATGTATACCTGACATTACTAAAGGAGATAGAAAGACGTGCACATGGATCAGAGAACAAACGAATTTCAGTCACATTTAAAGCGTCGTTAACGTTCCGGACGGTATCCCCTTCCAATAAAGCCCTCTGCCTAAGATAAAGATCACTATATATATATATATATATATATATATATATATATATATATATATATATATATATATATATATATATATATATATATATATATATATATATAGTGATCCATAACTTCCAAATCCGTTCCTAAAATAGAAATCCTTTTGTTCTCAGTAAATGTATTGAATATGACCTGACTCTTCTTCTGGTTTATTTTCAAGCCAAATGGTTCCTCAGCCCTTTGCAGCTCTTATACGTTTCTTTGCAGCTCCTCTGCGTCTTGTGAAAGAAGAATGATATCATCTGCGAATCTAAGATGATTTAAGTATGCACCATTAATCCTTATTCCATCCTGTTCCCAATCCAGATTACGGAACACTTCTTCCAGGCAGGCTGAGAAAAGAAGAGGCGATATTGTGTTACCCTGCCGTATGCCACGCTCTACATTTATTCCAACCTCAAGATCGTCAAGGTGGACTATCGCAATAGCTTCATCATATATCGATCTTAGTAGATTTACATAGGCTTTCTCTACACCTTGATTAAGCAATTCATCCATTATGGTCCGCTTTGAGATTGAATCAAATGCTTTTTCATAATCAATAAAAGCCAAGCACAGTGGCATAGTGTATTCGTTGTGTCTTTCTATGACCTGCTGTAGAACCGGGATGTAATCCATTATACTGAATCCACTTCTGAATCCTGCTTGTCCCCTTGGTTGTGCCTCATTAAGTTTTCTTAGTATTCTTTTGGATATTATCTTGGTGAAAACTTTGTACACTACTGATAGGAGGCTTTTTGGATGGTAGTTCTTTAAATCTTTCCACAAGCTGGGTACTTCTTGTTATTTGAGTAATTTTGAGTATAATTTTGCTAGTGTTTTATGTAAAGTCCGACCATCAGCTTTTAACATCTCCACAGTTATACTATCCTTTCCTGGAGCCTTGCATTTTTCATCGAGTCTATAACCTTTGTCACTTCCTCCATCAGGATATCCGGCACTTGTTCTTTAGTGGGCATTGCTGTTCTTGCCTGATTCTGGTCCTCATATAACTTTAATAAAATCTTCGGACAACCTCTAACATTTCCGTCCGTTCCCTGCATATTGTACCATCCTCACGCATTAAGGAAAACATTGGTGTCATTTTCTTTCTTAGTTTCTGCTTAGTTTTGTTAATTCCCCTGTTTTCTTCTAGAGTTTTTTGCACTGGCTGTATGTTGAATCGGCGCGTTTCTTCTCGAATACGTTTTCTTATAGTTTTGCAAAGCTCAACGTACTCGACCCTGCCAAAAGGACTGCCTGCATTCTTCATTGTCCGGCGTTTTTTATTTATATATATGTACATTGCTCTTATATATATATATATATATATATATATATATATATATATATGTATATATATATATATATATATATATATATATATATATATATATATATATATATATATATATATATATATATATATATATATATATATATATATATATATATATATATATAATATATATATATATATATATATATATATATATATATATATATATATATATATATATATATATATATATTATATTATAATAACAATAATAATAAAGCAACTCGACAGGCCTTTAAGATCTATGGCTTTGACTTTATTTTTTATCTTTCTCCATTTAACTCTATTTATGGCTGCATCCTGCCATCCTTCTACCCTTGCTGAACCTAAATCTTCATTGCATGCCTCCAGTCACGTCCTTCTTGGTCTTCCTCTTCTTCTTCGTCCATCTCCACTTGACAATGCTTGTTTTGCCTATCTACTATCTGACATTCTTAATACATGATACAACCACCGCAATCTGGACTTTTACTCCACCAAATTTCTTACTCAATATTCTTCGCTCCTAGATATTTAATCTTTTTCTTCTTGTTTGTTCATTACCCAACATTCACACCCATATAGTACCGTGGGTTGAATAACTGTTCTGTACAATCTTAACTTTGCTGACCATGTTTTTTCTTTTTTTGATGTAAGCATGTTGTGTAACGCTCCTACAGATTTGCTTTCCCTTGCCAACCTTTTTTCAATTACCTTTATTTCATCGCTTGCGTTGGTTATGGTAACTCCCAGATGATCAAATACTCAACTCAAAACGTTGACTGTTTTAAATTTATAATATTCATTTTATTCCGTTTTAATGATACCTTGTTCTGCATCATCCGCGTCCTCTCCAATTTTAAGGAATTATGTCTTATTTTCATTAATGTGCAGGCCATATTCTTGCGCTTTTTTTTCAAACAGTCTAAAGATTCTTGCTAGCTCTGTTGTTCCTAACAAGAATACTACGTCGTCATATTCAAGCTAATATTTGGCTCTTGGTATTGTAAATTGTCCCTCCTGCTCTTATTCAGGTACCTCGGAGTATAATCTCTAGAATAGCATTTAAAATGACTGTAGACTGGGGATCCCCCTGTTTCAATCTCTTTCTCACTTCAAATTTTTCAGTGGAACGGCACCCTTCCACCACCACTCTGTATTCTGTTTTCATTAGTGTCATCTTTGTCATTGCAATGATCTTCTTCGGGACTTGGAGCACGTTCAATGTTTGGTATAAATTCCTCCTTATGACGGAGTTATAGGCTTGTTTGAAGTCGATGAACAATAACTTCAAGTTAAGTTTTCCTTCATACGCATTGTTTGGGATCATTTTCAGGACGAAGATCTGATCAGCAGTGAATCTGTCTTTTTTAAGCCCTCCTTGGAATTCCCCCACTTGTTCTTTTAAACATATTTCAAGTCTGCTTCTTATAGCTCTTGCAATAACCTTATAGGCTAAATCAAGTAAAGTGATTCCCCTTTGATTTGAGCATAATATCCCCTTGATATTATTACTTTCCTTGATTATCTCTGCTGTTATACCATTGATTCCTGCGCTTTTGTTTATTTCTTCTTCGGAAGGGACTTCCACTACCTGATCCAACACATTCTCGTTCTGGCCCCTCTCCGTTTCGTCTTCTTCGTTTTTCGTCATTTCACTCTTTAACAGGTCTTCAAAATATTATCTCTTGCTTGCTTAACATACTTTGGTTGTTTTGTACAGGATTCTTTGTTATTTTTAGCTTATTTATAGAAGTTTCTTATTTCATTATTCTCATATCTTTCTTGAATTTGTTGTAATTTTTTATACGTCTGTTTTCGCATATTGCCTCTACTTAGCCTATTCACTACTTTTCTACTTCACTACTTAATATTGTCTCTTTGTTACATCGTTTGGGTTCTCCAGCATCTTTTGCTTTGCTACTTTCCTCATCTTAATTGCTTTCCTGCAGTTTCCATCGAACCCCTCTTTCACTTTACTTTTTGTCTGCATTCGTAGATATTTTTGGGTAATTTCCTTCATACCTATTTCTAACTCTTCCCAAACTGGGAGAAGAGATATCCCTCTGTAGTTCGTTCTATCTCCTTTCTTATGTAGTGGATGGATTATCCAATCCAATCTTCCGGAATCCGTTCGGTTCGCCAAACTTCTTGTAGAATTTTGGTTATTTCCTTAATTGTATCTGGATCAGCAGATTTTAAAAGTTCAGCAGTGATTCCATCTTCACCAGAAGCTTTGTTATTTTTAAGTCCGCTTGATTTGCCTAATTATTTCATCTTCATTCGGTGGTAATAAATCTGGGTTTGTTTGTTTAGGGTTTAGTGTTGGTAATTTGCTTAAGGGCTCAGGACAATTTACTAGTTCTAATTGTATAGACATATATATATATATATATATATATATATATATATATATATATATATATATATATATATATATATATATATATATATATCCTTAGGTGTAGGACTGACAGTTTACATTTTAGGTTGATGGTATGTCATAAATTTATATTTTTCCTTAAGTTCCTGTCCAGTACTAATCTTCGAGGTCCATTCCAATAAATTCCTCGTTTTTCTCCCGCTTGTCGAACTTGTTTTTCCATCTCAGTCTTGGGCGTCTCTTCATTTATTCTCTCTTTGTTAATGTCCCAGATTCTCTGCCGTATATGATTCATGGTCTTATTATTCTATGAGACACCTGTGCTTTTATTTCTTTCATTATCAATTTTTTTCTAGAAATGTTGTATTTAAGGTGGCGTATAATTTGACTGCTTTTCCCATTTTTTCGTTAATTTCGCCATCCATTTTTCCATTGTCCTTTATTACTGTTCCTAAATTTTTGATCCTCTAAATTGTGGTTCCTCTAATGTTGCTTCTAAATTTTTTGTCAGCTTATCCTCTATTATTTTGTGATAAATATTTTTCAAGGGAAAATTGTTATTGTGACCCCTCTCTAGTTTTTTCAATCTGTGATATCTCCTTTTTTAAACAAGGGCAATATTATACAAATATTCCAGTTTTTTGGTACTTTCTTTTCTAGTATGATATCGTTATGTAGCGACAAAAATTCTTCCATTGCTTGTATAAAGTGAAAATATCAATTTTCCTGATAATAAATAACGCTTGTCCCATGAACACGACAATTATCAATTGAACAATGAATAACAATGAGTAATAAGTTATATATAATTAAAAGGAGTGACATAATTCACCATAAGGCATCGGTTTATGGTGGAAATGTGGTCGAAAGTTCGATGAGCCTTCCGCCGCCGACGATCATTTGGCATGAAAACGATTCATGTTCGGCATCTTAAATCAGCTGGACATCCGCAATTCAATTTTAAAGCTTTACAGAGAAAAGGACGAATAAAGGGGCTCTACCGTGACCGGAATGATAAATAGATTTTTTTTCTAATACTTTTGCATTTTTAGTTTCCGGTTGATTCATTACAATCCTGTGTTATATTGACGGTCACTTCCAGTCTTACACGGGCAAGAATCTTACTTTAACGGACGGCATCTTATATTGTCAATAGGTATTTTGCTTTTTTACGTTGCTCAATTTTTTATATTAATAACGGATATTTTTAAATAAAAAAAAACAGTTATTTTGCCATTTTTTTTCCTTTTTTTCAAAATATATCTCTGCCTATCAATACACCGCTGGGTCCGTTCAACTAATGCTAACATAATTTTTATGTCGTTCTTCGGAATTGCCTCAATGAGCCTCGTCACGGCTTCTTGGGCTTATTTTACACTATTATAAAACGTTCCTTTCATGGCCAGTTAATTTCGGGAACAGGAAATAGTTACACGGAGATAAATCAGGTGAAGGTGTTCACTGGGTTCAATCAGGTGTTTTTTTTCCTTTTAATGATTTAATGATTTGTTCCTCATTAAGACGTGAGGAACAAATCGAGGCCAGACTTTCCGTTTGTTTAAATCCTTTGTCAAAATTTCGTAAATCTGGTCTTTGGTCGTATTTAATTCCTCCGTTATCCATGACACAGTCGAATTTGCATCGTAGGCGATTATTTCACGTCCTTTTTCCACCAACTCATCGCCACATTTTTTTTGGCCGACCTGACCTTTGGGTTGTCTTCCAAACGTATCACGACCGCCCTGGAATTTCTTATACCACTCGAACACATGTATAATAATAATGAGATAAGTAATCATCATCATAAACATTTTCAATTCAATTGTTTCTGTAAAAGTTTCACCCAGCTTGAAACAAAATTTTGTATTAGCTCTTTGTTCCGTTGTTTTTGTGTGACGAGGTGATAAAAGGTACTGTCACTTTAAACGTTATAACTTGACAATGCGTTGATGGATTTTAATGGTGGCAGTCTCGTTTTATAGCGGAGATATACAACTTTCAGATTATTTTTATTTCAATAAATGGTGTCAGTAGTTTTCTTTAAATTGAGAAAGTTCCGTTATTAGTTCCGTCTTAGTACCATACTCAGGGTCTGGCGCACAAAGAGACTGCGTAGTCTCGATTGTTGCGAACGTTCACCGTAAGATGGCACAAGTTGCACGATATTACACCCGCCATCCGTCATGGGCAATTTTTATAGTTTGGGCTTGAAATCTGTTCGAAGTTACACTTGCAGACGCTGTGGTTGCTGCTGAGGAAACGAGCAGCACTGTTTGATGAGCTGTATGGGGGCTGGCGATTTAACTTCATCCAGTAGAGTTACCAGGAGTGACCTGTTTCCCCAGTACGTAGCCCACGTACCCTAATTTTTGAGCTGATTGTTATACGCTTTTTTAATGTGAAACTTATATTTCTCCGTACACTCCGGAAATGTTTGATCCTTCTATGTGAACTAAACATAATCTAGATGTGTCATTAGAATAAATAAAGTCTACTAGAACTATTTAAAGTCTCATTCAATTATGTGATACAAAGATGCGTCTTGTGGTACATCCCATGCATCACAAATAAATGTTTGTTAAAAAGTTTCAAAAATAGTCGTTCTCAAAATTGTCCTATATGTAGCTTCAAGAAAAGCATCACGCACTTGTTCAGATATTGTCACTAAACTATTATCATTAAAATCACTTTTTTAAACGTCTCGACGCACGTTTCGCTGACTATGTCAATATCATAAGGCGATAATTCAATCTGATCATATTCTGATCGTTGAATGTAGTCCTAATGATGCTCACATGGTTAGCGAATTGTGCGTCGAGAAGTTAAAAAAAGTAATTTTGTGTTTAGTGGTAAATTTCTTCGGGTTTAGTGTTACACACCGAAAGTTCCAACAGAAAAATTGAGATATTGTTATGTCGATTTTATTCTGACAAAAGTCGTTCGTTAAGTTATTATATACTTCTATGACGACCAGAACATCGCACTTGTTCATAACTATCCTGTAAATGGTAGAAGTAACAATGTCCAATCATCTGGTAATTTTATGAAAACTTAAACCTAAACCTTTCATTTATTTTGCCATAACTTTTTTAATCGCATACAGAAAAATGAAGACAAACAAGCAAAAAGTTTATTAGTTGTTGTGTTCAAGATATGCTATATAGTGAGTTTAATTCAAATATATGAACGGTACTAAAATATACAGGGTGTTTTCAAAGTTGAGTCATTTGATTTAACAGGTTGTAAAACTCGTAAAAATAAGTAATTTTGCCAAAAATTATTTATATAAAAGTTGTAAACTAAAGAAATTATTAACAGTTGATATTATCGACCATTGCGTTATAAATACATGAAGTTTTTTTTTTACTTAATGGCTTTGCTACTAGGCATTTTGCCAGCTCATTTATCCTTAGAAATTATTCAATGCACCAATGGGCAACACACATGAATATCCAATACCGAAAACACACACAAACATTAATGCCCACATCAGGGTTTGAACCCAGAACCCTTCGGTTGCCAAACAAGCAACTAAATATTTGTTTACTGCTGATACTGGGTATGACTAGTTTTTTGTATTCTTGTATGATATTTCTTTTGAGTGCAATGTTCGATTTGACCAGTGGTAATAATTCCTTAATAGTGCGTGTTTAAATTTTGGGTACTTTCTACGATTAAAATGTCACACGTTTATGAAAACAATGAACTAGTGGACATAATATTAACTTACGGGGAGTGCCAACAAAATGCAGCCGCAGCATAGTAATTTTAGTTACAAGACTTCGCGATAAGTGTACTTAAAGACACAACGAGGAGATCACGCTAGAAGGCCTCCTCCACGAGAAATAGTAAAGATTGAAGAAGCAATTTTAGAAATTGTCGAGAACGAGCCAACAATGAGCACTAGGTCTATAGCAGGTTAAGTTGAACTTGCTCATATTAAAGCGTGGAACGACGACTATACGACAAGAACACATTTATCCCTATCATTATCAATGGGTACAAGCGTTACAATCCGAAAATTATTCTAGGAGACTTGAATTTTGTCAGTGACTTTTACATCAGTACAACAGAAACGAAATTTTTACCCAATTTATTTTGGCTACCGACGAGGTCATATTTACATGAAATGGAGTAAATAATCTTCACAACAACCATGTTTGGGCAGTAGAAAATCTGCATGCTGTGAAAAAAAAACCATTTTCAGCACATATTTTCAGTAAAGTTTGGGTTGGCGTAGTAAATGGCATACTTATTGGGCCTTTCTTTTCTTATAGGTCAACTGACAGGCAAAGGTTATTTAGACTCTTTTCAAAACAATATGCCACAATTATTATAAGGTGTTCCTTTAAATGTTAAACAGGATATATGCTTTCTACATCATCATGTCGGAGGTCCATCGAGCTCCGCCACATTTTAGATGAAAAGTTCACGATCATTTAAATAATGAATTTCCTAGCAGATTGATAGCGTGCAATGGACCCATTTCTGCCTGCACGCTTCCCGGATTTAATGCCCTGTGATTTTTTTCTGCGGGCGGGGCTATTTAAAAAGGTTACTTTATCACAATGGAGAAGTAAATACTGTGGAAGAACTACAACAGTACACCGGGATTTTATTTTTGGCGCGTATACTGACCAATAGGTACCCCGAGCAAGCTTTTGTACTAACCGAACAAATAGTAACAATTTTGAACAATTATTATGTAACATTTTTGTTCTTGTTATTCTGCAACTTTTATATAAATAATTTTTGCTAGATTGACTTCTCTTTTTAAAATGTTTGCTAGATTGCTAGATTGACTTCTTTTTGCGAGTTCTACAACATAGTGGTCGAGAATATCAAAAAGTCAGGTCTGTTTTGTAACTGTAACTAATTTTGTAACTGTTAATAAAATTCTTTATTTTGAAATTTTTTTATATATGATCTTTGGTAAAATTACTTATTTTTACGAATTCTACAACCTGTGAAAATAAATTACACAACTTTGAAAACACTTTGTATAATAAGCTATTTCAAATTCCTTCTCAAATACCCTGTATATCGACATATTAGTAACTTAATCAATACCCTATGTACTTGTGCTGAGAATTAAAAATTTTGGTCGGATGTGTTTCAAGGTTTTGCATATCAATATTTCCGTTTTCTACCGGTAACAAAAGTAATTATGGGCATTTTGACCCACAAATATTATCTATCACTTCCACTGCATATCAATTAATCAACCAAACGACCGACACATTTCTTTTATATCTCGATCGATAGGCAGTATGATTAAAAACATTCCAAACTCGACGAATACCTTTGAAACAATTTATAATCATACATTGATCTAATCAAGGTAACCTGATGTTATGTCATTGTACTCATTACGTACGTAAATGGCAGTGAAACAAAAGCGAAACGGCTCATCTGACATTCAATCGACGTACATGCTTGATCGAAAATAGATGACACCGATCAAAAATGGTATTGAATATGTCAATCAGTGGGTCAATAGACGAGCGATTAACTTCCGAAAAAAGATTTCTTTAATTTTTCATTGCCATGGTCGTTTGGCCGTAAGGAAATTGATGTAATATCGATCATTAAGTCTTAGTAATTTAGGTTTGTTGATGATATAATACGGATGACGATTGAAAGTTGTTTTAAGTCGTTTTTCTTTTCTATTGTCGTTATAAGCTTACAATTTCATTCATTTACAGTAACACAGTCAGTTTCACTTGTCAGAAAAATTAGTTTCCTGTTTCTATATATATATATATATATATATATATATATATATATATATATATATATATATATATATATATATATATATATATATATATATATATATATATTGTGTCTGCAAATTTTGCTCGTAAACTTTTATCGACAATATGAAAGAAAAAATCATAATGCATGCAAGGAGAAGATTGCTGACTGACAAAGTTCCATTTTTATGGTTACAAAAAGGATCCTATCTAGGCCTTCAATTTGATAGATCATTAAAATAGTTACCTCAAACAAACCAATCCATTTGCAAAGTATACGGTATGATCAAATTATTGTATCCGCTAGTTGCAAAGTAAATTATCTCAGTTGAATTATGTGGATCTCAAGAATAGAGCAACCAGATTCATCAAGAAAACTCATAACGAAGCCATTGTTCATATCCATGGGAAACAATTTTATAAATATAATTTAGTTGGGGAAGCACTGAAAAAAGACATGATGAAAGCAAATGTTAATATGATCCACGATAGAAAGATTGCAGCAAAATTTATAGCTGACATTTATAGGTTTTCAGTAGACAGTGTGTTAAAATTACACATTGAATTGGATCCTAAAAAAGTATCTCCTCGTTGGGGGCCCAGAATGTTAAAAGTTAATCAGGCAAATCATTGGTGAGGTAAATTCAGCATTAATTAATACAGATCTTTAAACTTTTGGAAATATTTCTAATGATTAAATGAAAACTGGGTCATTATTTTGATCCAGATCTACACAGAGGGATAGTACAAAGTATGAAATAGCAACCTAAAGACTAATGGCCCCAACGAATATTTTAGGGTCACTCTTTCCACCAGATCATCATTCATGATTTTTTTTTAAAGATTTTGAAGAGGTTCTATTAATTGATTCTCTATCACTTGTACACACAATCATAAGCTAAGTCTTATAACGTAAGATTGTGACGTAATAAAATTAAAAGTTGTGGAAAATTGTGCTGGGGCGTCCCTGCTTTATCGAGATAGCATCCCAGCTCACCAAAACTTCCGTTTTAATGATTGCCAATCACAATGCTGGTATCAAAAATGCTTCAATGATCTCCATATTCCATATCGTCCAGATCTCGCTCCCAGCGAATATTTTTATTAGCTTAACTGAAGGAATATTTATAGGAAACAGGAAACTATTTTTTCTGACAACGGAAATACAATTGTTGCTGTAAATGAATAAAATTGTAAGCTTAAAACGACAATAGAAAAGAAAAACCTAACCATTGGTCACTATGACGGAGACGCAGGTTGTTGTGCGTTCCACATGAGATTGTGAAACCTAACGGTCGGGGGTGTATAACTCCTGACTACTGTTGTTGCGTTGAACGTAGTCCAAAGAAGTCAAAAAACTCAATTTATAAGCCATCCGACGAGAAGTCGGCGAAAATATGGATTGTTTGATTGTGGAGAGGGACTTCCTATTCTTGGCGAGAGAGTATATGTCAGTACCCTCATGAGTCTAACCACCAACAGACGAAACATGTGCCCTCCAATGTAAGGGATGGGTGGGGCTTCCTCCCGGTCAAGCAACTAACCATTGGCCATTATGGCAGAGACGCAGGTTGTTGTGCGTTGCATATGAAATTGTGAAACCCAACGGTCGGGGGTGTATAACTCCTTACTACTGTTTTCTCGTTGGACGTAGTCCAAAGAAGTGAAAAAACTCCATTTATAAGCCATCCGACGACAAGTCGGTGAAAATCTGGGTTGTTTGATTATGGAGAGGGACTTCCTATTGTATATGTATATATATTTATAATTACCCATTTAATTATAACAACCCATACTTTTCGCCGACCCGTCGGTTGGTGAATATATGCAGTTTTAGATTTTTTTGGACTGCGTCCAATGAGACAACAGTGCTGAGTGTCATCAGACACCACCTGCAGACGCAGGTTGTTGTGTGTTCCACATGAGATTGTGGAACCCAGTAGTTAGGTGTCTGATGACACTCAGTACTGCTGTACCATTGGACGCAGTCCAAAGAATTCTAACACTGCATATATACGCCATCCGACGGGAAGTCGGCGAAAACTATGGGTTGTTGACTGTGGATGGGGTCTACCTATTCTTGACGAGAGAGCACATGTCGGTGGAAGGGATGGGTGGGGCCCATTCCTAGTCAAGCAATCAACAAAATACTCATTTAGGCGAAGACGGAGGTTGTGTGTTCCACATGAGATTGTGTAACCCAGCATTTGCATGTCTGATGACACTCAGCAATGTTGTCTCATTGGACGCAGTCCAAAGAATTCTAACACTGTATATATATATATATATATATATATATATATATATATATATATATATATATATATATATATATATTTATATATATATATATATTGTTTTAATAATAAAATAAATTATTGTACGACTTAATAATAAAATCATTATTTCAAATTAATCGCTTTGGAGAGTCTGTACATCAAAACTCTTTCTTATTTAAAATTCCTATACTAGCTTTTAATTAAATGATTTGAAGAGCTTTTTGATAACTTTCCGGTCTGACATATACATGGCACCACTTACGAAAAATCCATACCAGTGATCGATTATGTCAACCTTCAAACATCATGTATCAACATGTCATGACAATCTGAATTGTTGTGCTTTAACTGTCGCTACTTTTGTTAGTTTCAAGACAGTGGAAAAGAAAACAGAATTTCATGTGTCGATTAAGCATTGCTTTTTGATGAAGAGAAATATCTTTGAAGCAAAACAATGGCTTACTAAATATTACCTGGACTCTGTCCCAGGAAAATCAACCATAATTAATTGGTATGCTGAATTTAAACGTGGCCCTACAAGCATCGATCGCTGAACGGTGACGTCCAAATGTGATGGTTCTACCAGACAACATCAAAAAACTTCACAAAATTATTTCGCAAAACCGTAAAGTAAAGCTGCAGGAGATAGCTGATATGAAGATATCAAAAGGAACTGTCTACACTATTTTGCATGAACATTTGGAAATGCGTAAATTGCTATCGACATGGGTACAGCGTTTGCTCACAGCAGTCCGAAAACAACAATGTATTGACGATTGTGACCAATGTTTGGAGCCCTTTAAACGAAGTAAAAAGTATTTTTTCACGCGCTAGGTAACAATGGATGAAAGAACGATCCATCACTACATTCTGGAGTCAATTCAGGAGTCAGCTGAGTGAACAGCAGGCGGTGAAAGCCGTCCAAAACGACCAAAAACACAGCCATCGGAATTTTGGGGTGCGCATGGGATATTGTTCATCGATTATTTCGGGAAAGGTAAAACCATCAATAGCGAGTATTACATGGCGTTATTGGTGCGTTTGAATGACGAGATCGTAAAAAATGCTCCAAATGAACAAAAAAGTGCTGTTTCACCAAGACATTGCACCGTGTCTCTAGACCTTAAAAAAATGCTCGCTGGAAAGAAATTTCGCTCCAATAAACCAGTAATTGCCGAAACTGAAGCATATTTTAAAGGCAAAGTGAAATTATTCTATAAAAAGGTGTAGAAATGTTAGAAAAGTGTTGGAATGATTGTATTGCTCTTCAAGGAGAATATATTGATGAATAAAGTCAAAATTTACATAAAAAAGTGTGCAAGTATGTGTGTTGTTTGCCAGACTGGGGACTTATTGACCGATGTGTTAGGTGATATCAATTAAAGTCAACCACATAAAAAACTGTTTTATTTACCTGTCAAAGGCTGTTATAAAAAATTATTTGTGAACAACACTCGTAGATTTCTTATCGATCATTAAAGCGAAGTAATTTCGGTTCATTGTCGATATGATGCGGATAACGATTGAAAGTTGCTTGAAGTCGTTTTTTTTTCTATTGTCTGTGAACAGTGGGTGAATAATGGATGCAGTTTGGGTACAATGAAAAGTTATTGTAATAAAATTGTCAAATCATCAATCTTATACCAATCGCTATATCTTTTTGCATGCCTATCGATTGTAGTGTATAAGTGAATGACGATTAAGCTTAGGAAAAAGTTGGGAGCAAAGCGAAATTATATTTTGACAGTTCCTCTACTGAGCATTTTTTGTTGATACGTGTTAAATTATTAAGATCATATAATCGCATTAAAAACTGTTTTTTTTTAATGAGAAAATTGTACCCAGGGAACATAATACGGAATCACAGGTCACAGGTTAAGACCTACCAAATAAATTGAATACATTTAAAATAGAAGATGTGTAAAGAAAGTAATGAGACTTATTTATAATTCTTTTATTCAATTGAAATCACAATTCTACATTATCTCTTTCAAAGTATTTGCCTTAGGAAGCCACACAATGCTGGAGACGGTTTGTCTACTCTTCATAGTAGTGCTCGAAGTCAGCTGGTGCTCAGTTTAGCCTTCAGCTAGTTGGTTACGGCCTTTTGGATGTTCTACAAGGACCAAAACTGAGATGATGTCTTTAGAGGTGAATTTTCAATCTAGGAAAAAGTCACAAGGACTTAAATCTGGTGAATAAGGCGCTGTCGAGCCTCAGTGACGTTTTTACTTTTCTAAAATTCGTTAATAGAAAGTGTAAGTGTTAGTAATAAAGTGTTTTTGATGTTTGGTCCTCTCGGTAAAAATGTTGGTTTATCGTTTGGCCTTGAGGCACAAATTTCTTATGGATGATGTCCTGACGATCAAAAAAGCAAATCAGCTTACTTGTGATCTTTGATTTGCTCCTTCTGGATTGTTTGGCTATGGTGAGATTATTCCTGGTTCTGGCGCTTCGTTTTCAGGTCGTATTCAAAAATTCTCGTATTCAAAAAGACTCGTCACCTGTCACGATAGGTTCCAGAAAATTAGGGTAATTTTCAATCCGTCCCAAGAAGTCAAGACGTTTTTACAAGGATTAAAAAGACACCAGGAGTATCCTTTTGATTCTGCGAAAGATTTTGGGAAACCATTATTGTGCAGATTTTCTTCTACCCCAATTTATTGATTAAAATTTGATGAACGGTTATCTGATTCAAATTTAACTCTTTCTTGATCATTCTGACCATCAACCGCCGAGCAAGAAGCACAATTCTGTGGGCATTTTCATCACATATTGCAATTGAAGGCTTTCCGCTGCGGGATTTATCTGAGAATTCGTGAAACCACCTGAAAATCTGAGCCCATGACAAAACACTGTTTCCATACGTTTGTTTAAATTTCCGTCTCACTGTGTTCAAGTCTGAAAGAAAACTTAATAGAACACTTTTGATGAAAATTGGTGTCGCTCATTTTCAGAACGTACAATAATTCGGGTATACAAAAATAATTGTCAAGGATCACCAAGTGACTCTAGAGATTTTAAATTCGTATAGAAAACGCATCAGAGGTTGGCCTGCCTCCTCTCCAAAGAGTAAGCGAAAAAGAATTCATCGCTTTCTGCAACCAATTGTTTTCTAAGGCATATTTTACTTTAACCTAATAAAAATGATTTTTAGCTACTTAAAATTCTGGAATTTTCCGTGCAAGAAGACGAGCTGAGAAAGAACATTGACTAGAGTGCGTGCTGCCTGCAATTATAATCGGGAAATTAGTCAAATTAAATTAATTAGGGGTTACATGAGAGTAGTTTGCAAAAAATTCAAGAAAACTTGAAATACAGACAAATGATAAAGATTAATCTTATAAATAGTATTCTTTTTTGATACAATTTATGTAAAAAAAACAACTTGATCTCAAAATATTGCCAAAATGTGATTTTGGTGCTATACTTCAGTTATCATTCTATTTACATCTCTTTAAACGAAATTAAGGTGAATAAAATCACCTTAACTTTATAACTTTTTTATTAATTTTTGATATTTTATCTGCATGCAAAGTCTCACCAAAATTGGAAGGAATTTGGCATCACTTACATCACTCTAGAATGATTTTCATGATTGTGGGATGAGCTAATGATCTAACCAATTTAAAAATTATTTACCAGGTGCGGCAGTTAATACAACTTAATTTTTTTAAGAGATGGCGGTGGAAACGAAGGTCGGTACACAGTCTAATAATTGCTTATGTCATTTTGTTGCTACCATAGTATTTAAATGATTTCGAGTTAGCGTCATATTCTTTTCATGTGGTAAACATGTCGAGTTACGAGATAAATAAAGAGCATTGCGACATGTAGTGCTTCTTTAGTTCAATCAAAAGAAAAATGCGAGTGAAAGCCATTGCATACTAGTGGAAACTTAAGGTGACAATGTCCTAACGCAAGGCCTTTATGGGCTTTGGTTTAGATGATTCAAAAGTGGTGATTTGTAAAATGCAAGCATTGTTGGAATAATACGATATGCAAACTCAACAACAAATGGGAGAGAGGTTTACTGTTCGTCGCCGAACTATTTGTGATCATTTGAATGCCATAGGAAAGATCCAGAAAGCAAGAAAATGGGTACCACATTAGCTGAATGATAGACAGATGGAAAAAAACAAAAAATGGTATGCGAAGTTTTGCTTTCTCGGTATGAAAGAAATACTTTTTTGCATCGGCTGGTGACTGGAAACGAAAAATGAATTTATTTCGCACTATGCGCTAAAACACAGAAAATCATTGGTTCACCCAGGGCAACCATCAACATCGACCGCAAGACCGAATCGCTTTGGAAAAAAGACAATTCTGTGCATTTGGTGGGATTAGAAGAGAGTCATGTACCATGAGCTTCTGAAACCAGGTAAAAAAATTAATACCACTCGCTACCATTAACAAATGATCAATTTAAACCATATATTGATCGAATAGCGACCAGCATGAGTTAGAAGACATTTTGCTGCACGACAACGCCCCATCACACACATCGGAAACGGGCGGAGAAACCACTTATATACTTGGCTGGAAACTCTTGCCCCACCCGCCTTACTCACCAGACAAGCCTCCTTTCAACTGTCATTTTTTTTAATCGATGTCTCACGTACTTTCCATGAAATACTTTAACAATTACGGAGATGTCAAAATATGACTCGAAAAATGACTACCTAAGATGTACGGTTTTTCTGGGAAGGCATCCAGAAATTGCCAGAGAGATGGGGAAAATGTGCAGCTAGCCATGGCGTATACTTTGATTTTTTTTGACTTTAAACTTTTCAAATAAAGTAGAAGACAACTGAATAATAAAATAGTAATGGCAACTGTATATAAATAGTAAACCACTATCACAATATATGTAGTGACCCTTGCCTTATTGTTTGCTTCGACTAGACCTCTTCAGTTATTCTTAATCACTTAGTAGTAAAGAAAAATTTTCTTCAATGCTGATAATAGTATAGTTGCTTTCTATAGTATTTAAAATAATAAAAAAATGGTGGAGTCTGATTATGGAATAATCAGTTATATATCAGTTGTAAAATTGCTTTTGACGCCATAAGTTATTTAACGCTAAATGTCTAATTATGGGTCATTAAAACCAAATCATTATCAACAGTTGCGAAATATTCTATTATTTCAACACGTCAATTGATATAAACACACTGCATTGTGTTTGAGTAGCGATGATTAGTATGAACAGTAATGAGATGAACAGTAATGAGAGTCTCAATGTTAAAATTTCGAAACTTGCTCCTAAATGTACGACAAGAAGTTGTAAAATTGTAGAAATTTCAACCAGCATTGCAGTATCTACTTTTAACAATTGAGCTCTCAGTTATGAGCTCTCTCAATTGAGCTCTCTGAATGATTGTGGCGTGTTCATATATTTTTTTTTCCTTTATTTTGGGTTTTATCTAAAACTCAAAAAATATCAAAAATACCTGTTCTTATGTAAAAAACAGAATCACTGGGAAAAAACAAAAAACCAAACGGAGACAAATTTCTCAGCGATTCTTTTTTGTAATAAATTTGCCTAACGAACAAAATTTTAAAGATATAAAAATGTAATCAAAATTTTTACAAACTTTTAACGTTAACGTTTGAAATACACCAGGATACAATCAATTCCACAAAAGAAGCTAGAATTGACAAGAGATTGCAGAAAACTATAAAAAATATCAAGATACAACAGGAACAAGGTGTACAGTACGAAGCTGTAACAGTACGAAGCTACAACAGGCAGTCAATTTTTAATATTTTTTGACATTCTTATTTTAAATCTTAATAATTATTTTCTCTATAGTCTGACGAAAGGTTGTTTTAAATTTTTAGTTGTATAATTTTTTATAAATTATTAAACACTATTTTTTTTAATTGCATACTAAAGTTTGAAATACTGTAATTTATTATAAAAAAAATCCCTCCTTTAGACTATTACTACTACATTATTTTACAAGATTCTTTTTTATTTTTGCAGACTAGATAATTTTTGGCGAAGTTATGATGTCGACAAGGAGGCGCCATGGTTTTGATCCGTAGTTCATTTATACATACATAATGTTAACATTACAAAAAATTTTGTTTTTCTTATAGTTGAAAAGTCAATAATATTTTTCCAAATTTACTTGGTTTTCAGTGCGCGCAGGGGTATGTGAACCCTTAAATATTGTAATTCGTATACATCTAACGTAATATATTAGCAACTATATCCATTTTGCACTGAAATATAAATAAAATATTTATACGAATACCATAAGTTCTAGTAATATTCAATATTGTCTCCATAACAGGATGTATCATGAGATTTGTTGTCACTTATTAAACCGTAGTCTCTTGATCGCTCTTCATCACATGATAATCTCAGTCATTTCTATCTACTGCTTTTCTAGTCCCTTCTTCACACTGGTTTGAAAATCTTTTTTAATTAGATTTTCGAATTTTCTATTATCTCTTGTACATTTACTAACCCTATTTCTTTAGTATGTTTCATGTATTTTTTATTGTTAGGTTTCATGATGTTCTTCATCATTCAATAAAATAGATTTTGATTAGCGATAACTTTTTAACTTAACACGTAAACACTTTAAATGGTCATATATATATATATATATATATATATATATATATATATATATATATATATATATATATATATATATATATATATATATATTTATATATATATATATATATATATATATATATATATATATATATATATATATATATATATATATATATATATATATATATATATATATATTATATATATATATATATATATATATATATATATATATATATATATATATATATATATATATATAAATATAAGTGGCGGCTCGTGTTTCTTTCCTTTAACTCATTTTCTTGGTTCACCTCCTGTACAGGGTTTCGATAGCATGAAAAGTAAAAAGGAGGAAGGGGAAAGCAAAAAAAAATCTTCAGCAGCACTATTTTCTTCTATGCCCTGCTATATAGATACACACACTAGGCAAATATTAAAGAAGTGAAACATGGCAAAGACGTGGAATGGAAACATAGGGGGCTTGAAGATTTAAGAGAAGTAATTACGAAGCAGAGAGATATGTTGAAAAATTACTTTTACCACCAGCAATTATTTAATGTTTCTATATGCTTAATTTTGTCTCATTCAAATTAATTCATTATCAATAGTTGTAGTTGAATTGATTGGGATTGAATCATCTCCTGATGATGCTAACGTGGCTAGCGAAAAGCGCGTCGAGAAGTTAAATAAAGTGATTGGGTGTTTAGTCGTAAATCTTTTCGAGTTAAATAGTTGGGGTCTTTACGTGACGTATTATTTCAATTTGTTACAAAAATTTGTTTGTAAAAAATAATACAATCACACTTTATATTATTCCCAATGGAAATATTCATATTGAATGAAAACAAATTGAGGGTGGCTGAATAGTCCCCATTTGGTAAAGATAAAACTCAGCTGGGGGTCAAACTAAAGATATGTTTTGCATTTTAATGATTCTCTTGATATTCAATTCAACCAACCCTATATATGTGAATGGTATAATTTATTGGATAGCCGCTAAAAGTTATACATTTAATTATATCCCATATGTAGATATAGGATTTTTTTGAGATTCGTTTTATATGTCTATATAGGTTGTACATATTTGACACCGGTATTTAATTTTCTTCTTGACATTTGAGAGATGGAATGATGGTTAGTTATAAAAATGGCGTGGTACAATATGAAACAAGATTTAAAATGGTCGTTATGTTAAAAATCTCTTTCGTTTTCAGTAAAGTGTATTTTCATTTAGATGGAGCCGTAAACCCATCTAAATGGTCATGTATATATCAAAGAAAATATAAGGGGGACATTTAAAATATCTCCGAACCTTAAAAAATCACTGTAGGTGTAGTTTATGGATAAGAAATATAATTGTTCAATCCTTTTCTAAAAGGAAAAAAATAACAAAGGGTTAAGAAGAAGAAAAGTTAACGCGCTTCTAATCCTAAACTCTTAAACGCCTTTTAAATTTACTACTTACTTAATAAAATTAATATATGTATAAATGTCTATTGGTTACTACATAACATTTGATTTCTTAAATAGTGATTATAAAAAAACATTTACTATGATTTGAATAATTAATATTAAGTTAATATCTCATTCTCATTCTTATTTTTTAATTGAATTATTCGAAATATGCAATTACCAAATATAATGGCTTCATTAGCGTGTAATTATATATGCTTTATTTTTGTGTACATGCTGGCAAAAGTATTATCCCACTAAAGGAAAACACGATTTCAAAACACGGACAAGCAACCTAATCAACTTAGTAAAAAAGCAACAATGCTTTTATCGTCTTAATCTTCAATCAAGACGGTGTTGGATGACAAGTATTATTTCTGTAAAAAACAGATCACATCATAAAGTATCTGCCTGTTTTGTCTAATTTATTTCACAATAATAATTTGTTTTTAATTCATATTCCTCTAAGTTTGACATTTTACCGTCTTTGTAATTGCTAACAAATTTTGTCGGACAAAGAGTCTGCATTAAATTTTGTTTAAAAAATTTAATTTTTTTGTGCTGATACATTAAAAATGTTAAGAAAGCATTACCTCGATGAAGCTATGTTAAAAAATGTCTACAAGTAGTACAATGACTTTAGTGATGGTAGATAAGCCGTAGAAGGTGAACCTTATAACGCGCAGACCTTCTGCGAATGAAGAAAAACTTAAGAAAATCAAGGATCTTATACTGCGTAATCGCCGTTTAATCGATACGTTATAGATATTACTGTTCATGGGTCAACTAGAGACCCCCAAAAATCTTAGAAACCCCATCGTGGGTCAAAATAATACCAAATAAGTAAAGGCCAAAAGGCTAACTTGTGGCTAACAAAAGGCTAACGTGTCTTCCCGTCGTGTTCCGAAAACACTAATTTTTTGAGAAACATCGTCGCGTTGCCTTTGCTCAAGGAACACTTTCTGTGGATGATGACATACTGAAATGCATAATTACGGGTGGTGGATATATGATTACACAGGTTAATAAACTTTTTGAGGTAACATTGCAGAGAATAGATGTATATAAAGTATTTTATAGTACTAAATCGGAAAATGAAAAGCTAATTATTGTAACACGCAAGGATTATGTGAATAAAAAATATATTACATGAGATGTCAAACAGCGACAAAAACTTTCATTTTTTCTTATTGTGTTCTGTAACATCAACTCTTTTATCGCCCAACGTAGGTGGGTTCCAACGTGTGGTAAACATCGTCCTGATGTCCTGGTGAAACCTTTCTCCTTGTTCGTCGCTTACTACGCCCAAATATTCCAGAAACAATCCAAATAAGATTATAAAAATACATCTTTAAGGACATGCGACATCCTATTATTTCATAGGCTTTCAAGAGTCCATTTATGAGGTTTTTATAATTTTCATCTTTCTTGTTGCCCAGAAATCCTTTCACTACACTTACAAAACACTTCCGAGCTACCAAGTCCTTTTCATTTTATTTTCCTTAAAAACGAAAATCACCTAGAAACTTCTTTATTTGAGGTCCAATAAATATGCCTTTTTTGCATTGCTTAATTGAGGAAATATTTCTTTTAGGTACTTGGAACCATTAACTTATTTGTCCATGGCTTTGACAAAGTTTTTCTATTAGTCCAAGCTTAATATCGCAATAAGCACCTTTTTAGGTTAACAAGGGGGCATATTTTATGTTTAAAGTAGCAGGTTCAAAAGAAGTTCTATGAGGTCAATCTTTCTTGCTGTACTGTTTTTTTGTTGCCCTACTGTCCCATAGATACAAAAAAACAGCATTACTTTGTTGTACCAAAGTACCTCTTACCTTTGTACTTCAAAATTAGGTACAAATAATTTCAAATACCCCATGATATAAAAGAAAACGGGTGCTTGAAAATGGGACGTGCTAGACCATTTCTGTGAAAAGGTGTTTTAATAACTATCTAAATGAAACGCAACAAAAGCATTCTCATCAATGTTACAAAAATCATGTCGATCTGTGTTATTAGAGGCATGAAAATCTACATATGATCCAGAAACACCTCAACAATCCAGCGGGTAAAATGTTGAAGATGAAACAGTTAATAAAGAATAATATTTAATGCGTTATTTGGGTGAGTCCATTCGAAAAAATCGTTCAGATTTGTAGCAAAACAATTAATGGTTTTTGCATTGCTATAATGGACCATCAGACACCGCAATAAATATTCGTCAATTTTTCGCTAAAAATAAAACAAATACCCTTCCACAGGTATAATACTCAATAGATATGGAACCGTGTTACTTTTTTTTTAGTCGCTTGATTGAGAAAACCTTTTAAAGGCCGTTTTGAGTCTATAAATCTTACCAGGTGTGGTGGTTAATAATTCTTAATATTTTTAAGAGATTGAAAACAAGCGACAGTACCTTTCAAAACGCCATTGAGGTTTAATCGATTTCGAATTAGCGTCATATTTTTTCGTGTGGTAAACATGTCGAGTTCTGAGCCAAATAAAGAGCATTTGCGGCACATACTGCTTTTCTTGTTCAATCAAAAGAAAAATGCTAGTGAAAGCCGTCGTATACTTGTGGATTCTTACTGACACTATCTCATCGCAAGACGCTTATGGGCGTTGGTTTAGACGATTCAAAAGTGATAATGTCGACTTGAAAGGTAAATAACCATCCGAAAAAAATTGAAGCTGTCAAATTGCAAGCATTGTAGGACGATATGCAAACGTATAAGATGATATATGCAAACTCATAAAGTGGCAGAGAGGTCATCGGCATGTCATGGGAAAGATCTAGAAGGCAGGAAAATGGGTACCACATCAGTTGAACGACAGACAGATGGAAAAGCGAAAAATGGCGAAGTTTTGTTTTCTCGACATGAAAGAAATGCATACATATCATGACAATGCTAAAATGCAACAGAGTTAATAGAAAATACTTTTAAAAAAGAGATATAAAAAATTCGCCGAAAATTGACATTTGCGTGATTATTCCCATTAATCATCAGTGTGTAACAAATGATTTATGATGAGTTTCCCCAATGAGGTGTTCTTGCTTATTTTCATCAATAAGATTCGAAATGTGGTCATTAACTATAAGATCTGACAAGTTACAATATATTGAAGAGTGTAATGGCTACAACAGGTCTAAAACTGAATACCTACGTATCTAACAAAAAAAGTTAAACTAAAATTTGTGTTCGTTAAATTATAATTGCTATTATTTACATTCATTTTGGTCTTAAGTATTTCAATTTTTTGTGACCAAATATTTATCTTTGGTTTGAATTTCATCACCGAAGTGTCCATCCACTTCGTAGGACGTAGACCACTTCAGCATTTTTCCAGCCCTCGCAGCCCTGTGTTTTCCTCTGTCATTCGGGTTCAAAGACTTGATGATGTCATCAGTCTATCGTGTTTTCGTTCTTCTTCGTGGACGTTTGTGATCAGGCGGTATACACTCCAGGAATGCTTTGGTCCACCTGTCATCACATCACCTTGCTATATGGCCTCGGCAACTGCTTTACCCTTCCAATGATACATGTCATGTCACATACTTTCGATTGTTCTCAATCACAAGTAACGGACCAATCAATCAATAATACAGTAAGAGTTTGTTTTTAAACATTATGTTGGGCGCTGTTGCACTCGTCATTTTCAAGTTTTACAAGTTGTAAATTAGAGTATCTCGTGACTGTTTCTGAAAAATTTTATGTAATATTACCATTATTAAAAACTCATTCTGTCATATTAATATCAGAATGGAAGAAAAATATATCTCTAAATCAAATAAAATACAGTATAAAGAAAATATAGAAAAGTAAGACACTAGAAGGAATCGTGCGAAAATGACATTAACATTATTAATATGTCTGTAATAAATCATGTCTTCTTCCAGTTAAGTCTTTGTATTTCTTTTTCAGTTTGAATCGACTTCAAATTAAAATCTGGCAGAGTGTAACGTAAACGCCCGAACAGTTTACAGACCGCAACAGGTCTAAAAATGTATTAATTTACACCACGAATACGTTAAATTTAGATTTTTCTTGTCCATGCATTTATCATTAATCTATTTTAATATTCCCGCTGTTACCACTGTCAAATGTCAGGGGACATAATCCCCAATGTGAAATGATAACCCATGTAATATTTATGGAGTCGAAGAAAAAAAAAATAAAAAAATATAATAATTCTTGTCTTTACACTAATATATTGCACCATTGGTTTTGGTAGCTGAAACAGAACATGTAGAATATATTGAGCTAAACAAGAAGGTTATCTTTACTGGAGCATTAACTATACATTAGTGAAAAATTTTCGGTAGTACAGAGAAATCTGCAATTAGTCTAAGGATAAAATGAATAATAATAGAGGGATATATACCATCTGTACGATCGTATGCACAAAAGCGATGTTTTTCCAAAAATTTAGTGTAGATTGACGTAAAAGCTATATAAGAAAAAATCTCATCAGTTTGTTCTATATGGATGCCTTTTGTTATTCACTTGGACATACTTCTAATGAGACGATGTACGATTATTATATATTATGCAATCGTCCTAACGAATGCCGAAATGAAAATAGTTGATTTCTGCAGAAAGTCTACAGGAATATCAAGAGGAATGAATGTGAAAAATCAGAATAAACGGAAAATAATGGAGGTCAAACACGAGATCATAGACAAGATTAAAACGAAACAAGTTAGATGGGAAGTGCAGGTAAAAAGAATGAGTAATGAATATATTCCCAGAGAGATTTAAATTTTTTGCATCTGTATGGAAAACGAAATATGGAAAGGCCAAAGAGAAATTGGATAGAACTGATCTCTCCAGACGTGATAGAAAGATATTGTGTGTGTGTATATATATAAATAATAATAATGAAATAAAATAAACATAAACATAAAATCATCTCATCTTCCAATTAAATTATGTTAATTTCAAAAGTAAAAGACAAATCTGGGCATTCCTGAAGTCCTTGCACATAATATAATAATTTGACCAATCTTAAGTAAAAACTTAAGATTAAAAAAAGTCATGGGAACAGGACGCTATTGAAAGTTAAAGAAATATTTATTCATCTTTGTTTCCTTACTTCTAGATCATCTATCGACTAAGTTTAAAGTGTAGAATAAAAAATATTTCAGGTTTAATCAGTTTTCATGTTCAAACAACAAATACAATATTCAAACATTTCACTTTTTTTATTGATATTAGGTTTTTCTTTTACTCGTTTACATGATAATCATTTTATCACATATATATATATATATATATATATATATATATATATATATATATATATATATATATATATATATATATATTTCGTGTTTTATTTACGTTTCGGTTCTACAACGAACCATCATCAGAATACTTATTTAAAAACCTACCAATATCAATTAAACAATTAATTTTTTGAATTTTTTAACTAATATGTGTCAATTTTTTATAAAATTTTTAAAATTTTAAAAATCAAAACTTATTTACACTGACTGAAAGTCCCAATAAATAAAAAAATAATTACAATACTAAGCGGTCACGAAAATATATGTAATAAAATATATATAATAAATATTTTCAATATTCTAACAAGCATAGAGAATGCAGAGTGTGATCTTGGCGAAACGTCTGCACGTTCCCAATAAATCGGATGTACTCCCGGACTAATAGTCTAGCGTATTCTTCCATCCGCGAAACACTACGAACTATATATATATATATATATATATATATATATATATATATATATATATATATATATATATATATTTATATATATATATATATATATATATATATATATATATATATATATATATATATATATATATATATATATATATATATATATATATATATATATATATTATTAGGTGCGAATAAACCCGGTTGGATCACGCAAAGCATTCTGACTCATTTTCGAGTGTTCTTTCTGATCCTCCACACCTCTCTCATCCTTTCTCCGTGGATTCTCTTTCTTTCCTCCGTTCACTTTGTTCCCGATCTCCTCGAAACTTCGCTCTCTGATGCAACATTCCACATATGTATTTTGTTTCCGTACGTTCTTCTATCCTCAATCTTTGTCGGACCCATTTGTGCCTTTTTCAGATCAGCTCTGACTTGTGAGACACATGGTACTGTTGACTTGACTCCTTGTATGTATGTAAGAATTCTGTTAGCGAGTCTTGTCGGTGGGAGTCTACTGATATGTCCATAGAATTTCAACCTTCTTTTTCTTATGTCCGCCGCTACGTTGGACATTCTCTCTGTGGTCTTTCTTATTGTAGATATTCTGTCTTGCCGTATGCCCTCTTCATCTTCTGTAATCGAGTCTTCTGTGCTATCTTCTCTCATCCTATGAGTTGGAGGATTTCGCCCAGGTATTTGAAGTGAGTGAGTTGAAGTTTAAATTTTGAACATCTAATTTTGAGCAGAAGAATTCGGTTTTTTGAAAGAAGATTTGTAGGCCAACTTTCTCTGCACATTCCTTGAGGACTTCGATCTGTTTGGTTGCTCTTTTTTCATTATCTGCGAGTATGGCTAGGTCGTCTGCGAAAGTCAGGCATGATATTTCTATGTTGTTTTTGGATCGTCCGAGTCGTATTGGTTTCCAGTGTCCTTGATTTTTCAATTTTTTTCCCATTCCCTTATGACTTTGTCCAGGACCAGGTTGAAGAGGAGTGGGGATAACCCATCTCCTTGGCGTACTCCAGTTTTAATCTGGAAGGGTTCGGAAATTTCTCCCATACATTTTACTTTAGAGGTTGTGTCAGTCAGTGTCTGTTTGATTAATCGTAGTGTTTTGGGGTCGAGTCCTTTTTCTTCTAGGATGTTGAACAAAGATTTTCGGTCGATGCAGTCGTATGCTTTCTTGAGAAAGCCTGCCTGGTACTCGCCAATTTTGTGTTCTAATTGTTCTTGTGTTCTCTGGAGAAGGCATGCTGAGAGGATTTTGTAGGTGACTTGTAATAAGGAGATTCCTCTGTAGTTGTCCACATATGTTCTGTCTCCCTTCTTATGCAGCGGGTGGATAAGAGCACATTTCCAATCATCTGGTAATTTTTCTTTTTCCCAAATGATCGTGATAATTTGCGTAAGTTCTTGCAGTGAATTTGGTCCGAGGTTTTTCAATAGTTCCGCGGTGATACCATCTTCACCGGATGACCTGTTATTCTTTAGTTTGCGTATGTGCCTGTGGATTTCTTCCTGTGTTGGTGATGGTGATTCTGAGTGGGTATGGATACAATTTTCCTTGGGCAAACCCGTGTCGCGTTCAGGGCAACTGAGATCAGAGAAATAGTGTGCCAGCTCCTGACAATTCTCCTGATTGGTTAGCGCTAATCTCCCATTCCGCTTTCTGAAGCAAAGATTTTGTGGTGTGTATCCACGGATTTCTTTTGCAAAAGTCTTATAAAAGTCTCTCGTGTTATAATTACGGAAATTCTCCTCTATAGAGTCTAGTTGTTCCTTCATGTACTTCCTCTTAGTTTGCCTGATAACCTTTGCGATCTGTTTTCTATTCACGTCAAAAAGCTGTTGACTTTCTGGAGATTTTTTAGTGTTATATTCCCGAAATGCTCGTTTGCAATGCACTTTCGCATTCCGAGTCCCACCAAGGGGGTGTTTTGTGTTCTTTTATATATATATATATAATCCTACTAAAATTTAGAAGAGGTACTTTTTTTTATGGTACAGAATGCTTCAAAAAACATCGCTTTATTTAGAAAATTTTTAGAATTATTTATTTAGAAAACCGACTTCACTACTTTCTGTCTACGCCAATTTTTATTTAATTTTTTCAACAATACGACCAAATTATGAACCGAAGCGACTTTTACTACACCTGCAAGATTCGATTTTTCAATTCAAAATTATTAAAAAATGTCAAATTTTATTTTAGAACTTTGCAAGGTTATGCTTCAATAATTAGGCCCTTACGACGAAAAGTTAATTAAGAGAATATTCATTATTTTTAAGGCTTATTAACATAGTCGGTTTTGCGATATACAATTACGGACCATCCTGTGTATAAATGAAAGATCCCTATTCCATCATGAGATCTTAAACCACTTATAATCGTGTTTATGACTCATTGTTTTTACTGTCATAACAGTTTCTGTGCCACTTTTACTTAACTTAAAGACAATTTTAATATAAGCACGTTGTTCGAAGCTCAAAACTACTAATACGATATATAGCATTACAAATAAGCAATAGATACTAAAGCCTTAAAATGTCTTGTAAAAGCTTAAATATGATATTATAAAATGTATGTTTTATTTAAATACGATGCTGCAACTTACTCGAATTTTTAAATAATTTCCTTTTTCAATTGAACAGGCGGCAATGAAAATATTAAATATCGAATGAAAATTTTCCGAATTCCCAAACATCAAGCGAGGCATTAAGAGGACAGTCTGAAAAGTTCCCAACTTTTCAGACTACCCTCGTAGATACGCTCAGTGTTAAAATGTTAAACACATTTGAACAATTATTTGTTGTCTTTTCAAAATAACATATTATTATGAAAACTGTAGTAAAATGACGTTTTCCAAAAGGTTTCTCAAGAAAACAAAACTAATATTTTTAATTTTTTAATGAATTGTTAGATGTGTCAAAATGTTAGCCACTCAGGTATTTAGGAAAGACGAAAGTTAACAAAAGAAAAACATAGTCATACATTTTTTCCGACGCCTGTTATTCAATCAAAAATTATTTTTGGTAATGCATCAAACAAATTAACTCTAGAGGGTTAAGAAATCTTAAATATATACGAATGTGTCATACGACATGTTGATGCTTAAGATAGGTAAATATTTACAAATAATTGTTTTCTATACTCTAATCAAGGTCAATTAAATTTCTTCCCTTTTCCAATATTTAACTTGAATTTGAAACAAATTAAAAAAAATGTTAAAAAATAATAATAACATAATAATAATGTTTGTGACCTTTGGCTTCGAGATCTTTCAATCTTCTTTTCCATCTTTTTCGATCCAATGCCTCATTCTTCTAATCTCTGACTCCTACTTTCCTTAAATCTTTCATCAGTTCATCCAGGCATTTCTTCCTCGGTCACCCTCTCTTTTCCTTTCACCCTTCACCTCTCATCAACTTCATTCTTTTCATTCATTCAACTTCATTCTTCATTCTTTTAACCCATCTCTTTCCGAGGCGTCTCGCTATGTGCCCTAGCCATCTAGCCCTTTGGGCTCTCACCATCCACAATGTTTGGTTTTTTGTACAGTTCTTAAATTTCTTTATTTGTTCTTGTGAATTCGTTCTAAACTTTAATTTCCCCAAAAATCATCCTTGATATTTTACGTTCCCAGACTTCCAGCTTACTTTCTTCCTTCTTTGTCATTGCCATGTCTCGCACGCATAGGTAACCGTGGGGCTTAGTATTGTTTCGTACACTCTTACTGTTGCTGCTTTTATTGCATTTTTTGCTCTTAAAGTCTTTAAAAACATTACTGCGGCTTTGCTTCCTTTCGCTAATCGTTTCTCTATTTCTTTCTCTTCATAACCTTTATATGTTAGTGTTACTCTTAGATATTCAGTTTGCTGAACTTTCCCTATAATATATTTATTTTCTGCACAATTAATGACTAAATTAGGGGACAGTCCTCTGATACTACCTTTCATTACCATATATTTAGTATTGTTTTCGTTAATTGTTAGGCAATATTCTGTTGCTTTTCTTTCCAATATCTTAAATACCCTTACTATTTCTACCTTGGATTTATCAATACAATGTCATTGGCATAGGCTAGGCACTGGTGTGTGGTGCCATATATCAACCTCTTAGTATTGATGCCACTCTCTCAGAATCACTTCTTGCACTAGATTGAACAGAACTGTGAACAGTGAATCGCTTTGTCTCAGTCCTTCCTTTACATTGAACTCTTCAGACATTGCTCCATCGATTATAACTTTATTTTCTGTTGTTCTGACAATCATCTTTACCAACTTCCTAAACTTTTCGGGGACTCCTAACTGTCTCATTGTTTGAAACAATTTTTTTCAGATAATGGAGTCATATGCTTGCAGATAATCTATGAACAGCAAATGTAATAAGCAAAATGTTGAATATTTGGTCGATTATTGACCTTCCTGTTCTGAACCCCTCTTGATATTCCCCTTTTGTTCCTGATGATATTTCTCTAGTCAATTTTCAATCATCTTTGCTACTACTTTATAAGCCCCGTCTTGCAGGGCAATTCCATCCTAAGGAGTTATTGCACTCCTCCTTAGCTCCTTTTTTTTGTGAATGGGGTATTATTAGAGCTTTATTCCATTTCTCTGACATATTTTCTTAACTACCATGTTCTTGCCACCAGTGTCTCCACCAAAAAATAATAATAAAACTTAATTATAATGAAATTTTTTGAAATTTCTATTAAGTCTAAATTTTGACATTGAATGTAGGTTAGGTTAGGTTAGGATTGCAACAGGTTCAAATTGCATACGTTATCTTAAAAAAAAAACGATAAATTTAGATTTTTCTCGTGTAAAAAACATCACGAGTCTATATTAATATCCCCGCAAGTTACTGGCGTCATTTATCCTGAGACATAATCTAAAATTTGAAACGACAACCTGGACAATATTTATGGGACCGAAGAAAAAATGTCGATTTAGAGAAACGCCATAAAAATTAATGCCCGTACTCTATTATATCACTGTTTTTGGTAGTTGAAAGCGGAAAATAGAAAATATTAAACTAAACGGGAAGGTTGTTTTTCAAATTTTACGAGCTCTGTTTATGATAATTTAGACCTATCAATCATATGTCCCATTTGACGTTTGGGATTTCGGGGAATTTTCGATGCGGGTCACGCTATTTCCTTTTTCGTTAAATATGCACACTGTATTCAATGTAAAAGGTGAATAGTTGAACTTGCAGTACCATATTTTAACGAATACATGCATCATATAATGATAAATTATTGTCAAATTAGCAATACTAAGGCCTAACAAAATTAGTTTCGTTTTTGAGATACTTTATGATTTACTGCTTAAAAATTTATACATGGAGGTTGTTTCTTGAAATATAAGCATTTATTTTCGATGACCTGACGCATTTTTGAGTTACTAACTCCATTCCTCTTCGGTGTCTTGATGAGTCTTTGGAGACTGAAAACTCAAATTTCAAAAACTTTGACCTCTTCCTTAAATCAATTCTTCTATTGGAATATTTGGTGTGAAACACTAAACTTGAAGAGATTTACCACTAAACACCAAAGCACTTTTTTGAACTGCTCGACGCACGTTTCGCTAACCATGTTAGCATCATCAGGAGATGATTTAATCATCTCCTGATGAATCCTCTAATCGTTTAGTGGTAAATTTCTTCAAGTTTACTCTTCTTTAAACCCCATTTTTTTTCTTTACAAAAAGTGAGCTGTGGACCGGAACAGGTGGTAATCCGGCGGAGCGAGGTCGGGGCTGTATGCTGGATGATGGAAAAGTTCAAAGTCCTATTCGTTAATTTTTGAGGTAGTCAGATATGAAATGTTTTTTACGGTTGACCATTTTTTTCGGTCAGAACAGCGTATACTCTCTCAAGTTAAGAATGTATCCAACCAACTCAAAGCGAATTATTCTTTAAAAATTCCTCCAAATCCACATCATGACCTTTTCTACAAATCTTTTTAGCGTTGGCACCGGAAGAGCTGGTTGCTCTAACTTAACTAACGTCATTAGGATTGTTGAAAGAAACCTATTCTTCAGGTAATAATCTGTATGATGAATCGAAAATCAGAAAGGTTATTGATGACAGTTTTACATACGTCAAAACCGGCGTGTGGCTTGCTGGGCCGACAGTTTATGAGAGTTTATATTTCCACAGCTCTGTGGCACCGTTTTTATACCTTGCAAATACCGGTTAATGGTTGTGTGAAATACTCCTAATTCCCCTGAAAGTTTCCTAGTGCTTGTTTTAGAATCTGCAGCCACAGCTACTCTTAAAACGTCGGCATCGAGAGACTGTGGATGACCTGAGCTTCCCCAAATTTTAAGACTCATGTTTCCCTCCCTAATCTTTTTAAACCAAAACCGAGCGGTGCGGATTGATAGGGCACCTTCCCCCTCTACTTCACAAATCTTATGAGCAGCATCAGTCACTTCTAAGCATTTTTTAAAATAATGTCTTTAATGAGGCGACTTATTTTATCATTTGCGGATTTAGGACTACAAAATACTTCATTTACACCTATTTTCATTAATATTACCTCAAAAAAGTTTAAATTTGTTTACCTGTGTAATTATTGTGTCAGCCTGGCTTATTGATGAACTCATTCATATTCCGAAATCCATGTAAATCCCATAAAATAGAACATTCAGATTTCTTGGCTAGGATAAATATCGTAGTGTTCGGTTGTCCCCCATATGAGCCTGTTTTCGCACCAAGCGACTTACATTCTAAAAGTGGAGGACCTCGCTATTGATTTTCGAGTGGTTGTTTTACTGGAATCTGAAGACAACTTTGGTACCTAAGGCTGTTAAACAAATTTTCTAGCAATACATGCTTCTGAGGGTTTAGAATCCCATTAATGATCACTAAATGCACAGTCTCACCCCATGAGACACTTTTTAGTGAACTGCAGACTTTTTTTTCGTTTTTTTCTTAGTGATGAAGAGTTTTTTAAGAACTAAGGCTATTTTTCTAACACCATTTGACATTTTTCTCTGTTAGTACAGTTTTTGGTCGTCCTTTCCTCGTTTCGTTTTCGATGTAGTCAGTTTTTTCATTATTTTCATTATGCATTTCAATTTACCGCAATTTCATGCCACGTGTCTCTAAAGACAACTTTCGACTTTTTCTAGGTATTGTTATTAGAACATTAACATTTAATATTCACTCCATAATTGGTTAACATGGATTAAGTTTGTTTGTTTTTATGTATTGAAGTTATGTATTATCTACTGAGTGTATTAAATCGACAAAACCACTGTATAAATACATTTTTCCCATAAAAAATTGGTACTTTGTTAACTACTTTTAAAAAACTATGTATTATAACTTTGATTTGTTGAAAATGATTTGTAGTTTGTATAACGTTATACAATTTAATATAGCTAAAATAAAGAAAATTTTACAAAAATCGGTTTGTTAAAATACTTTTTATTCCATTGTAAATCGATTTTATTATTTTTTTCATCATCTTGTAATTGGAAATTTCTTGTTAGATAATAAAGATATTATTACTACTATTATCGTAAACCATACTAATACGTAATTAATTGCTTACGATTAAACCAGAAACACCTTGTACGAGGGTTGCTATTTATGTATCCTAAATAATAAATAAAAACAAATATTTATCATTGAAAATGGTTTTATTGTTTATCAAAATATTCTCCGCGATGATCGATACACTTTTGCATACGCTTGAACCAATTTTCATAGCACTATTTCCATTCCGATTGAGGTATCTCCAAAACATGCATTTTCAAAGCATCAACCGCTTCTTCTTGGCGTCGAAAATCGTTGACCACGTAGTTTATTATTTACGGACGGGAACAAAAATAAATCATTGGGTGCCAAATCAGGACTGTAGGGCGGATGACCCATCAATTCGATATTTTGACCGGTCACATATTGAGTTATTTCGTCCGATGTGTGAGAGCTCGCGTTGTCATGGTGAAGAATGATCCTGCCTCGTTGGTTGTTTTTTATTATTTCTTTAAAGACTCCTGGCAAACAAAGGGTTGTGTATTATTCAAAATTGACCGTTCTACGATTCTCTAGTGGCACTGTAGCCACATACCCATTTATTGGTATTATGAAAACAGGGGACCATTTGCTTCAAAGTGCTTCTTACACGAACAACTTTTGTTGGGTTTGGCTTATTTTGAAAGACCCATACAGTCGGCTGCTGCTTATTTTCAAGCTCATACGCATTATTCCAAGATTCGTCATCTATATAGATGTTATACACGGCTTTTGTCGCACCATGATTGATTTTTTTGAGCATTTCTTTGTACCTTTGTACCAACACGGGCCTTTCTTGAGCAAATGTCAAATTATGCGGAATCCAACGCGCACAAATCTTTTTCACGGTTAAATATTCATGTAAAATCTTATGTATGCTTGTTATACTAATGTCTAGGGATACCTCAATCTCACGGTATATCACACGACGATCTTCCTTAATCAGTTCAGATACAATATCGATGTTTTCTGACACCACAACCAATTTTGAAAACTGAAAAAAAAACTGATTTTGAAACTGACAATGAAGTAAATTAAGAACATCAGAGATGAAAACGTTATGGGCAATATAGGGTGTCACATTATGGGCGTTATGGGCAATGTAGGGTGAGTGAGAAGTGAAAGAATTAGAGAAGATTGTAGAGTCCAGGATATAGTATGATGGGCAAGGAGGAGACGAAGAGGATGGAGGTATCACATAGACCGCATGGATCTCGAACGATTAGCAAAATGGTTAAAAATAGAAAAACCAGATAATAAAAAATCTGATAATAAAGAGATGGAGGGATAATTGGGGCTCCACGTCTCAGGAAATCATGAAACGGCAATATCGGAAAGTAACAGGACTCAGTATCAACGAAAGAAGAAGAAGAATTGGGCATGACGAAAATCTGCCCGATAATAGTTCTGAAAAACCTCCGCAGGATCTACAGAATAACAGGCGGAAACATGTCTTGACTTTCTGGGGCGGATTGAAAGTGACCCAAATTTTCTGGAACGCGTTATAATTGGTGACGAGTCTCGTTGCTCGAAATTGTTGTCAGTCATTTTCAAAAGTAGTAGAAAATTTTGCTTAACGAAAATAATTGCTATAGACCGCCAAGTGACTCTAGGGTGTTCAAATTTGTTTTGAAGACGCGCCAGATGTTAACCCGTCTCCCCGCCAAACAATAAGTTAACTGTGCTGTCAGATTGAATACTACGCAGCCAGTCTCATTACTGTATTTACACATCTGCTACATATAAATATTAATAAAAAATAAACAAATATTTCTCATGAGTGAATCTCTTATATTAACCTTAATTTTCATTTTATCATTAAAAAAAACCCAATGCATTTTCTAATGAACTAGGTCAATCCTTAGTTAGATATTACTGCATTAAATTAAGATTGTTTCATCTGCGTTTATTATCTATGAATTTTTTTATTATTAAACAGGTCATTAAAATTACAAGAATTACTACGAAATATAATAGAAGCACGTACACAACAAAAAAAAAAGAAGTTTTAAGCAAAAACCACCTGTTGTAATTTTATTTGCTGCATAACCGAGCCGTCACTTTTAATTTCAAATGAAAACAAAAAAAGACGAGCCGTTTTGAAGCGATCCAAGCGCTATTAGAAAAAGCCACACTCGATATTGATGAATGAAAGCTACACGCTCCAGCTACGCCGAATGACAAAAGTTCGAAACAGTTGAACTTCACACTCCCGATAGTGAACATCGCAGTGATCCTTGAGGACTCTTGATTGTTCTGTTCATTTCACTTGTTTTATTTTGAAAGAAAATCAATTTATTTCTTTTTTTATTTGGAATACATTGAATTTTTGTTCAAATTCAGTTTGTTTGTTTATTTTTGAAATTTTTCGGGTAAGTGTTTTAATGTTGTGAATTTGTATAACATTATTATAACAGTTTTTAATATTTTTTTTATTAAAGATATATAGTTATGATTAAAAACATTTTTATTTTATTAAAAAATTCGGTAAACAAAAAAAATTATTTTCAAAGCGATTTATGAAATGCGAGATAATTTTTTGAGATCCAGGTCAAAAGTCAACTTTACGAAGTAATGTTACGTTGTATTTTTACAAATTTTGAAATATTTCTTTTCTAAAAGTATTTAAAAATATCTACAAACATTTTTTCATTTAAGTATATTTGCACACATTTATTAGATTTATCTTTTTTTTCTGTTTTAAAATAATATTTTTCGCCAAATTTGTGTTTTGATATCCAAATCAATTAACAAGAAAATCCAATATTATATATATATATATATATATATATATATATATATATATATATATATATATATATATATGCGACTGTTGTCTCAGCTTTAACCTCATCATTTGAAGTGAATTTTCGTCCTATTTTTTTATTTTGGAAAAGGAAGTAAATCGGTGTCAAATCTGCCGAATATGACGTGTGGAAGTACTCCAAAAGGTAGGTCATAAAGTTTTGCTGCAACTTATCTAATAGGGAAGCGTGGTATTGACCGACGATGATTCATATCATGAACATGAATGAGAAACCAGTAGCCAGATTTTTTTTTGCAGATAGAAGTGTTTTCGTTTTCTTTAGCGCACTTTCACCCACTGTTTGGACTGTCACTTCGTCTCTGGTATGTAATGGTCATTCCATGTATCATCTACTATTATAAAACGTTGAAGAAATTGAGCAGAAGTGCAATTTAGATGCAGAAGCAGCAATCTAGAAGAATCTGGAGAAGTGTTCATTCCATTGCGGCTTTGGTCGACTATTAACAAACACGGTACTCATCGCGCGGAATGCTTTTTCCTTCACAAAACATCATGCATAATATGATTGCACTCATCGATATATTTACAATATCAGAACGCTTCACGCACGTTCAGTGGGGATTATTTAACACATTGTAGATATTTGTGATGGTTTTGTCGATCATAGCGATTTTTGAGCATCCCGAGCATTCATTATCTTTAATGAATCTTCTTTTGTATACTTGTCGTGTTCAAAACTACTAAACCTACTAAAAAAACCACTTTATGGTATAACAGCTCGAACTTCAGTTTCATGCATTTTCAGAAAATGAGAAAACTTGTTTGCTTTACTTATATATCATAATCATTTGGTTGCGTCATCTCTATGACAGCCCGAAGATTGAAATTATTTAATTATGGAAGGTTATGTCGGAAAGAGGTACGTAGAGCTAGCAATTCTTGTACCATAACAGGAATTCAGTGAAATATAACCACAAGGCGCCTCTTGGTCCTTAATGAACTTACGAAAAAGAAGAATTATTTCTGTGCACACATCCGCATCCTCGCTTCAAAATTCTACATCGCACTTATTAACATTTCTTCCGGCACAATTGTATTAGTTTGGTTTTTCCCTAGATAATGTTTCATTTCTCGCGTCAAACTCGCGAAAATGTTGACAAAAACGTCTTTCAATTTGTGATGAATTTCTATCAAAAAGGAGTGAACACAGCTCAAAAGACCAAAGACCTTTTCCAAGGAACGTCCATTTTTATAGCGAAGTGAGGAAACATGCTGTTCCCTGTTATACAACGTCATTAGTATACATGATAACTGTTCAGTTCCCCACATATCTCGAAATACAAAAGCGTGGGGGCCCCAATATGAAGAATTTGGTTGTAAAAAGTTGTTTGCATTATAACTTTTTTTAAATTTTTAGTTTAGAGCCAGTTGGGCAAATAGGATGTATAGTCAAGAGTTGCAATACATTTTCGATCTAAAAATTGACATGCAATGATACTCTTAAGTGAAGGAATATTATCGAGCATTAGTGTTCAGTTTCCTTGAGCGAAATACCACAATTGTATGAATAAAGTTCAGTCTTAAAGATATAAAATACTTTAAAATTCTTCCATGGTAACATTCTGAGAGTTAAACGAATTTAATTCATATAAATATTACATTGTTAATAACTTAAACAGCAATATTTTTCTATTTTTCCAATATTTTTAATTTACTCTAGGTTTATTATATCGTCTATACTATCAACAGATTAATTATCTTAGTTTTCTACACTCACGACATGAAGTTAAAATCAAACAAACTATTAACCATTTGAGGTAAAATATATTTTTTTTTTACATTTTCTACAAGATTATATTGTATTCTGAATATGATATCAATTAAATAACAGGACCGGATTCGGTGAACTCAATTTTCTTTGACATTAATAATTTTTCAATTACTTTGTGCATTAAACCAGATTTAATATCATAAACGCAGAATTCGATTTATTTTCAATGCATCAAGTCTTCTTCCTGCAATGATACCGCCCATTAGTGAACCTTGATCTATTTCATTCGTCTTCTTCAACCAGATCAATATATTAAATCAATCCAATCTGAGGATGTTTATGAGGCATTGAAACAACGCAATGAGAGTGGTGACATAGCGTTCGATGTGTTAGCAGTGTCGGGTTCCCTCTTGGACGCATGACAGACCAACATCTGATGGGTATTCAGTACTAGTTCAAACTCTCTAGAGCCACTTAGTAGTTCCTAATAATTATTTGTATAAACCAAAATTTTCTAGTGCGCTCTGAAAATGACAACAATTTTAAGCAACGGTGCACTATCAAGTTTTATTTCAGAACTTTCACAGTTCGACAGAAACTTATGCAACAAGCCTATGATCATCGCAGCGTAAGCCTTTCAACTGCAAGAAGTAATGAATATCCACAGAATCCGGAATCTTGAGTGTTTTGAATGTCGGTTGATGGTCAAAATGGTCGGGGATGAGTTCAATCTGACTGAAAAAACCGTTCAACTGCTATTGACCAATGAATGGGGTATACAGAAAATCTGCGTGAAAATAATCTGGCAAAGAAATCTGGATCAAAATGACAACAGAAGGGAAAGATGTCTGAACTTTTTGGGACGGATTGAAAATAGCGCTCATTTTCTAGAACGAGTGAAACTGGGTGACGCGTATTAGATTTTTGAATACGACTTGAAAACGAAGCGCCAGAACCAGGAACATTCTAACCTCTCAATATTCGAGAAAAAGCCAAAATGAGCAAATCAAAAATCAAAAGCATGATGATTAGCTTTTTTGAGAACCCGTAAGGAATTTGTGCCTCAATGCAAACGTTAAACCAGTATTTTAACCGGAAAGTTCATGAAAGAGTTCGAAAAAGAGTCATTCGTATGACATAGAACATCAAAAACAACTAGGTACCCCATCACGACAATGCGTTTTCTCATACCTACTTTTTTCAAGAGCCGGTCGCGTTGGTGTGGACGGTAAGAGCAGTGGCCTGCGTCTGCTGTGCCGCCAAACCGCATTGGAGCGGTAGTTGGTTCAATTACAGCGCTCGGATGGTTGTTTTTCTTTCTTTCTTCCATCTGTATTTCTTCCTAAATGTCTGTGATTGTTTCTAGGCCAAAGTGTAAAATGCTACAAGGAATTACCCCTAGGTCACGCCAGTTAAAGGCAGGGTAAGGTCGGATGACTTCTGAGAAGTGTTCTACATTGGTCACTTGCCACTCGGTAGGTTTCCTTTAGACTTATAGGTCTTAGGTTTAGACTTATAGGTAAAGCACATATCCAAGGGTTGATAGCCTGAGGGGGGTGCTGACCTAGGTTGTCGGTGGCTGATGACCGTGGTTCGGAACCCACGTTAAGCTGTAGATCCAGTCCCTAAATAGCATCGTAGTCGCTGATGCACCTCTAACCGTAAATCGTTTCCGTTCCTTTCCTTTTCTTTTCTCAAGATTGAAAATTCACTTCAAAGAATGTCATTTTTGAGACATTAGAGAACATTGAAAAGGTCGTTATCCCCGACCAACTGAAAGTGATTCGAACATCTAAGTTCCAACACTGCTATGAAGAGTGGACAAACCGTCTCCAGCGGTGTGTAATTGCCCAAGGCAATTTCTTTGAAGCAAGCAATGTAGAATTTTAATTTCAGTTACATTAAAAAATTAGTCTCATTCCACAACTTGCATCAGGTTTCGTTGCAGTAATTGTTTTCAGGGCTGGGAATGTTAATCCCACACCCACCAATGCATTTAGTGCTCTTGACAATTATACAAGGATCTAGATACAACATGAGGGTTTAGTGACTTAGATGGGTTGGACACGTGGCGAGAATGGCAGAAAGCCAAATATCAGGAAAAATCACGAAATAATGAAGAGAGGTATACCAAAAACACGCTAGCAGGGAAATGTAGGATATTCTGAAGAACTATTGCACGTCAAAAATTGAAAAAAGAGCTGCTGGAGATCGATACGGTTGAAGGCAAAAGTTGAAGGAGGTAAATGTTCACTGACAGGAAAAAGTATTCGTGGTTTGTTTGAATAAACTGACAATTTTTCCCATTCCAGGTAAATATAGCCACGTACGTAATAATACAAAACAGTTATAACGTCAAATTGCTTCATTTGATGAAATTATCAATTCACGAGCCTGTAGTTGCAATAATTCGATAGTGATGTTTTTTTTGAAAGTATATGTAGTTCAAATCAATTCCATTGAATTCTGGCCTCACATTTTTAATATCGATCGATACCACTCATCACTGATTATAACTGCATTTCCATTCTCATTTCTGTGGATTCCTGTCACTCGAAAAACGACAATTTTGCTTAATGATAGTCTTGTATCCAAAAGTAAGATGCAGCCGAAAAGGTAATTTATAAGCCTGTAAATTTTAACAATAAGATGAGTATCAATCCTAACGGGTCGATTTAGTGAATTATCATCTTCAGAAAAAGGTTTATTGCAATAAAAATATATCTATTTTTGTAAAACTTTTAAATAATTAGTAAACGTTGTTAAATCATGTATTTTGATATGACGAACTGTCAGAGTATACTAACCACAAATAACTGCTTGCAAAATTTATATTTTGAATATGGCCACCATTACATTTCATTGACACATTATTCATATTGGAAACTCTGTTTTATGATATGTTTTATATTATTTTAAGTAAATATTCTCTGGATTTCATCATTAATAGGGCAACCTTATAATTTATATTTTTATACAGTTTCCTACGATGTAGTATATATTTCAGAGTACAAAGCACATAAGTTTAATATATCTCTCCTATGTTTGCCAATTTGGCAGGAATTTCAAAAATGTAAATATCACTAGACACGAAGGTAAATACGTCATGCAAAGTAATTCGTCAGAACATTATCAAAATTCTGTTTCAGGGATTTACTTGAAATCTCATGTGTTTTTCCCATGTAGAATGGAAATAATTTTTTTCTTATAATTTATCAGCCTATTCTAGTTTACGGTTAGTGACATCATTTCAATAGTAAATTATTTTACTATTATAAATCAATTATATAACAATATTCTTTCTAATAATGTTGATAGTCATCAGTACACATTATTAAATATTACTACCCGAAAAAGATAGAACTGAAGAGTCGAAAGATCCAAAACGATGAAAGTTGAAACGGTATTCCTACGTTTTCTATAATGTTCTGTCTTACCTTTTTTTTACTTGCTTGATGATTGTCTACTAGAAAAAAAAAGATACTAATAGCCTGGTGATACATAGGAAGAATACGAAT